>LPNX010553329.1:409856-537576 GCA_001517045.1 Pseudotsuga menziesii
TAGAATGACATGTTCATCTTCTACAACCTTGTAGGAAAGGTTAGGATTGACTTTACTCTTGGCAAAGCCCATGCTCATCAGGAAACTATCTATTCTTCCATACCAAGCTCTGGGAGCTTGATTCAGGCCATAGAGGGCCTTCTTCAACTTGCATACTTGCTTCCATCTATCTTCAACTTCAAATCCTCGTGACTATTCGATGTAAAACTCTTCCTCAATCATACCTTTAAGGAAGGCTTGTCTTTACTTCATCATGGAAGAAACTACCATGATAATTTTGAAGGAAGTGTACCTTGCTTCCTGGAGTAAGTGTCTATTCAGAAGTAATTTCCTCTTTCTGATCGAAACCTCTAGCCACAAGTCTAACCTTACTTCTATCAGCAACATATCTTATCTTGCAAATCCATTTGGAAGATACCACATTCTTTCTTTTTGGTTTGAGTACTATATCCCAAACATCATTCTAGTATCATAACATCTTCTATGAGTTTGTCTTCTCAGGTCATCAGCATATCCTAGTCTTCTGCATTCAACCTTGAAGGTTGGAACCCACTTTACTCTTGGTAAAGTCTCGATCCATCACGAAGCTATCCATCATGTCATACCTTGTCAAACTTAGATATAATTTTATGTAGTCACTCCCCCTGAAGTGGAGTATCATCTTCCTTCTTCATTCTGTACAGGTGGTTCTATGCTTGATATATATTGGTCAATAGAGTATGTCATGTCATAGTCTATTGTTTCTGAGAAAAATCACAAACCTTGCTTTGTACATTTGTTCTTGTAGATCCATATGGAAGATACTACGTACTTCCCTCTATGTCTTGAAATCATATCGTATACATCATTCCCCATGATCAGCTGTTTTTTTATTATTATTATTATCATAGCTTCTTTCATAGCATTCTTTTCTTCATCTTGAGTTATCTCTTGTACCCATGGTGGTCTTCATCCTTCAAGGTGGATTTACCACTTTCTGAAGCTCTTTCTTCCGTCATGGTGTCTCTGACCCTGGGAGCTTTAGATTCATGTTTATTGGAGTGAATCTTGAATTGTCATCACTTGTTCTTCGGAACAAATCTCATCCTTCTTTTCTTGTAGGAGGTTGTACAGGACCTTTCCTACAATTCAAATGCACCAGTTGCATGGTTAGAACTATTTCATAAAACATATGCATAACGACAAATTCTTATGCATCAAGCAACTGCTTAGTCAATACAACATTCATCCATATCTCACATAAATTTTCTAGATGCCTTCCATCTCTACCATGACATTATTGAGATTGTGCACTAATCCAATATGTCAGCAAAGAGGTTTGATAAGTAGCAATGGAGAGTTGTATAGCACCATGAGCTACTTACCCGTCACATGCATATTAGTAGTATACAGTCATTAATGCAAACAATCTGTTATGCATAACACATCAACTGAATATAATCAAATGTATAATAAAACAATATCATGAAATGACAATTGAATACTTATCTTTTATTTGTTTTGTGGGTAAACTCCATCTTGATCACTCTGCTTTATCATCTTCTTCATTCATGAAATCATCATTTCTTATCCAAATGACAAGAATTGAGTTCTTCATATTCCTCATCGCTTGAGGGATCTTCTTTGAATGGTGAGAGATTGATGTTCAATTGCTACCATCTTCTTCTTCTCTTCTTATGAGTCAAGCTCAAAGCAATTACTTCCTTCTGGCATACATTCTTTGCATGAATTCCATGATCCTGGGAGGCCATTCAAGGTGGCTATCACCACTTCTGCATTCTCCACTTCTTCTTCTACTGCTTCAAGTTGTTATGCATTCTGGATCTTCACATTCTTCAACTATTTTCTCAAAGCCATCTTCTGATTTAAGTTCTTATCTTCAAATATCTTGATCAAGGAATCAAACATATTCGGTGTATTTAGGGAGGAAACTTGTGGTACAAGTTGATCCATGATTGAATCAACAATGATCTTCTTGGCCTTGATTAAGTTCTTCTTGTGTAAGGCTTTGAGCCTCATCTCCGTATGGAACTGGAACCTCTCTACTTATGTATGTGTCCAATTCATTTTATTTAGAGAGATCAAATACTTCCATGCTTGGAAGTTGTCAACTTTACCAAGCTTATCATCAAGCTGATGTGATAGATCACTTTGAAATGAGAACCTCAAATGCAAATAGCAAAAGATTAGATCTTACCGATTTGAGGTGACCATCCTGCTTCCAGAGCTAGATGATTTAGGGTTTGTCAGAGAAAACCTAATTTTAAAAAATTGGAATCTTTAATATCTGATTGGATAGAAAGATATATCTATTCAAATGGAGCTGTCTAATGTACTCCTTTTCTGAAAACAATGGAGGGAAGCTCCCGGAACAGGAAGCCCTAGTTTTCCAATTTCTTCTGCAGAAATTCCTATCACTGTTTCTGTGATATCTCTGAAATTACTGCTCCCCTGTGTCTGAAATTTTGTACTGAGGTAACCTCGTATGTCCCTGATTCAACACCATAGGTTTCATCAGAATTGGTTTCACCAATTGGTATTTATGATCCTTTTCCCACGGTGACATGTTACAGGACTGTTCAGAACATCGAAGTTGTACGGACTGCCACATGTCACCGTTTCATCTTCTGGTTCTGAAATTCGGAACACAGAAATTAAAATCCATGATATTTCTGGAACATCTTCAGGAATTCATTTTGGACCTCTGTATCCCAAGCTATATCAATGTTCCCCAGGTGTCCTGTTTAGGGATGAATTCTGGAAGAGGCTAGAACCCTAACTTGGAGGGATCATATCTCCCAAAATATAGCATATATGAGGCTGAATTTTGGACACAGTGTACATCAGGATTTTATCTTCAGCATTTGCAATTTTTAGCTCCTAAACCTTCTCCAATCTCAGGATATAGCGAATGTACCAAAACTTAGCATTTTTAGTATTTAGGGGTTTTCTAGCTCGGGGTCAAACTAGGGTTTGACTTTCCCGGAGTTTCACCCAACCAAAAAACTTGATCTAGGTCTCTAGAATTCGATTTTGATGAGGAGAGAAATCCTATGCTGGGCTCACTAAAAAAAAATTCTTCTGCAAGAAGCCCTAATTTCCCGCACTGAAAACTGAAAATGCTTGGAATCGAATTCTGCTTCGACAGAAAGATGCGCCCTTCAATGGAGAGTCAGCCTAACCTTCTTTTGCTGATCAATTGTGGAGAGAGAACCAAAAATTAAGAATCCCTAGATTCTGTAACTGCACAATGTCTTCTTTTCAGGGTGGCTCTGATACCATGTTAAATTTTCATATGCTTAGCTAAGACATCAGTATTTCATTTGATTTTCATGATAAAAGCATATAAACAGGATCACTGAAACATAGACAAGCACAACCATAAAAAAGGAACACAAATATTTATCCTAGGAAAACCCTAAAGGGAAAAACCCAGCAAAATCTTCTTGAATATAGATGCCCCAAAAAGATAAAAGATAAAACCAGCAAGGAGATCAAATCCTGATCCTCCTCCTTCTCCAGCTACTTCTCTTCTCCACTAATGCGCTACACAAGTGAGAGTGTGTGTGTCTCAAATGAGGAGCACTACACCTCTATTTATATTCATCCATTCACTTAAGTTAACTCATTTGACATGTAGGCTCGAGTTAAATCATGCAGGCTCAAGTAACCACACTGGGGTGCTGATGACCCACCTTTACAACTAGAGGGGACTACCTCATGACTCTTATTAGTTCTTCTGATTAGGAGCATCGGGGTACAATGTAATACAAGTGGTTCTCCCGGTAGGACCATTGGGGACCACAAAAAGATACATATAGAATATTCTTCGAAGTTACAATATTTCAACAAGCCAATGTGAACAGAGGTGAATCTGGGTTAGGTTTATCTGCCTCGGCCATGCTGTCTGGATGACTGGACCGAATATCGGGTTGAAACGTGGTCTGGACAATGGGTCGAACAAAATACTAGGCAAATTTCTCCTTCTGGTCCCTAGTACGAATTCATGGAAAAGGTAAAAATTCAGCAGACACGAGACTAGCAGAGGTAGAATGAGCAGATGGGATAGCCTCTGGTGTATCTTCATCGATATGGACGATATTAGGGCTTTTCTTCTCTACATATGGGGTTTGACTGGACTCGCGATTATGGAGATGCCTAGGGCGTTTTCAAATATTGAGATGGGGGTTAAGAAATTTGAACACAAAAGTATCCCAAGTCTTATTCCTCTCTTTAAGCTGATCCAGGATCAAGAGCTTATTCAGACTATGGTGATATAGACTACCTTTAGGGTTATGGTATTTTTCCTAACTTGGTTTGACATTTTCTCCAGGCTTCGAAGGAAATAAAAAGGAAAATTAAGGAAGTGTCAATTAACAAAATGTGCTAGCAAATGAAGATGGCAAGTTTTGAATACACTGAACTTACCCTTGCAAGTGATAAGATGGATGATGACAGTCAAAGGGTTGATATATTCTGGATTAATCCAATTTCAATGGAATCTTTTGATGCCTACAACATGCCGATATTCTGGTTTAAGAGCAAAGTTGTGGGACGCCCACAGAAGAAACTAGTGCTTATGCCATCGAGTGCCCTCTCTTGGTAACTTAGTTGCTAGAGTGATAGACTCCTCAGTTATCGGAAAGATGAGATGACCCACTCTGGCCATCTTACCATCAAAGCCCATCGCGAAAAGCAGCAATATTTCTTCATCGTATCCTTGCAGCAGGTGAAGAAATGGGTTCCACCCAGCCTGAAAAAAGATCTCTTGGCACTCTCGAAATTGTGGTATCTGAAATAAATCTTGATAGCTTTCTGGTTCAAGGTGACTCATCATTTTTTAGAGAGAGGCAAGGATGCAAAGTTCACAGGGGGTATAGGGAGATCGTGACTAAAATGGCTCTGCAGGGATGATAGTAGGTGAGGGCGACAGAATGGAAAGAAAATTGCAAGAGGGTGGTTTAAAACGTGCTTCATTCAATCGATCAAACAATCATGCCAAGACTTGGCACGTTTAGGCGATCGTGCCATTATGACAAAGCTTGAGTTGTGTGTCGTCAAAGTAAGCATACGTTAATGAGCTTGTAAGGTTTTGATTAGTTCAACCATGTCCAAAGTAAGACTTTGGACAAGTTGAACATATGACTCAATGCGAATGCATAAATCGCATTCACAACCATAATAACCTTGATTTAACAAGAAGGTTGAACATTTGATAGTTTATGTGTGCGATTGGGTAAGAAGATAGGGGTGATGACAATATAATGATGACTGAAAAGTTCATAGAGTCATATCACATCTGTATGGGGAGTTTAAGCTAGATCATATTATGTAAAAATCGTACAAAATCATTGGTCGAAATTAGTCATAGTGCCCTTGTAAGCGTGTAGATGTGACTTGATAATCATAGGTATAGCTCAACTAATTTAACTTTTTTCCCAAAAACAAAATTAAGCTAACACCTTGACATGCTTTAATAATTAGTGTTATAATACCACAATTTTTATTCAAATCGTCATTTGGCATTTCATTCGGACCAACATTCGACCCTTCATATGGTCCTGCATATGATCCTTCATATAGGTTTTTTCTGTAAAAACATGCTTCATTGGATCGGACTGCTGCTAATTATCCTGAAAACACTTGTCATTTCTTAGAGATAAATGATCTTTTATATAAATAGTCAGAAAAATAAAGACAGTATTATATTCATAGTATAATCTTCCTCCCCCAAACCAAAAATATGGTGTGTCCTCAAGCCATGCAAGAAAACTAAGTAATTTCAAAATAGTTGAATACAGAGTTCTATCATGCTATGGTCATGTTTTTTGTAAGAAAAAAGAAAAAAAAACTAACTAGTAAACGGAAATTATTCAGATATGTACATTTATCAAAAACAATAGTACTTAGAAAGATCAAATGAATAATGATAGTATAATTGAAAAAAAATGCCATAGGAAAAGGTAGTCATTCATGCCTCATTGTAAGGATTTCTTGTCATCTCAAGAATAGTTTTGAGTTTACCCTAGAGTTTGTGAGATTCTATAGCTATGGGTCCCATTTCTAGGATAATCATATCCTAGGTATTGGTTGAATTAGATGGTCAGATCCAAGCCCAACTTACAGTCATTCTCTAATGACATCATAAACAATTGGCCTACATATGTATTTATATATATTCGGATTTCTTTACAAATATATTATCATTTTTCCGAACCATGTGCATAGTGGTGCATTAACCAGATCTATCTTACCCGATATTGCCTCGCTACCAGCAAGCATGTTCACTACCCCGGTGGGTTTATCTTGGTACCATGCAAGTATAGCCTTGCTTCCAGCAGGCCTATTCAGTACCCCGACAGGTTTACTTTCATTTACCGAGATTCCTTGTTTTCAGATGTTGACTTAGCATTGAGCCGCTGCCAGCAGGCCTGTTCAGTACCCCGACGGGTTTGCTTCGTATAATGATTTTGATTATATGGAAGTCAGTTGGTACTAGAGCGTGCTAAGCCTACTAAACACATAATTCAAATTTAGAACAAAGATCATACGTAATTTTTATAATGGCCTTAATTATGGATCATGTCAAAAGAGAATAACTTAAAGTTGTTCTTTGACCAATCTATCTTCTTCATAAAATGTCAGTAATGTTCCCCACAAGCAAAAATTTCACTTACTTTCGAGTTACCCCAAAAATGCTTAACATGCAAGTTTTGATAATAAGTATAGGATGAACTAGTAGTCCATATTTGTAAGATGAGAATATGAAGAACGTGATAATTAGAGGAGGTATTTCAAGCATCTGTTCTATTATATCATAAATGTACACGTCTTAATCAAGATACCATATATAAAAGCATAACAAATCATAGAATAAATCGTTAGGGATGATATACAAAGAATTCTTTAATTGCACTATAAACTTCAATTTTAATAATAACCAAAAAGAAAGAGTTAAGATATATTATGAGTATTTTAGAGCACTTCCCTTTTCAGATAATACTTCATGAGCTGCTTATAGAGATAAAGTAATTGTAATCAACTGCAAAATCACTTATTAGATGATTCATATTTATTCAAAAAGCATTCATAGAAATGAGAAAAATGAAAAGAGTCTTCCTATTTTAATTGACAAGGCTGCAACTTGTGATCATGGGAGTGAATCCTCTATATAAATGCAGTTAATTTGTTAGAAATGACTTTTATTTATTCGGACAAACACAAACATATCTACATATATACAAGTAATGACAACCCAAAATAACTTTAAGGATTAGGAGTAGGAGGACTAATTTCCTCTTCAACCAATTCCATCTCCTTTTGTTGCAAGACATTTTGTACAAAATCCTGTTTTGATATTGGTTTGTGGTAAAGTCTAAGTCTGTGTCCATTTACTACAAAGGAAATTTGTGAACAATCAATTGTCTTAATTTCTACTGACCCATTATCGAAAGCTGCAACTACTTCATATGGGCCCATCCAACGGGTAGTTAATTTTCCTTTAAAATTTGTGTACCTTGAATCAAATAGTAATGCCCAATCTCTAGTATTAAATTTTTTTGCTTAATAAATTTATCGTGCCATTTATTTCTTTGATTATGTAGTAACATTGTTCTTTGGAGTGCATCCTGTCTAATTTCATCTAACTCATTAATCTGTAACACTCGTTGCTTTTGTGCTTCGTCCAAATTCATACCTAATTGTGCTACCATACGAAAGGCCTTAACTTGAAATTCAATAGGTAAAAGGACTTGTTTTCCATACACTAAATCATAGGGGGTATGTCCGGTAGTGTTTCTCCACGTTATCCTAGAGGCCCACAAGGCCTTCGGGAGTCTATCTGTTAGGATATTTAGACACTTAGGAGTTAGTTAAGATCAACTTGTGTAATATATCTGTTAGGTAAAAGTGTGTTTCTTTAGTATGCATTTGTAAATATTCTAATCCGATGGTCACGATATGTTCTAGACATAGAGTGATCCGACGGTTCAACTTCTCTTAGATCATACCTACCATTGATCCGTCGCTTAACACCCGATTGGTCTATGATCTCTATTTAAAGAGCATAGAGGGTCCTTGGCTAGTTGATCAATTATGAGAAGCTCATGTAACTTTCTTTCTTTTGCATAATAAATTGCTCCAAGTAGCTATTTGGCTGGGGCCGTGGATTGTTTCCCTCTTGAGGGTTTTAACCACATGACAAACATCAGTGTGTTGATTTGTGATCTATTTGTGTGAAGCAGTTGCTCAAGGTGTTCGGTATTTTGGGAGTACCCTGTGTACCCGAACACTATCTGCCCAATCCTTATGATGTAAGTGAATGGTTTTGGTTAAGATGGCTTCTAATACTTTGTTGGTTGATTCGACCTGGCCATTAGCCTAGGGATGATAAGGTGAAGATTTGCAATGTCGGATGCAATACTTCATGGTGATTTCTTTCATTAACTTAGAGGTGAATTGAGAGACTTGGTCGGTGAGAATTTCTCTTGGCACACCAAATCAAGTGAATATATCTTCATATATGAATTCTACTACTGATTTCCCTGTGGCCCTCAGCAAAGCTTTAGCTTCTACCCACTTGGTAACATAGTCTGTGCAAACCAGGATATACTTCTTTTTACGAGACATGGGAGAAATTGGTCTTACAAAATCCAGAGCCCATTTCTCGAACGACTCTATCATGACCTGAGGCTATAAGGGCATCTGATCAGATGACGTAGGTATACCCATTGTTTGGAAACTATCACATCCTTTAACATATTTGGCAGCACCCTTGAAAATGCTCGGCCAGTAATAACCAAAGTGCAACACTTTGTATGCCATCCACTTATCAGAAAAATGTCCTCCACATGGTCCATCATGGCATGCATGGAGGATATATGTCATTTCATCTTCCCGTATGCATTGTCTAATAATAAGATCTAGGCCAGTACGAAAGAGATCATTATCAACGGAGGAATAGTTAGAGCTCTTAACTATAATGTGACGTTTCTCGGGTAGGGACAAGTGATACGGTAATTTCCTAGTTGCTAAATAATTGGCAATGTCTGCAAACCAAGAGGTTTTTATAGATACAACAAATACATGTTCATCAGGAAAAGTATCGTCAACGGGTTTAGTATCGTCATCATGTTGAATACGGGAAAGGAAATCTGCTACTAAATTTTCTTTACCAGGTCAGTCAATGATGGTAATGTTAAATTCTTGTAATAAAAGAAGCCACCGAGTCACCCTACCATTGGTAATTGGTTTATTCATTAAAAAATTGATGGTAGAGTGATCCATATGCACAAAAATTTTGTATCCTGTAATGTAATGGAGAAATTTATTAATAGAATAGACTACTGCCAAAAATTCTTTTTCAGTAACAGTATAATTTAGTTCAGCTGGGTCAAATTCTTGCTAATAAAATAAATGGCATAAGGTGACTGGCCTTCTTTTTGGCCTAGGACTCCTCTTATGGTCATATCAAAGGCATCAGTGGATATATGAAAAGGAAGGGACCAATCGGGACCCCTAATTATTGGTGCCACTGATAGTTTAGCTTTTAAGATTTCGAAAGCATTTTGACAAGGTTCCATCCATTGGAATTCTACATCCTTTGTAAGCAGCTTAAACATCGGTGCAACTATTTTAGTGAAATTTTCAATGAAGCGGCGATAATAGCCTGCATGGCCGAGAAAAATTCTCACCTCTTTTTGAGTTTTTGGAGAGGGAAGACCAACAATTACTTCTATCTTAGCAGGATCCACCTTGATTCCTTGGGAAGAAACATGATGCCCCAAGACTATACCTTCTGTTAATAACATTTTACATTTCTCATGACTAAGGGCCAGGTTTATTTCTTGACATCGAATCAGGACCTTCTCAAGGTTATCAAGGGCCTCTTGAAAGGTATTACCATAGGCTATAAAATCATCCATGTACACCTCTACATAGTCATGTATAAGATTAGCAAAAGTTCCTAAAATTGCATGTTGAAAAGTGGAAGGTGCATTACATAATCCAAATGGAAAAACTCTGTAGGTGAATGTTCCCCAAGGGCACGTAAAAGTCATATTATCTTGATCCTCGGGTGCTATTAAAATATGATTATATCCACTATACCCATCAAGAAAGGAAAAGTGTTGTTTTCCTGGCAGGGTATCTAACACTTGATCAATAAAGCGCAGAGGAAAATAGTCCTTAAGAGTGGCCTTATTTAGCTCTCTGAAATCAACACAAATACGCCATTTCCATGTGACTTTCTTCGGGACTACCACTAGAGGAGACACCCATTTACTGTCGAAAATAGGATAGATGAAACCAACATTGAGAATTTTTTGCAACTCCTCTTTCATTATGTCTTTCAAAGCAGGATTCATCCTCCTCCGAGGTTGCCTTATAGGGGATTTACTGGCATCCATGTAGATATGGTGAATACAAGTGTCAGGGTGTATTCCCATGCAAATGCTCCATATTGGCTTTTAAGGACCTTAAGCAACTGTTTTTTGTTGACTCTCGGTTAACCCTGCATTTATGTGTAAAACTTTCCCATGGCTAACTTCACAAGGAACGATATAAGACCCTATGTGCTCTTCAATTGCAAATACACATGGTTTTTCTACAAATGTTGAGAGAGACATATTTTCTTGAAACTCATCTCCAAAGATTTGATCAAATTGAGCAAAAGACTGAGGAAAATCTATGCAAGTTGTTGAAGAGACAAATTGTTTTAACACATTCTCAGTAGTCTGCTCCTAAAGTGCCCGAGAGTAGTCACTAGGAAAGAAGATATCTTCAATATTTTCCTCCCCAAAGGGGAAATCTAACCACCACAAAGTTTTAGTTACAAGTGGTGCTGGGGGATATAAAATAAGTCTCTGTGTGGACAACCCATTTGAAGTGGTCATTTCCCCGTCCCTACATCCTATGAAGGTGTTGGCGGTAGTCAGCCATGGTCTTCCTAGTATAATAGGATGTCCTTTAGAAGTATCCTTTAATTCCATGACCGTAAAGTCAATCGGGTATTCCCAGGAGGCTACTGATACAACAATGTCATCTAGGACTCTAGTAGGTCTTACCATGGTACGGTCTGCTAGTTCTAGAATTGAAGGTGTAGGTCAGAGAAATTGTCCCAACTGTAAAACTTCTAAAACTGCGATGGTCATCATATTAATGGCAGATCCTAAGTCAATAAGTGTATTCTCTATGGCGGTATTATCTTCGATCACAGTTACTACTGGGGCCCCTGGATTTGTATATTTTGCAATTCGAGATTGGTTTGTCATACACTCAGACATCTCTCCTATAACATGAATTGTGAGGCGGTCTTTTTGCTTCTTTCATGGGCGCTTAATGCATAATTCCTTTATTACCTTGTTGTAAATTGGTATGTACTTAATAGCTTGTAATAGAGGGATCTTAACACAAATATTATTTAGTTCATTTATAATGTCTTACTCAGGATGAACTACAGGTTTTCCTATTGCTAGTCGTTTTGGAAATGGAGGAATCCTTTGTTCCTGAATGGGTTCTTGTTGAGGATGGGTATGCACTGGGATCTTTGGAATATCGACATCCTGCCTAATAGCATCATTCACAACTCCATTTGAATCTTCTTCATCATTCTCTTCATGAATGATGACTGATGATTTGGGTCTATCATTTACAACTCTTCCAGATCGTAATTGTATCTCATGTACAGGTACAGTCGAAATAACGTAGGATGGAAGAGTTTGCAACTCAATGTTGTTAAGAGCTTGAGTTGGCTTATTATTTGGATTAGGTATCGGTTGTGCAGGTAACAAAGTAGGTCGTGGGGGGTTTGTATTTTGGAAGTGATTAGGTTATTGTGTAATAAGGGGATCTAGAGGCACAAACCCTGGTAAAAATTACTGGGTACTGGCTGAGTGCTGAGGATACGGATAATTAAGTGTGAAGACAGGTGGTGGTTTGGGGTAGGATTGTCCCTCCACCCCTGTGGCCAATACTATTGTTGAGTAAAATGAGGAGGAGGAGGATATTAGGGTGGCCAATGCTGCCAACTTGTAGTGTTCCACTGTTGAGGCGGTTGGTAAGGTTGGTAATAAGGTGGAGGTTGTGGTGACAAATTTTGATATGGTGGTGAATCCCTTGGTTTCCAAGGAGGCCTCCTGGATGTTTCACCAACATCCCCACTCTTGTATATGGCTTGTAACCCCGGTAACGATGGGAAATCATATGTTGGATGCTCTTCTGTACATATGTGATATATGGAGATGTTGTTTAATGAGAATTCTTGTTGGGGATGTTTAGTTCTGCATCTTGGACAGAAAATGCTCATCGTTGCTCATTCCTCTTCTTGTCTTTTCTTAGCTTGTAACGCATCTAGTTGGGAACCCATTGCTCCTAAAATATCAGTTTTGAAATTTTCCAATAGGTTTCCTAATTCTGTCCTTGTGACTCCTACTGAACTGGGAGTATTTCCTTTTAGATTCCTATTATAAGGCTCCCGAATATTCCTCCCACCTTTCCCCCTACTTCTAGAGTAGTTTCTGCATATCTCCCCGATTTGTGCAAAAGGTTTATGAGAGATATAGTCGGATGCCATGAGATTGAGGCTTTCGACCAAGACTTGTGAGATCCCTTTAAGGAAGAGTGTTCGTACTGCATCTTCTCGAAGGTCGTTATGTTTAGATTTATGTAATGTATAGATAAATCTTTCGAGATAGTCTTCCAAGCTCTCGTCTTCAAGTTGCTGTATCTTAAAAATATCATTTCGAGAGTCTCTTGGTTTGCAATACTCTTGGTATTTTCATAAGAATGTAGTTTTCATATATTCCCAAGTCCTGATACTAGATTCTCCTAATCCCATGAACCATCTTAAGGCAGAGTCTTTCAGTGTAACAGGAAAAAGTTTTAATTTATGGGCGTCTTCTACATAGTTATAACTTCTACAGACGATGTCAAACTCGAACAAAAATGTGTTCGGGTATTCATTACTTTTCCCATAAAAAGTAGGTAATGAGGAAGGAGGGATGTTCTTAATATTGATATCTTGTGCAATGTCTAAAATAGGGAACCCGAAAGTAGTCTCAGTTCGATTTTCTCCTTCTCCTTCATCGTTTCTAACCTTGTCATGATCTTCATTCTCTCCCCGTCGCTCCATGTAGGTTTGATTCCTAAAGAGTGTGTACCTAGGAGGCTCCTTTCGAGGTGATAATGGGTCGTCCCAACGTTCTTTTTCAGGGGAGATCTTCCTACGATCAACTATGTTTTTATTAAATTCTATAGGAATAGTAGGTGCTACTGTGGAGGTTTCTATCTATGAAATAATTGTACTTGTTGAGCCGCCAAAGAGGGCTTGTGCCTAGGCAGGATCAATGAAATCAACAAAGTTAGGATCCCCTACTAATGAGAAGGTTGTATTGTTAGGTTTTTGTACTAGTGGAGGATTAAGGATTTCCAAAGGTTGACCGTATTGAATTTATTCAGCAAATGGATCCTTAGGACTTCCCGCCATGATTTCTTCCTCGTCTATGGTTTCTCCTATAAATTCTTTAGGTCTCCAAGTAGAACTACTTCCTATGTGGGTTCTCTGATACCTTTCTGCTGAGTTAGTGGTTGGGGTATTTCATACCCCGTAAAGGTTAGTAGGGATTTTGATAAGGTTTTGACAATTAGCTCTAATGTATCTACCCTTAGAATCTCTAGGTATGTTCATGAAAAACTAAACTAAAGGGAAACCTATGCTACTAATACTACTACTGTTGGATTTGGGGGCGCCTGTTATAATAGATGTGCAGGTTCTTACCTCTCATCTTACCACTCCCCCGCCACCAACCTATTACTGAACTTCATAAGGGGATTCTACTTATTCTACCTTGCTCAACAACTCCCCGGCAACGACGCCAAAAATGTTGGGTGTTATAATGTCTTAATTAATTCACCTAATATTTAATTATCGACCAAGGTTGGTAAACTTAGAGTTGACACAAAGTATATGCGAAGGTAGAGGGGTTCCTAGGGTGTCATGGAAATATTTTAACAAAGAAAAGATTGAAAGATCTTTCAAAATGAAAAACCGAGTCAAACTCCTAAAAATTCAACTATTAAAGGTAATTAAACCAACACAAAGTTCTAGACTAGAGCAATATCAAGCTATACTACTCTACTCTATAGACAAACACTGAAAGGTAAAGATATAAACAATTACTACTTTAAGAAAGTAAACTTCCTATTACTTAATTATTCCACTTCTTAATTTAAGAATTAGAGAGCTTCATAAACAACTTCAGAAACTAACTATACAAGGCATTATAACAAGATTACAACAACCAGAGATACTTTTACAAATTTCAACAACTTAGCTATACATGCAATTAACGAATGTACATAAAGGTTAAACTAAATTATCTAGTTCCACTCTCCTTGATTGTTTTGTGGATACGCATTTACTGTGATCGAAACTGGTGAAGGAGTAGTGTCAAGATGGCTTTCAAAAGAAGTAAAGAAACTAAATGGAATCAAATATAACTTAACTTCTACAAATATGTGCAAACTAAGGAATTTCTAATTACAAGTGATAGTAAACATGATGATTTATTCCATAAGCAAATGACTTTTACAAAGGGAAACTAACTTATAAACAAGTAGACAATTTAATAGAAGAAACAAGTAGAAAACTTAATAAAGATAACTTTAAAAAGAAGCAAGTAGAAAACTTAATAATGATAACTTTAAAAAGAAGCAAGTAGAAAACTTAATAAATATAACATCTTTAAATCTTGTTCTACAAAGTAACCACACAGTGAAAGAAACAGGTTCTACTGCTACGATCAATTTACAAGGTGCTGGTGTACTTTCCTAGAACTTTAACATGCCTAACCCTAAACTCAATATACACAAGGATAAATCAAACCAAACTAAAGATATAATTACCACACATTACAACCGTATTGAATAAGGGAATCAAAGACAAAAGAAACAAAACAAAGCATAACTCAAAGCATATTTAAGTAAGAGAAGGTTGAGAATAAGGATGGAACTTGATAATACTTTAAATAATCGAACCTAAGGTCTTAATGATGAACATAACCATTATCTACTTATCACAATCAAAACATAATTCAGAAGTTAAAGAAACAAGGCTTTAAACAGGATCAAAAACAAATTAGGAATATTAAAGGTCGAATAAAGGGTTAGATAACAGATTGAAAGGAAGGTCTGAATAACAGACTGAACAGGCTGTATGAATGACAGTCTGTATAAAGAAAATAGTGTAAAATAGCCTAAATGATCTAATTATCAGCTGATTTTGTGCACATGAAAACAAAATGCATACAGAACAGTAAGTAAACATACCTAGTGATCAAATTCAATAGCAAAATAACTTAAGCTAATTCATGATTAGAAGGAAATTATTACCTATTGCATCATTAAGAAAACTAAAATATAATCAAAGCAAACTTATAACAAGACAAGACTTAACAAAACTAAACCTACTGCAACTTGATTCTAAGATATTAAAGCAATCTACTCTGTGTAATTATCAACATGAAATTAAATCATAGGCTGGAAAAGACTAGAAAAGAAACTAAAGGCAAACTACGTGCGCAACCGGTTATTTTTAATCTATGAAATAGAAACTATGCTAACAATGTAATATGGATGATAGAAACTTCAACAAGCGTACATTACAGAAACAAGAGAATAAACTATTGCAATAACTTAATCACAGAAACAAATTGGAAATAAACCTACTTATTTGCAAGGAAAGGGATGATGAAAATACACACAAGAATGAAAACCACTGGTTGATGAGGGGCCCTCTCAGCAATCAGGGTGATGCTTCGCTAAACGCTTACATGAACAAGATCATATACACAACAGGAATGTAACTTCTATTAAAATGCGGAACAGTATTACATATTTTCTCTTCAAAATCAACTAACAGAATGTAAAACTAGCTAACTACGCTCTCGTTTGGAGGCGAATATATATAGTGTTTACAGGGATGAGTGGGTCGACCCTTTCAGTGGTCGACCGCTCCTAAAATAGTCAACCATTATTACAAACAAATGGCCATAATCCAACGCATAGTCATCCTCCTTCCTCACGCGACGGTTCTCCCTTGTGTGTGATGTAGCGTGAGGATTCCCTTTTACGTGGACTGATATCATGGTGTCGAACAAAGGAGGTAAGATGGCGAGCTTTATAGAGAGAGGGTCATTCAAACACCCATACATGTGGACAACAAAATAGTTAAAACCGTTCAATGCTTTAACCGTTTAGGAATATGCTATGAACAATGCGCGGCTTGATCGACGAGCTAGATGGTGAGTTGGATGCTCTCTGCGCATATCTAGCATGATGCGTGTCCAATCGCTGGCTCATTCAAGGACTATAACTTGCAAACAAATTCACACATATATCAAACATGTTCTGAAAGATCATCAAATTTAATTAACAAAATCATGAAATAACAATAATAAACCAGAATTTGCATAAATCCAAATATATTCATACCTGAGGCTGAATGGTAAGTTGTATGACAAAACTATGTCAAGAAGATGACAAAATAGATGTCAAAAAGTGTAATTTATCAGCCAAAAATGGTGACAAAAATAGGATCAACATTTCTTCATCCCAGTACTCCTGAGGTAATGAGTAGAGTCGAAACTAATCTGGAACCTTAGAGAAGTTATCATGATCTAGGTTGTAGTTTTCCTTTCAATATTGCATGAACATTGCGTTGTTGAAGAAGTATGGTCCATGTTCTATGATTCTCGCATGATATTCTCGATTTTATAAGATTGTTATAAAGAAACCTTTGGAGCCTAAAATCATATTAATATTGAAAGGCTATACAAATAAGGTGGATATAGTCATGTGAGACCATAATACATTTAAACACTTTTAAAAAAATCCAACTTTGGAAGTCTACAACACTATTAGACTAAATGATTGTAGTAGTTTATCTTGACAAAACTAGCACATACATTGCCCAATTGGCACGGTTACGGTTAGAGCCATATCTAACATTGGAGAAGCACATGGCACTTTCTACAAGAGAGATATTTTCCTAGTTGCTAAATGGTTTTTGTCTACTTCTATTCAAAAGGTTAGTCATGATGTATTTTAACATTGTTGTTATCCTAGGTTAGTTATAGGTGCCAAAATCAATAAATCCACTTGAAATGAATTGAAATTTAACATATTGATCAAGAAGCTACCTTAGTTGCGTGAATAGAAGTATGGGATAATGCCAAGATTTTCAAAGTATTTCCTCATATGGTTGTGGGTTTAAGATCAATAAGCTCCAAATATCTCTCCATTATATATGTATAAGTTGTTGTAGGCACTGGATTCAATGTGTAATGCTTTTGAGCTGCTACAACTTTAACAACAATGACCTTTGTTGAAATAGTCCATTTAGGGGTCAAAGTCGCAATATTGATGCACAAGTCCTTAGCATAGATTATGCTTATGCATTTGACATGGAGACGACACCTTCGTATATATTATGCTTATGCATTTGACATGGAGATGTCAATGCCATTTAATTGTATTTCAAAATACATTTCCAATGATAGTGATAGAACTACAATAATTAACAACTTGTTATGGTATTCTACAAGTTACTATTATGGTTTATGTTTAGTAGTAGTAGACATTGTTCACATTACTATTTTCGATTTAAACTTGAATGTTCCAAATTTGTCTTGTGTTTGTTTTTTTGCAGTAAGCATGGTTTTCATTGCTTTGCATGAGATAATTAGGAATGAAGTTTGATATTGATTGTTTCAACAAGTGTAGTTTCCATTGAATTTGAGGTTTGTGTAACTTGCTTGTGTTAGTTTATTCAATTTAATGCGCATCGTTTTTCCAGTTAGAGAACATTGGATGTTGCTATATGAAGATTGTTATTTCCATGGCCATTATGAATAGTATCCTTTTGTAGATCTAGATACTTTGTCTCTAGTACCTATAAAAAGTGAGTGGCCAACAGGGGTGGCAGGTGCGATGGAGGGGGGAAGGTGTGTTCTCATCGACCCTAAGGGAAAGGAAGTAGTTAAGTTATCACGGGGTCTTGGATACACCACCAATAACTTCACTAAGTTTTATGCTCTCTTCCATAGTTCAAAAATGGTTTCAATAATGGTGATCTCTGGTTTAGTGATCTTTGGGGATTCACTCATGATCATTAAACAATTCCAAAAAGGAATATTTAATTCTCACACGCTCTAGAATCAAATACATACTAGAATAGAGTGGAACTTGAAACACTTTAAGGATATCTCATTCTCGCATGTTTGTCGGTGTAATAACAACGTAACGAATTGATTAGCAAATAATGCAGTTCAAATTAATAAAGGAATATTGGACCACAATGGTGATCCACTACAATGCAAGTGGATACCATAACTTATTTGGAATCTTTGTGTTATTTCCTCCTTGCATATATAACCATGCGAAAAGGGCGATTGATGGATTTTGTCCTCCCACATAAAGAAGGCACAAGACTATGTGCATGGCTCTACGTGGCATGTGGCAGTGTACCTCCCAAGATTCCTTCACTTCTCATCCCATTTAATTCGCATCTATCAGACATCTTTCCCCTGTGTGCTCACCATACATCCTATTTTGTTCTTGCTAGTTTATGTGAGGGAATTTATGCCAGGATCAGTAAAGATTAAGGGAATTGATGGGATAAATACTCGCCCATGGATTATTTAGTGTGATGCAAATCTGTTTAATCAGCAGGTGTTCATTCTCCAATGCGTTGGGTGAACAAGAGACTAGTTTTTCTATTGTAAGGGGATTGAGACCAATCTGTGAGGAAATTTGAAGGTGATCCATTATTTGAAAATAACTATTAAGGAGGAGGTTGTGTCCACCTAATCGAGCAGTGCATGTTTTGGAAGTTTGTTGGGAGTGAAAGGGGAATCTATGAAGATCATATGCTTGATTGGATTTGTTTGTGAATTCCAAGGAATTGTCACTAGAGTGAGAATAGGATAGTGAAAGCTTCTAGGAAAGTGATGGAGCTTGATAATGCAATGGATGAGATCCATGGATTGAGAAGAATAGTGTGGTGTGTCATAGGGAAGCTTGGCGAATTGGAACAAAATTTGGAATGCATGAGTTTCCATATGGAAAATGATGAATTGGTCCATGATACATTGGAATAGAGGGTGGTGGATCAAGAATGGCACAAATGGCTATTGATAGTGCTCAACATAAATCCTTAACTTGGGAGCTTGCTATTAGAAGGAACTCTAGTGTTGGGGAGTTTTCAAATTCAAATGCAATACATATTTACAACTGCAACATACTACTATAGTAAAATTCAATGATTTATGTGAATTAACATGTATGGAAGGAGAAGCACCTTAGAATGCATGAGGTTCATGTTGGTTTGTCCTTTTGTTAGGTTAGTATTTTAGAATATATAGGAGTAAATATGTATATCTTATCTGGTATTTAGAGTGGACTTCATGGGTTGAAGGAATTTTGAATCCCTTGGTTGTGCTTAGGGAATTTTGTTACGAAACTATAATGTTGTTTCTTGGTTGTTTGGATTCTCCTCAACCGTTTTTAATCTAAAGCTTTCAACCATTTTTGTTATAAAAAAAAAAGTAAGTGACCAACAAAATTTTAGTTTAGTTTTGTTGATTGCTAGCCATATAGGTGTGAAAACAAACACATGAATATGAAAACAAGATGTAGGAATACCAAATGCAAATAGAGAATGCTCTATGCTCAATGTGAAATTGAACTTGAAGATATTTTAGAGTCGCATAGGATTTTTTGTCAAAATAATTTTACATATGTTGTTAGGGATTGTTTGTTTGACCCTCTCTCTATATTCTATTAAACTTTAAGTACACATCAACGAAATTGTGGAAGGGAACAATAGAATATTTTAGATGCTTAGTAGAGAAAAACATTGAAGCAATACTATCCTATCAAAATGAGTTAAACACACCATCATTGATGAAGATGTACAATGTTATTGAGCAAGACATTTCTTTGGATTGGATGTCAAAATAAAATTCACTTACCATTCCACAAGAACAATAGAGATTGTTGGAAGACATCTTTTTCATAAATCAACTTTCTAAATGGTTGAATATACCAATAAGAGTTTGGTTAGACACACATAAGGTGATACTTACATTTAAATTCAAATTTATCCAAACACACACATGCCATATTGTTTCATGATACCTACCACAACAAGGAAAAGACCATTTTGTAGAGGTTATAGCGGATGCTATTCTAAAAAGAGCCCAATTTTATGTTTTTAGCGAAAGTGAGTGGGTGGCAGTTTTTTTCGATGCATTTATTCAAATCAAATACATTGGTGTGTACAAGAAAATAATGCAGTTGTGCTGCAAATAAATCACGTGGCACCATGGCCAGAAACGCCAACAGGAAATACATTTTTTTTTAATACAAATGGTGCATTTATATTAACTAAGTACATCAAGGCGTCATTTAGCTAAAAGCATTGGTGTAGGGTAAATGGATAAACGATAGCACCAAATTACTATATATATATTTTTATTTTTTATTTCCATCACCAATGCGGTCGTTCTAATCAACAACACTGAGGAAATATAGATAGACTAAGTTGCACCACATTAGGGTTAAAAAATTCTGAATTTAAAACCACATACTAGATTATTTTTTATTGGCCATGTGTATTATATAATCGACAACACCAATACGTTATCATTTCAGGTGCACCGAAACAAGGTTTAATATAAAAATTTACAGCATGAAAATTCATTCTTACTACATCTACAGTGCTTTTGATCCTTACAAAACCAATGTCGTACATCCCCTGCTAAGACGCCCTGACATCCATGCTCCACGTGGTGGCATTGCTTTTTTCCATTGGTTTCTCAGAGATGTATCAGTGACCACGTCATCGATCCTACTAATTTTCAAGTGCGCAATGGAAAACTGCACATTTTTTCTTTTTATACAAAGGAGGTTAGGTGCCTCTCACTGTTGGTGATGAACATCACACACCTCGCCATTGATGGGTAGTGCATTAACTTCCCTTTTTTATTTTATGTAGATTATTTAGTGTAGAGGCCTAGATGCATTAGGTGGTCTGCCATTTTTTTGCAGTAGTTTTGTTTTTCTTTGGATCAATGACCTACACAAATTGATGGGAGGGTAAACTTCCCTTTCGTTTCAAGGATTTTTCATCTATTTTATGGGAGATTTACAGCTACAAGGTGATGATTTGACCGGCACCCTCCTAGGCCGATGATGAAGGTGCATATGTACATGTGGTGGGAGACAATGCCCAAGAGGGGGCATTCTGATTTCCCAACTAGGATTACACCAAAGGTGCTTGAGATGTTATCCAATGAGGACGACCATGCATTAGACATTGTGTCATATCCATATGTTGGCTTGGAATGGAGAGTGTGCCATGTCATCTCCTTCACCCAGGATGAGCCACTGAATGAGAGAGGTAATATTAGTGTTATGTTTAAATTAATATAGTTGCATTTTTTCCTATTTATACTTGATACAAATGAAATATATTCTAAATCGTTGTTATATTAAATTGTCTAATGAAATTGTATGATTATTGTTTCATACTATATATTTAGCAGACATTGGCACATTCAATGGGGAGGGGCCACCTCCTCTTGTTCATGATGTTGAGGAGATATAAGAGCCCGAGGTGCCACAGTTGGCCAGACTCGGCCTTTGATGTATACTTGATGATAGGTATCAACAAGACATGGCAGATAGGTTATCAAAAACTTCAATAAGTTAGTATTGTTGATGGATATATGTTCACTTGAAAGTAAAGTTAAGTGATGGTTGAATGTATAAAACCAATCTAGAGTGGGATGGTAAATAATATATAAAGTTCAGACTAACGGTTCGCATGAGTCTATAGCCTGAGGTTGGAGGAGTTAATTTCATTTTTGCGTTTTGTTTTTTATTTGGATCCTTTGAGATAATGAAGGATTAATGGGAGCTAGGGATGTAAACTTTCATTTATGCATTTTGGTATGTAAAAATCTTGATGAATAAATATGAGAATCTTTGCGGGAAGATCGTGGTTTATACGAGGTGTTGATGTATTGAAATGTAAGCTCATGTAGCAGTGATGTAAGTCCTTTTTGGATAGTCTATGTTATTCGTTATGAATAATAGATTTTTTTTCTTTGGAAAAAAAAAGATATAAAGACTTAATATACTTTTAAACTCTTAAGTTTGGTGATATTCATACAATGTTTAACTTTAGTTATATGAAATTATTTCATTTGGATTGCGATTGTAATAACTTATGACAATTTTATATCATTATATACATTATGTTGATATGTTATGTTAGTTAAACATGTTTACGAACTTGATTATTAATTGACCTTTTGAGCAATAATTAATAATAATCTTACAAAAAGAGAGAGCATGCATGGAGATCTTACACATAATAAATACTTACAAAAGAGGTTGAAGTTCCATAAAAATTCAATTTATCTTTGACATCATGGTTGTAAATAGTTTTTAAGTTTTGATATCCAACATCATAATAATTTTATAAAATAAAAATATACAACATGCAAATTGTACAATTGGAAATGTTTAATAATTCATTACAGAACTTGAAGTTCCGCATTCTTTTAATTCTTATTCAACTTGATGGTTGTAAATGGTAGTTAACTTTTCATATCCAATGTCATTATAAAAGGAAGAAAAAGTAAAATTCATCAATTATAGATGCCCGTGATAAAATGTCACAATCATCACATAAATGTCTAGATAAACATGTACATATCACTATTTGTTGCCATCATCCTAGTTATATTCCTCGACACTTGGCATGATAACATTGTTGTTCTAAAAAATATGTTTTGATCTCAAATCATTTCTTAATATGAACCACCAATCCCTATCCAACACATCCAGGTAAAAGACCGTTTGGATGCAGTATTTTCGGTAAACATAAGGCTCCTCCCTTTCATCCCACAATTTTTTAGAGTTGATGCATACAACCCACTGTCGCGATCTTCCTTTACATTATTCTAGCCGAAAGTATCCCACCACTTGTATCTAAAAATAACACATTGGAAAGATGAGAAATCCACTTACATGATCTCTTATATATTTCTGATGTAAGTTAGCTTCCCCTCTATTATGTTCTAATAATGATGGCTAGCACAACTAGATGGGTTGAACTCAACCTCCAGTCCATAATTAAATGTGACACATCCATCATCAATATCCTTAGTGCAAAAATGATGTCCATAATCCCACACAGATGGGAACAAATGCACCTAAAAAATGTGAAGAATGGATGTTTCCATATGTTTAGTAAATCGAGCAATAAAGAAACATAATACATGTTATAATTCAAATGTGCATTATAAAAAGAATTACAAAAACCTCTTCACCACATGGGTAATGATCACGCATGCATGCTTCTACTGTTCAATAGTCTGAATTATGTCATGTCATGTCCCATTTCCTTCTCTTCTCTTCATGCAATGTGACCCATGGTTGCATTACCTCCGTATTTTAAATAAAAAAATGGTTGATGGCATCAATTTCTGCATTTGCTAATGTATTCATGAAATGAAGATGATTAGTGTGAGATTAAATATATAGTATAAAGTTCAATGTAAATAGTTACTTTGTAGCAAATTGACAAAATAGAAGCGACTTTCTCTTTATCAGGAGATTTTTTCCATTCATTTTGAGTAGCTTCCCTTCCCTTTTGTCCCAAACCACTCTACCTAGAGTGTCGTCAATTTGCTTAAGGTATTCACTAGCCTAATAAAACAATTTGAATATTATGTAACCCTTTGCCATAGACCCCTCGTGTTTTTCCCTTTGTTGAACAAACCCCTTCAACTCTTTCGTGTATCTCTTCAAGAAGAACACCCAATGGCATGAGACCACCTCTAATTTAACCTAATAATCTAGGTGAATTAGAAGATGGACATGTAAGCCCATGAAACTTGTGGGCAGTTCCTTCTCAAACATTCAAACAATCTTAGCAATCTCTCAATTCTATTGTGGAATGCTATCCATGTGAATATCCTTTGATGAGTCCAATGTACAAATGTAGATAATGTAGAGATAGCTTGTTGTAGGTCTTGGGGGAAGTCATGGTTCACACAACCATGCACAAACAAATGATAACAACACTACAAAATAAATGCACACAAAATTAATTGGCATAAAACTATGAATGCATAGCATATTATAACATACATACCCTTAGAATGTTTACATGATAACGATTGCAACCCTAACAATTGTTCTTCTATTGTGAGTAAATATCGTAGAGTTGAATTGTATAATGAAGTTACCTTCACGCTCAATATAACATTCTTTTCCAAAGAAATATCATCTTTATTCAAAATCCATGGGGTATCACCTTCTTTAAAAGACCACGAGGTTAGTTCCTCTCCTCTAATTCTTTTCTTGGCCAATGTTTCTTTTTGGTATTTGAAGAAATAAGACCTCTCCTCACAACCAATGTTTCAATTTTTTTTAAATATTGCATGTGCCTCCATAAGCAAGATGAAACATCTTGAATATATGGAGGCTCATAAAACACAAATTTCCTTTTCATCCCAATGGGAATTTTCTCAACATACACATAAAAAATTCAGGATCATTGAACATAGGTTTCCTATTTGAATTGAACAATTATGTAATTTCCTTCTTTTTCTCTATGCCATATTCCCCAAGACAATGAGTCAATGTCATTATTTCAGGTATTTGGGTTCTTTTTTGTTTACCATTGAAATAAGATGTTTCTCTTCTATAAGGGTGGTCTTCTAAGAGGAGCACCCTCGAGCAATCGTACACTAGTTTTCGTAGGTGGTTGGACTACATAGCCTTTATTGAAGGTCCACAACATTTACATCCATGACACCCTTTTGTTACAAGATCTATGATGTTATCGTATACATAACGCGTTAATGCCAAAGAAGGTGGCTGCCCCAAGTTAAGCTTGTCAAATAGCATTACGGATATAAGCAAATCGATCAACATGTTTACCACAACAAACTCCTAGTCTTGGATAATCATGTGTGGTGTATGCACATATTCCATACAATGTAAAATACCTCTCCATCAAGATGGGTCTTAATACATCGTATATATGTATCCCTTGCCATAATTTCTTGAATTTGTCGATCAATGGTTAGGGGTAGACATCCATATCCTTCACTTGTCTTGTACTGAGAACTATTAGAGCCAACATAGGATGTCCATTCTTCATAGATAACCATAGAGGGATATTGTTATTAACCACTACCATTGGACAAACAAAATAATCAGTGTTTTGGAGGGAATACGAGTTAACTCCATCCATGGCTACCCTTAGTAAAATTCTTTGTACTTCATCTTCGAATTTATTAAGCCATGTATCCTCTATATGCTTCATGATTATTTAATCTGCAGGAGTATGTATAACTCGTGGCTCACTTTTGTGTGAGGCATGCAACCTTTACAACATGGATAATTCTTTGCAACAAAAAAGGATTTGAATCCTTGGAATTATAGGAATGTGCCTCAATATCTTAGGAGGAGGCCCATGTTCCTTACCCTATTTTTTGTTATCTAGTACTTGTCATGCCCACATTTAGGACATATCTCTTTATTTGTGTGTTCACCTATGTATAAAATACAATCATTCAAATAAGTGTAAAATGATATGTACTCAACACCCAACTTTTTTAATACATGCTTTGCCTCTTCGTAACTATCCGAGAGGAAATTATCACTTAGAAGTGTATTTTCTTTGAGTAACCTACAATTAGTTGGCAATGTAAATGCACAATGTCATTAAGCATGCACCAAATCCCTTTTCATCACCAATTTAATGCGGACTTGATGGTTTGTTACCTCAGTAATGTCGAGAAGCGCATGTCTGTCATACCCTACATTGCTTTCAAGTTTTCCAACAACATTGTTGTCCCCATTTGGTTAGACTTTGATCCATGCCCAAATAAAGGGGTGGTGGAAGCATATTTCAGGCTTTTGAGGAAGGCATTGAAAATATTAGCATTGTTCCCAAACTCATCTAGTTGGAATGTGTTTAACAATATCCCCTCCATGGCATGGGTATCCCGTAAGAAATCATCCATACCAACCTCTATATCATTGTTTTCATCCCCAACATCTAAACTAGTGTTACTATAGATGTTATGAGTTAGTGACTAGGGATGTAGTGGAAATTGAATAGGTGGTCGATACAACCATGTTTTGTATGCTTCCTCTCCGAATTCTAAATGTTTAGTGGCCTTCTATCGAGTTGATATCATAATAGGGGCAACAGTATCTCTAAATTCCTCTTCGAAATAGGGGATATTCTTTTTTAGACTCTTTACGTTATATTTTGTTTAAGTTTTCTATTGGCCAAGGCACAAACAACAATATTAAAATCTATACTCTCCGGTTTGTGTTGAAATATGTAGATCATAAAAGGACTAAAGACACTTGTAGGTATTCATATATTCAAAATTCCTAATATAGTAGCTTAATCGAAAGTGCAACATTAGTAACATGGGTTTATTTCTTATTATGAATCAAGTACTAGAGGTAATAATTTTTTTTGAAGACATTCCTTTAACACATGCCTATCATAAATATAATACATAAGCTAATAAGTTATCTAGAGAATCTTTGACCATGCAAGAGGGTTCCTTACTTAAACAAGAATTAAAAAGGATCACTCTCCTTCTGGCTACGAAGATAATCCTATACTAATAGTCTCTTGGACCCTACATTATGGTACTACTACATGAATCTAAATTATTTGGATGTGTAAAGAGAGTCATAAATCTCCTTTGATATGTATGGTATGATTTTAATGATCCTTTTTGGAGTAGTGGTCTTTTAGACACAATGAGAAGACTATAATTTAATAGGCCCAATATTAGAGGTATTAATGGATGACAATCTTTAGTTTTTATTATACTTGATGATATAAAGTCAAAGAACTCGAAAGAAATAGAGCCCATCACAAGCATACTTATGTATATTTGATTTCCTTCTTAAAAAATAACAAATACATGTTTTTTTTAATGTACAATTTACATATAATTAATTATACTAAATTAAATATAGTAAAATGGTAAATGCACATTCTAAAAAAATGTTAAACATAATAATGTTGCTAAATTGGGATGTTATTCCACATTTAATTAGCTATATTCCGTTATAGTTAATTTAGTTTTAAATACCCCGATGTGAATGCCTACGTGGCTCAAAGGAGGAGCGGGAGCAGTTGTCGGAACACACAGTTGTCCCCCAACATCACTCCCTAGACTGTCCATCATTAAGCCTTTAATGATGCAGGCCATCTCCTCCCTCGATAAGTGCGGTCTCTCCAGGTTATTCATGTGAGGTGACATTCCCCCAGTCACCCTGTATTGTGCTCTTATGTGTCCATTAATGGCGAGTTTAATTGCACCTCACGGTTCATGCGTCCTTCATATGGGAAACCTATTCAACACTCCTACTTCATTTTTTCCTCCCTGCACATTTTTGTGAAGCCCGACAATCCTACAGAGCCCGTGGTGATTATGAAGCACACCAACTTCCATCCTCATGCACCTGCCTTCCCTATCGACGTTCAGAACTTACACCACATTGCACTTCTGGTTCGCCTAAAGGTGTCCGGTAGACTGCGATCTACGCCACGATGGGGGTGTGGAAACTCCAACGAGCCTGTTGAAACTCTCTTTGTTCAGGTAAATACTAAAGGATATGACTCCGAAATCCTGGACCATATCCATCAGCTCATGGATGATTGGGAGGATGAGCTCATGGGCTCCCACTCAATGGTGAATAGGATGATCTTACGTAGGCATAAATTTTGGGTGGTGAAGAACCTTGTGGCCAGGCTTATCCTCCGTCTCATTGGTACCCAGAATGATCCCCCAGCTCCATCCTCGGCTCATCCTGCGGCTCCCATGGACATTGAGCAGTTGCCTCCTCCTCCTTTGAGGACCGTGGCGGACACCCAATAGGGCAAAGTAACCATCAATATTGCAGCGGGTTACCAAAAAATTGAATCGCTCCTGGTTAAGAGGAATCCCTCTAGCACCAGGGACTTGAGCAACGAGGAGGATACTAGTAGCGACTCCAAGAGATATATCTTCCCAAATCTAGATAGTCTTATGGAAATTGGCAAGAAGATGATCCACAGTCTTAGTTGCCTAATAACAAAAAGGACAACCTGTTGGGACATGACCTCCTCTTTTATAATAATTTTCCTTGGTCGTAATCCTATTCTTTAATTCCAACTAGGTAAAATACAATATCTTTGACGGTGCTTGTCACTTCCAGATGTTCCTGTACCACTTGCTCACCGTCCTCTATTTTTTTTTAAACAATGGAGCTATATGCTAAATAAGTGTTCACCTGACCATTTGATGGGTTCTAAGACCACAAAATCAGGTCCTCAACATTCACTAACTTAATACCTACATGACAAAGCATATTTGTATAATTTTCCCACTTTGTAGCAACATGTGGAACTAACTGTAAGTCAACCGGCAAGAGCCAATAATTCTCTCCACCAACTATGACATCCTTCTTGGCATGATTTAGGAAGAAAACACCTTTTGTGTGAATAGATTGTAGAGCATAAGGGGATAGTTTGAACCCTTGAGCCCCACTAATAAAAGGATCAACCCCAATTCTAACCTGAAATCCATTTCCAATCTACCAAGCCAGCTAGTGGTTCAGTGTTATAAAGGATTCTAGTAATCCATTCCACATGTTTGACTAGACTAAAGCTACTTTCTTTTTAGCTTTTCTCATCCATTCAATAACAATAAGGTCCCTAAGATATTTGCTTCTAATGACAGAGCCCCACAAGCTTGAGTCCATCCGTCCTTGCCATAGGATTTTCATCGCTAATGCTTTACTCACCCAAAATACATTCTTTATCCCCCAACCTCCAGAATTCTTCGATAAAGACAATGCTTCTCAGGACACAACATGAGTTCCATCAATCGATTGAGAGCCAAAGCAGAAAAAGTTAAAAATGATCCGACGAATCATGGACATAGTATATTTCAGAACTTTTGCCAACGTTGAAAAGTATATAGGAATACTGTTAAGTACATAGTTGATTAATGTCACACATCCCCTTAATGATAATCTCCGATTCCACCAGGAGTGTATCTTTTTTTCAATCTTTTATACTAGCCACAACTAGTCCGAACCATGATAATCATTGGGCTTCAAGAAATACCTAAGGTATTTAATTCCAACTTCAAGTGGTCCAAGAGAATAGGGGAACACATCAAGTATCCGCTACATCAAATCTTATGCAAGGTTGTGCCAATGTAAACGATTTCAGAAGATTAATCATCATCCCAAAGGCCAAGCATAATATATCTAGAATCTATTTGTAGGTGTGTCATTTCGATAATCAACCGATACCAAAAATAAGAACATCATCTACAAAATGTAGATGGATAATATACAACAAATGGGAAATCTTAATTCCCTTGATCTTACCTTCCTGTTTATCTTGGGCAATCATCTAGCTTAACCCATCAATGATCAATAGGAATAATAAAGGTGATAGTGGGCATCCCTGCCTCATCCCACGAGAGCTTTTGAAAAATTCAATAGGGTTCCAATTTATCAAGATTGTAAAATTGGTCAAGTCAATACAACCCATAATCCACTGAGTAACCTCATGATCCAGTCCAACATTAAGTAGAAGTAACCTAAGAAAGGATCTATCAAATTGATCATAAGCTTTCACAAGATCTAGTTCCAATACCAAGGAATTGATATTCTTGACTTTCGCCAAGTGAATAGTCTCTTGTGCTACGCTAATGGCATAAAAAATCTGCCATTGATGAAGAAAACCAAACTGCTCTTTGGAAATGCCTCTAGATAAACCCGGTTTAATGTGATTAGCTATCACCTTTGATACGACCTTATACAATAGATTGCAAAGTGATATGGGATGAAAATCCTGAAGAGTAACAGGGTTTGTATTCTTAAGAATGAGAGCCATGAATGTCTCATTGACCCCTCCTAAAACCAAGCCAGAGGAATGGACCTCTTCCACAAGCCAAACAACTTCAGGCCCCATAAGATAAAAAAAAATTATATAAAATTCAACCAACCACTCATCAGGACTGGGGCTCTTGTCTTTGTCCATCCTTTTCAAGATGTCTTCAACTTCCTACAAAGTAACAGGTCTCCCAATGGATTTACTCTCTTCTTCCGAGAAGATCAAGGGCATACATTGTAAAACTCTCATTTGAGATGTAAGATTATTATTAGATGAATTTTTAAAGAGTTTTTCAAAATACCCGGTATCATAGCCTTCCATATGCAACTATGTAGAGATTTTTTCACTTTCCTGATCCTCAATTAACCAAATAGCATTGTGCCTCCTACGATTGTTAGCAAAGGTATGAAAACACTTTGTATTTTGATCCCCATGTACAAGGCACAACGACCTGCTCTTTAATTGCCAATATGCATCCTTTTCCCAAAGAATCTTTATGTTTTTGCTTTAAGGTACTTTTAATTCCTCCAGGTCATGGCTCATAACAAACCCTAATGCAATAGAAGAATAATGCTCCCTTATGAGCCCTTCTACGTGAATAAGATTCCTTTGTTGTGTGCGGACCCAATTTTTTATCCAGGGAGAAACAATCCCCTCCAATGGTCGAAGGAAACTAGGCAAAATATTCATAGCTGCCCCACAATGTTGTTGGTAGAATGAGTTCCAATGAGTTCTAACCAGCGAAATAAAACCATATTGCTCGGACCAAACCTAGAAATATTTGAAAGGATAATATACTTTGTGAAAACCCTTCTCCATTATCAAGACAATCAATGAATGATTAGATATGCCCACACATTATACCTAATACTCACAGTAGCCCATTGCATCAACTAAATCTTCCACTAACAAAAACTTGTCAAGTCTTTTGACAACAACGACATCTTCGATGCACCCATTTCGCCAAGTAGGCATCAACGGGTAGGGTTCAATGCCCACCAAAATGTGCATACAAATGAATCTATGAAACCAAGCCGCAACAAGATCATGTGCCTTGCAAAAGTGCCCCAAATCTCTATGCCAGAGGTCATGAAATTAAGGTCCCTTGTGATAATAAGGGACGAACAATCCAACAAGCCACTCTGAGCCCCAACATCCCAAAAATATTGTCGCCCAACATAGGGACCATAAAAATTAAGTATGTTAAGTGGACTATTAAGTTCCTAGCAATGACCTACTAACATAATGCCACCATAAGTCCTGAATGGATGCAAATGAAAATTCGTAGGATTCTAAATTTACCTGAAAGCCCCACTGCATTTATAAGGTGACAATCCGACTCAAGGACCATATTCAAAATAAAATCCTTGGCCTTCTCACCCAAGGCCATAGATTATTGAAACAACAAGATATCAGGAGAAACCAACTAAAAAAGATGCCTAAGGGCTAAAATTTTTGGGGCTCCCCCTACCCCTTTGAGGTTGAGAGATATAATAAGCATTGAGTAACCAGTTTGTCAACCATCTCTACTCTAAGGGGCCCGAGGTATCGAATAGTTGGTCCTATGAATCTACCAAATATTTTTCTTAATCCAAGGATTTGGAAGAACCATTTCCATCTCCATTCGCATAATTATCCAATGAATCCCTCACCTAAGCTTTCCTCCTCTAACAACCATTCTTCTTCCTAATGGTGACATTGGGGTTAAGAATGATAGAGGGACCTGGAGCAACAACGCTCTTATAAACAAGATATTTTGGGGTATAAGGGTTATTTGAGTAAATATTTAGAGGTTACTAGATAAATTCCCTCTGACTAAATAAGGAAGTTTAAGATCCTCCACCTGCCTAGTGTCATTCGGTTGTTCCACCAAACACACTGCAACCAGAGAATATATCTGATCTCTTAATATTTGACATTTAGAGTCCAAATGAAAATATTTCAATAATAAATTGGGTTCCTTCGACCCACCATCACATAGGCTTGTGCCAAGCAAAATAAAAAATTTCCCTTTATATTCGTTCCCAATGCCTTCCCCAAGCCTAATAGAGGAACCTAAGGAGGCCTGAAACTTCCAATTATGAACCCCTACTGTAACTCCCCGGTTTTGACCCCGTTTGCATTAAATGTATATGATGTATATATTGTAATGAATCATGGTGTGGAGCTAAAGGAGAAATCCCCACCATCGATTTAGCGTTTAATGTTCCGGCGATTAAAATCATTACCGATGGTATATCGTGATATCCAACACATTATAATTCTGGCATCATGTAATTATGCATTTTAATTAAAATGAACCCCAACCAGCTATGTCAATGCAATCATAATGAAAAGGGCATGATTTTTCCTAAGGATAGGGAGGGAAATTATTTAACCCTTGGGAGCCATTGGGGAAAAGCCAAGTGTCAGCTGTTAAACCCATTTAGCTGTCACCCACCTTTTTGTCTTACTCACCTTTCCCTTGTCTCACTCAGTCAACTACCACATTAAAGCCTTTGATGTTAGTTGGGCAGTTATTGCTGGGAAGTGGTGTGTGGCAGGACTGTCAGTCCTTTCCCACATGCACACTCCAACAGCAGACTCTTTCACCCTCACGTGGGTAGGAAGAGACGATATGACCCCATTCTTTCATTCTTGCCCATCCTCACGCAGAGACAGTCGTTTTCTTCTCCTCATGCATAGGCTTGGCATTTTTACTCACGCAGAGAGCTGGGAGAGCAACCTCACGAGCACAATTTTTGTTGTGTGTGTGAATTTCGTAGTTGGGGAATTTTGCTGTGGGTATTTCTCTTCATTGTGGGTCTGACCCTGTGAATTCACCTCCACGTGGGTTGTTTTTCCTTCCTCACACAGCTGAGAAATCGATTGTCGTTGGTTTCCCCATGATTTTGGTTTGCTGTGGGTTCATTTACGTTTTTGGGTTGCCGTGGGTTCTTATTGAGTTGTTTTGGCCACGATAGGGCCAAGAACGACTCAGGAATCAAATTTCCCAGTCAGGGCTGTGTATTACCTAAATTTTCACCTCGGTTGTTTTGTGGTGTTTGATTTTCTTCCCCAGAGCTGTGAATTGCTGGTTTGGTTGTGTGTATGCAGTGGTTGGTCTTTGGACTATGTTGGAGTGGGAATGAAGGCTTGGTATGCTTGATAAACCTGGTGTGTTTGGGAGCCACATAGACAGAGCTAGAGGGATGGCTTTCTTCTCCACAACCCCTGAATAACATTGGAAGGGAAGTCAGGGCCTGAGGGACTGTGTAGCAGAGAAGGGACTGATTCCTTATGTTGGGTGTGTGTGGGTGTCCTAGAAGTCAGGCTAGCTCTAGTGTAGGTGTCCTTAGCTCTTTAATGAGCCCACCGACTTAGCATTTAGCTTTTCCCCAATTCCCTGATAAACCCAACTGTGTTGGCTTGGCTGATTTGTGTACCTTTGGCTATGTGTGAGCCTGCTTAGTTCCTTATTCCTTGGGGATTCATGCCCAGCTCGGGGGTGGTAGTGTTGCTGAGAGATTAAGGAGCACACTGGACTATAGTTGGGTGGAACGTTGCAGCGACGTAGCTGGTTGCGGGACAAGTTCTTCATAAGATAAGTATTCTTGTGTTCAATCTATACAATCATATTTGATGTTTAATGAATTATGATGAACATGCTAAATGCTTGAATGTATGGTTTGCTTTCGTTGTATGGTAACAATGTATGCATGTTTTACTTCAAAGCATTTCAGTTTTTTATGTGTGTATGTTCATGGGGCTATTTTCCCAGATAGATAATGGTATGGTAGCGTCCTCTTCACCAGTCGGAGGGTCGGGGACGTTACACCTACATTATGACCATAATCTAAAGCCTCTAAAAGTAGCAGCTGAGAGTCGGTAAGAGATGCAAATAGTTTGGGGCAATGAAGGCTCAACTTACTCGAGAGAGAACTTGATTCATGTGAATGTATATTTTTTGATGGGTTCCTCGCCTGATGCACCCAATTACCTTTCGCCCCACAAACCTTCATCTTACCAAGAAGATTCCCTGACTTTTCTTGTGGCACTAAATGATAGGTATTCTTTAGATGACCCACCTCACTACAAGTATGGCACCTAAATGAGGTCCTTTAGTAGTCCAAAGGTTGGTAGAACTGCTTATTCCTCTAAGCAATATAAATCACATCGAGAAGTCCAAGTTCTACATTAATATCCGTAAGCACCCACGTTGTGCACTTATCTTGATGAAATAATGATTTCTCATCAAAATATATGAAGTGACCAACCCTATTGGCAATATCCTAAAAATCTTCCGCAACCACAGTTCCAGAGGAAAACCCTTCAACAAGAGCCAATAGTGAGTCTGTTGAAGCTGTTCAGTATCAGGATCGAAGTCATATTGCTACCTTTTCAAGCATAATGACCCTCTACCAACAATGCAAGGCCTCTCCAAAATGTGAGTGACATGCTTTTCATCAACAAAATGGAAGATTATCCAGTTATTCACTAAGATATGAATCCTAAAGCAATAATTTAATAGAGGCTTCCAGTTAATTACAACCCATTCTAGAAGAGTTGTATGAGATAAATGGTTGAAACAAACTTTACTAACAATGGCCCACGTTGAGAGACTAAGTACACAACCAAGCTAGACATCTTTTCCAGGGTTATGTTGATGCCTTCGGGTCTCGGCTTCAAGGCTTTCAGTGCCCTATGTTGTTTAGCCGCCACACTTTTGCTACATGTACAAAGAATAGGGTCATTATCACCTAGTAAAGCGTCATGCCCTTATATTGAGGATAACGCTCTGCCCGGCCCCTCAGACCCCTTGCCACTGATTATGGACATTGTATGACTGATGACCATACCCCAAAAACAAGATAAGACAAGGAATGAAGGGTTTAATACCCACCACTAACAACACAACAAGAGATGCAGAGAAAACAACTAGAAAGATCCACTACTTCAACCCTTCTCCAAGATCTCAAAAAACCAAAAAACTGCTCAAGCCTCGCCATGGTCACCTGCTTCCCCAAACCCTAGGTTGCATAGTCTAAACCCTATATATGAGGGGACCATATAGATGTATAAGAGGTCATGACTCAATATACATTTATGAGGGGACCCTATAGGAGTAAAAGAGGTCATGAACTAATATAACTTTTTCTTTTTATGTTGATAACATTGGAACACTAGTGCCACCGAATTATGGATCTAATTTCTTCTTTCAATGTTAATAATTTTCAGCACACCTTTCGTGAATTAAATGCAGAAGTAGATGCCTTATCCAAGAAGGCTATTGGTTTGGTGGAAGTTATTATTTTTTGAAGAAATCAAAGATAAGGTAGTTGTTTTTAGGGGTGCTCTTACTATGTACTGAAGTTGGCAGGTTGTCACTCTATTCTGGGAAGATTGTAGGCTATTACTTAGTATTTTTGTTTTTTGAAAGTAATATTATTAAAGAAGTACTAGAAATGATAGAGGACGAGATTGTGTTTTTGGAATTAATATGTAATTTTTAGATCATGAGGTTTTTGTCCTTTGACGAAGAACTATATGTAAAAGCAAAGTGTTTTCTTTGATTCCCATGAATAACAAGAAGTAGGTTTTTCTTGAGGTGAGTTTTTTTCCCCTTTATAGTAGGTTTCTTATGCCGAGACCAACAACGAATATCAAATACATAATCTCAGGTGTATTAGAAAGTAACCATCCTCTGCATCAACTTCCTCCAATCATGCTAACCCTCGTTCCCAAATACCAAGTTATGCAATACTTGTTACAATGTCTAAGGGGAAGCACCTTTAACAACCTCTTGTATTTACAATGGTAATTAAACAACATCAATATTAGAGAGTTTGTACAACCTAAGTGGGCCTAATGGTCAAGAACATGTGTTTCCTCCTAGGAGGTCATTGGTTCAAATCTGGAGGGGGGATGAGGTATATACACCTCTATAAACTTTAGCAACTACATCATTGCATAGAGGGGGGTCCCTTGTCCCACAAACAAGGGGGTCTCATACACCAAATTTGTGTCTGGCTTGGTTGTGACATTAAAAGTAGATTATTATTATTATTCTATGTCATGATCAAGTTATATGGACTCTAGAGTTTATGACCCTACATAGGTATAATAGTTTATGAGTCAATGCAATTGTCACTTTGAAGCAGATTCGTTATGATATGAGTGCATCTATAGGTATCAAATGCACAACCTGGTACACAACAAAAAGTGATCCTACTTCACATTAGCCTTCTCTAAATAGGGAAACCATTGCACCTAGCATATAAACAAACAACAATTATCATGGGGTTAAAGGGTTGACATTTATTGTGGGCCCACGTCACCATTGATGACTAGGGTGGAGGGGCAATGTCTCAAAACCTCAATAATTGCTTACACAGAAATCATTATGCACACTAAGTTTTAACCTACTTATGCATTCTTAAATAACTTGCACATAAACACCTTAATAAATTACTTGAACATGTCCCAACAATGAGTGTGCATGTTGGTGGGATCTCCCCAGTGTTGTAATAAGGGTTGAAGTGCCCATTAATGTAATGATAGGATATGTGTGGTGGCCATTTAATGTAATGTGGACTAGGTCTAGTATGTTAGTTACACTCTATAAGGCCCACTAGGTGGTTAACATTCAATAAATATAATATGGCGAAGTCATTAATATAGGGGCTACCAGTGGTTTCAATTAGGGGTTGATACGCTGATATAAATAAGTCGAAAAATACGAGAGAATTTTTTTTTTGCCCCTTTCCTTAAAAAAATCATAAAATATTTACTGGTATGGTTGACATCATCATCTTGAATCCTAATGGTTCTTATAAAATTGATTTTGATGGTATATTTTTTTGGCACATTTTTTTTACTGCAAATTCCCCTCATATTATCTTGCAGAAACTAATTCTAAGTACAAGTAATGACAGGATCAACTTTCGGTTCCATGCAAGTTTTGAGTTAGTGATAATAGTATGTTACACTAAAAAAACACTGATTCATAGCCCCCATAAGAAGCTAAAACCACTTCGATACAGTTTTACACCATCATAAAGATTGTGAACTAGAATGCTTCGAATTAAGTAACACACCTTTCCTTCTCTTATTTTCTTTCGCATAACATTGCACATAATTGCGCCGAGAGGCGCTCTACAGCCCAGTATGGGGGAGATCTTGTAACGTGATGTAATGTTACTAACATGTCAGCAAAAAATAATAGTGATAGTGAATATTATGGGAGAGATCGTGTAACGTGATGTAACATGTCGGCAAAAAATAATAGTGATAGTGAATATTATGGGAGAGATTTTGTAACACAAAATAAAAAATAATATCACTTTCCTAAAGTTATTTTTATTAATAAAAACTAAATTTTCTAATATGCCAAAATAAATGTCGGCCACAAAAACAATCTAATATGTGGGAGATGTTGTAATCTTCCTACCTAACAAAACAATAAAAAAGTAAAAATTTAATTATTCGTAAAAAAAATATGTGGGTCAAGAAAAAAACACAAAATTGAATTATCCACAAAAAAATGTTGGCCTTGCACATGGTTTTAAAACCATGTGCAAGGCCTCCTAAACAACCCATGGTTTTATTGTACATGGTTTAGGAGGGGCTTGCAAATGGTTCTAAGACCATGTGTAAGGCCTCCTAAACAACCCATGATTGTAGGAGTGGTGAAACGATGCAATGTTCGTTCCTAACAAAATAAAAAAATATTATATGTCGGCCATAAATAATATTAAATATTAATAATAATAAAATTATATGTGGACCTTAAATAAAAAGACGTGTCTTTTGGTTTGAACCAAATCAATTTATACCTAAGAAGAGGTTTGCACCTCAAGAGATTTGATCCATCTCGTCGCTTGATAGAGCCTAGGATTTGGATCTACGCTGGTTATATTTATATTTTTCTTTGCATACATCTTATTCTCCGTTTGCTTCATTTTATGTGGACATTCTTTAATTTGCCTCAAGCCCACAACATTTAGTCTAAAATACTTCTATTAATATTTAATTAATTTTAATAAATATAAATACTTTTTAATAATAAAATATAAAAATTTAGATAAATCAAATCCCAAACTTTAAATTTTGATTTTATCTTTAAAATAATAAAAACTCATTAATCACCTCTGAAGTGTATCAAAGAATATACACATAATCATAATTTGAAAATGATAAATCTTAATACTTTTTAATGATTCATAATAACGCATAGTATTTTTTTATGTGCCAATCTTTATCCATCAATGATACATGTTTGAAAAGTAACTATTTGTCAAAACTTTTAATAAAACTTTATTTTCATTTATACTGGAAGAATTGGTAATTGGCCCGAGTTTGTACTTGCATAATATGGGTTGATTCTAATTTTTGAATATATTCACATTGTTTGGGTTATTTAAAATTTGAATTTCTAACATTAATTAGTTTATAATTTCAATTTTTTTTTGTTTATTAATATTTTTTTGGATTTATAGGATTGAGTGATTTTTGGTTTAATAAATTATGACCCAAAAGTATCTAAGTTGTCAAAATCATCATCTAAAAATCGCACATGGCCTTAGCCACACCAAACTTTAACTGATTCGATTTTGGGTGTCTCCTCCTAACTAATTCATCCCTAAAAAATTTTTACCCAAAATTACCTTGTTGACAAGACCCACAATTTTTTTATTTTTTTTTCAATAAAACAAAGCTATACTTTATATTAAAAAGTATATAAAAGTTTCACAAAATGTACATAGCTAGCACATGATTTAGAGTATATGAAACAATGGATAGTCCTAAAAAAGAAAACAAACATAAGTTCTCCAAAAAAAACATAGATCGAAATTGACTCGAACAAAAAAAATATCAATGAACCAACGAAGTGGAAAATACAGCTAGAAAGAAATCAAGAAAATCTAAACTTAATGATGGAAACGTGCAAAGTTCCCCACACAAAAACCCACAACTTAACCAAATGAACTAGCAAAAAACAATCCCTTCTACCTTTTAAAACTTATAAAACATAACCATAAAAGATATCCTAAATAAAAAAATAATATAATATATTTCACACTGAAACGGTCAGATATTTACAACTATACGAATAATAAAATAAACATCTCCTAATTTTTTTTTGGTAATAATTATTCTAGAAATCCCTCGCCCCATCTTTACCCAACATTTTATTCTTTTCCAAAACCTTTACCCTACATTTTATTCTTTTCCAACTTAATACAAACCTTTAACTGCCGGTTGTAGCTGGGTGGTCCCGATCCACGGGAGGCTTTTAAGGGGGCGTGGTGTGACCTCTCGAGTCGGTATGACCTTGCCATGTAACACCAGGGTCTGGTTAAAAATTAATCGGGGTTAGTTCCCCGGTTAGGTATTTGGCGATCCCTCTGGATGCGTCGGCGTTCCATTTTCCTCCATTGTCTCTCGCAGTGCCTTGCAAAACTTATAAAGATATCACCGCTATAAATTCAAGGCCCCTGATTTTATTATCTTCCATCGGTTGCCAGCGGGAGTTTCAGGTTGTGTAAGCTCAGGGCTTCTTTTCGGAAGATTTTCAAGTGCTGATCAATCTACTTCTGAACAAGGTATGTAGGGTTTGCGATAAATTGCTCCGTAGAATTTTCTTTGTAAATATATCAGCTCGCAGGGCCTGGAAAATGCATTTTATGTTATTCTTGCTGCTGCGTTCTTTTGTATTTGGCATATCTTTGCTAGATGTTTTTGAATATTGAAGCATATCAATTATTATGCATATCTGCTGCGCGTGCTTGTTTATTGATTTTAGGGTTTGCTACTTAATTATTTGAAACTAGAAGTTTGCTCCTATTTACATTGTAATTTTTTCTCCTTCCACTGGCATATCTTTCTACGTTATTACCGTTGTTATTGTTAATTTGGCTTCTCAGAGATTTTTCTAGAGAATTTACTGGTTTTAGCCATGTTTTCATTGTGAATTTTATGTTTTTCCAACAATGACGAGCGTCTAATATATCTTTTTGCGTTATCGTCTTTTTTTATTAAGTTGGCGTTTGAAGAGATTTCTTGAATTAGCGGGTGTTTTGAGGTTGCGGGATTCTGTTCAATGCTTTTTATGTTATTGTTCTTTTGACACAACGTTGAGATATTTCTGAATTGTGCTACTATCAATCATAGGCATATTATGCACTCGTGTTTTGCAGGTATTTCAGGGTTTCATTTTATGTCAGTGGATTTCTGTATGTGAAGTCCTAAAAGGTCTTCACATATTAATATAACAAGCCTTTTGTTTTCTGTTTTGAAATGGAAATCTGCATTAAAATCAAATTAGATATTGTTGACTTATTATTGGCTTGAGCTTCACAAATTAGGAAATTTGTTTGAAATGTTCTCTCCCAAATGTTTTAATACTATCTTGTTTGTAATACAAGACCGTAGTGTGGGTAAACGCACTATGGCTGGGGAATATTTTATTTTGTGTCTTAGAATTTTTAGTCATTCTCTAGTCATTTGTAGCTTTTTTCTTGTTTCTTCCCGGGACAAGGATGGCAATTGTTGGCGCAAATCACTTGTATCTGTGTTTTATTTAAGGAAGGAGACTTTAGTTTAACTACGTGCCCTACTGAGCTTCACTCTTTGTAATACACTTTACATTAGTTGCTTGCGTAAGCTTTTTTAGAAACAATGGCATGTCTCAACAGTAAGGTGGGAGTGGAACTATCAATTGCATGGAGTTACTGAAAGATAATTATAAAATAACAATACATATAAAATATGTAATTAAAATGATCTTTGCACAGTAATATATCCAATCTTTATGGCTGGTTGTTGGAGATAATTCTGTAAGGTGGGAGTGGAACAATTAATTGTATGAAGTTATTGAAAGATAATTCTAAATTAAAATAAAAATGTAATTAAAATTAGATATGCACAGTAATATGTATGCAATCATTTATGTCCGGTAGGCAAAGTTTGCAAGAGAAGGGGTTCACATGAAGACAGTTTCCAAGAAAATGGCTTCACATGAAGACATCGGTACAATTACATCATGTTTGGACTGTGTTTGGACTAATTTATCTGCTATTCACTAGTTTACAGAGGGGTGTTATCCGTATATTAAGGATCCTTGCCTGAAACAACTCCTGTTATTCAGAGATCTGTAAGGTGGGTGTGAAACTTAAAATGGCATGAAGTTATTTTTTTAATGACAATGGATAGAAATTGGCATTAAAAAGGGTGCAGCCAAATTGTACAGCAGAGTTACATAAAAGTAGAAGCAATCTTGGGCATAGTCACCAGGTTATCCAGAAAACAAGAAGCTCTAAAAAAACCTATTAGACTTCTCCAAGAAGTCCTTTATACTAATGAAAGTATACTACCAATAAAAGATACCTAACACAAAAACTGGTTTATAAAGCATTACATCAATTCATTGAAAGAATTTATGTAAGATAATGCATTCCGAGAGCTTCTCTATTGGCTTTCCAATGGTCTAACGCATTCCTGGGTTCTCTAGTAACATCTCTTCTAACAATTGTGAGACTGTATCTTCTTCCTTGGTATGTATCGGGGTGGAGCCTAAGGATTGTTAAGGAAATGAAGTTGCTGAATGAGTGCCTTTGTTGATGTTGTCAATGGAGGCTGAGTGCCAAATACTCTGCATCTAATGCTTGGATTTGTGTTTTTTATTGTCTCACAATGCCCATGATGTCAAATTAATGTGAACTGAAAAGATTCTCACTGATTTGAACTTTATTAGCAAGGGATAGAATGGAGGTTCTGTTCTCATTTACATGTCCTCCCTGTCTCTGGAGAATTGTTTTGTTTCCCATCACAGCCTGGGCAGTCCATGGTTCTCTGGAATTCCCAGGTCTGTGCAATATTAAACATATTGGCTAGTGAATTGCTTACCCAAAAGCTATCAAGAGTATATTATACCCAACTGAGTTTTGATAACCTGGCAACTGGATTCAACCAATGACTACCTGTCTGTTGATGCTACAAACAAATCAAGTCTCTCTCTTCTATGTGAACAGATAGAGACTAGAGATATTGAATTATCAGGACATAACATGACAGATCAACCTCAGTTTCTCCAACCTTGTTGGGTCCTACAAGGTGGTGAGTATGTCTCTCAAAAAGTACCCCTTTTCACTGAAGACACAACACCACACCAGAAGACAGACCCAAATTTAACAGAATACCAAAAGCCCAAGAAGTATGGAGCTCAACCTTTGAACAATTCTCTTCTCCATCTCAAACTAAACTGAAATTTTAACGAGAGAGTTCTGAGCCAACATTACCTGATTGAGACTAAGCCTGAGGAAGCTATCATCGTTGAGCTCTGTGATATCCTCAAGCTCCAGGTAACTTGTGAATTGGGAGATATCCAACCTCCCCCTTTTCTTGCATTCCCTTTCTTTCAGTTTCGGCTGCTATGTTGGCCTGGCATCTGTTTTTCCATAAGATTTCTTGGAGAATGTGATACAGTTCAATGTCTTTGAAACAAGAGGATTCAATTTTTATTTGGGAGATTATCAGCGCTATAGAGTTTGCCATTGAGCTGCTATGCTTGTTCATGAGTCCCCAACTGCTAATATTGATTGCTCTCTGGTCAAATCAATACTCTGAAATACTTTGAAGCAAGGCATAAGCCTCAGCTTGGGTGTTGGTTGCAATTCCAAGACCTCATGTGTAGTTTATTCCAGAATTCATTTGGGATCATTGATGATCCCCTCTGCACATTACTCTCCCAATGGCAAGAAGTTATTGACTGATGTAGCAAAATATCATATTTCCTACTCTCTTCATCACATTTATCTATTTCTATGGCTTTGTTGTTTATCTTTCTTATGTTAGGAACATATGCTGAATATGATTTAAGAGTGTCTTGAATTACCTATATTTTGAGTTAAATTTTGTAAATGAAAACTAGTAGTGTCTGTTACTTGAATATTTGGAGCTAGAACCAGTTCAGGGTCTGCAGTAACATAAATTGTCCAGGTTTTTCTGACTTTGTTGGAACTTGTTACTCAAACCACTTAATAGATTCACTTCACTATATTGATAATTGTTACATATGAAACTCAAAATAGAAGTTCCTTCTCCTACCTACAGTGCAGGTAACACTCAATCTTATATCTTCAGCAAACTCTACATTCATTATTGTTTTATATGTGAAATCTATGAAATCTATGAAATCTATCATGTTGTAACTTGTCTGTGATCTCTTTTGTTGCTTTCTAATTTAATGAATTCTTTATAATATCCTAAGTGAGAAATGTACTTTCAGGTTCTTATAATTCTGAGCTAATCATTTTTTGCACTTCTATGGTCCAGATTTCCAACTTTAGTTCCTGAAATTTGATCAAGGCAAGGCCTATTGGTTGTCAATTGCATTAAAAGTGGAGGGTGTACAGGTTGAATATTCTTTTATGTCTGTTGCCGTTTGTTCACATTTGGGACTGATTGGGCTGCTAGGAGAGTACTGCCCTACATCGAAGAAAAAGAATAAACAACTTCATCCTTGTAGCAGAAAAATTTGGCTGTATGTGGCTAAATCCAAGTCAGCAGTTGAGGTTGATTTGGGTTTGCAGTTGGATGCACCCATTTTTCCATGTGCAAGGTGGAGTGCTAAAACATCATAGACAAAGTCCATCTCCTTGACAGGCATTTGGTGGCTTTTTGATTTCTTCTCTGGTCTCTATCTCTGGATTTTAACGGTTCTTTAAAAACTCTACTTTTACTCTTTGGCTTCCACTTAATCACTAATTAGAAAAAATGGCTCTTCTAAATATTGGTGAGGGCAACAAGGATGATGCTTTTTACAGGTATAAGATGCCTAAGCTGATGACAAAAATTGAGGGACGGGGTAATGGCATCAAGACAAATCTTGTTAATATGGTAGATGTGGCTAAAGCTCTTGCCAGGCCCCCTTCTTATACAACAAAGTATTTTGGTTGTGAACTTGGTGCACAATCAAAGTTCGATGAAAAAACTGGAATTGCTCTTGTTAATGGTTCTCATGATAATTCAAAACTTGTAGCTCTTTTGGAGATTTTTATTAAGAAGTATGTGCAATGCTATGGATGTGGCAATCCTGAAACAGAGATCCTTATTTCAAAAACACAGATGATTTCACTGAAGTGTGCTGCATGTGGATATGTTTCTGATGTAAATATGAGGGATAAGTTGACTACTTTTATTTTGAAGAATCCGCCGGAACAGAAGAAGGGAGGCAAAGATAAGAAGGCCATGAGAAGAGCAGAAAAGGAACGCTTGAAAGCAGGAGAAGCTATCGACGAAGAAAACAAGAAAGTCAAGAAAGAATCCAAGAAGAAAGGCCAAGAGGTTGTGTCCAAAGTTTCCAAGAAGAAAACTAGTTCTGACGAGGACCGTTCCCCTCCTGGAAGCCACGTTGATGAAAACGAGGAACCGGATGAAGATGATGGTGAAGTGCAATGGCAGACTGACACTTCTATTGAGGCTGCACAGCAGCGAATCAAAGAACAGTTGACTTCTGCTACAAGTGAAATGGTCATGTTAGAGATAGCTGATGAACAAAAATTTAAGCCAACAAAGAAGTCTTCAGTCAAGAATGAAAAGTTTGAGGTTGATGAGAAGTCTAAATCTGAAAACGTTGATGAGGTATCTGATAAGTCTAAAGCGGAAAACGTTGATGAGGTATCTGAGAAGCCTGTGAAAAAAGATGTAGAGGAGGAGACCCTTCTGAGTAAATTGAATATAATGAGCATTCATGATGAGCTTGTTCTTGCTTTCAAGGACCGCTTGAGGACTGGAGATGCTCCTAGACAACTAAAATCCTACATGCAATCGTTAGATGGTTCTCCGCAGGAAATCATGAATGCCTATTTTGAAGCTCTTTTCGATGGTGTTGGGAAAGGATTTTCAAAAGAGGCAGCTAGGAAAAAAAGCTATTTATCTGGAGTTGTGCAAGATGAAAATTCACAGTCAATGCTGCTTGGTGCTATAGAAGCATTTTGCAACCATGTGCGTCATGAAGCTGTTAAGGAGGTTGCTTTAGTTCTTAAATGTCTGTATGACGAGGACATCTTGGAGGAAGATATCATTTTCCGATGGTATGAAACACGTTCAGCTGGAAACACCACATCCCAGATATGGAAAAAAGTTGAGCCATTTGTTGAATGGCTGAAGAGTGCTGAGGCTGAGTCAGATGAAGAATAAGTCTTTTATCCTCTTTAGACAGTTACCTGCGTTCTAGGAAAACTTATTTAAGATTTTTTCAACTATAATGTGGAGGACTGAAGTTTCTGTCGTGAGTTATTTATATTATACATTCATATATTTTTAGTATTTGGCGTCCTATCATGAGTGATATTTAACATTCATGTATTCAGTATTTGGTGTTGAATAGATGGTAAATTATTGTTATGGTTGAAGTGCGTGCTTATCTTGGTTTGCTACATCTCATTAATGGATTGTTTGGTTTTAATGTATTTGTAGATGTAGCTCATATTGCTAGATGAGACTGTTCTTTTACTTATTTTGCTGATTGGTGTTTTTTTAGTTTCTTCAGCACTCTATTTTTTATTAATGCCTCATGTTTTTAATGTATTTGTCATTGTTGCTCATGTTGCTATATGAGACTGGACTTTTCTGTATTTTGTTGAATGATGTTTTCTTGATTTTGTTTAGTATCACATGCTTTTATTTTGCTTTGTTAAGCACTATAGAGTTTAGTTTAGAAGTTACATAGTTGTTGAATTGTTACATTGGTTAAGATCAGATTGATGGCACGATATATCTAAGTGGTTGTTTAAAGTGTTAATTTCGTGGTTTGTAATTGGTTGTTTTTATGATTGTTAATTTCGTATTTTACAAGTGTTAAATGTTTTTGTAAGTGGTTGTTTTTTACAAGAGTGATCCATTTCGAAATTTGTAATTTAGACAATTTAGTTTGTTGAATTGTCAGGTGGGTTAGAAACAGATTGGTAGTTAGGTCAATTGTCACGTGCGTTAGAATCGGATTGGTAGTTAGGTCAAATTGCTTTATATCCAAGTGTTTTACCTTTTTACAAAACATTTTGAATAGTCCTTAAGATTAGGGGATGTCACGCGAGACCTTTGAAAGGACTAAATGCCTTTTGGCTATGATATATTATTATTTTTTATTTTGATTTGGGGGTGGTGCACTCTTAAGATTAATAAGTTGTTCAATTGTTACAGATTTGTAGGTATCATGTTTGATTTTTCAAAAACATTTTGCATAATTTTAAACATTATCCACCTTTTTCCATCCCATCCCAACGGTATCCACTTCAACCATTTTTTCAAATGCCTATTCAACCACAACCACTAGCTATGCAACCTCAACAGCTTCAGTTGCCACAGCCACCAGCTATGCAACCTCAATAGCTTCAGTTGCCTGCCCGGTAGACCCCTACGAAACACCAACTTCTTGTCCAACTAGTAGCTAACCCAAATAATAAGCTAACTCATCCTCCTCTTCAAGCTGAGTTGCATCCCTTCCCAACATATACAGTTACTCCTATAGGATTACATGATATCCATCTATGTTTTGGGAAGGTGCTTCAAAATTCAAATCCAGTCATTGTTTAGGAAGAAGAGGAACCCCCAGTTGTGATTGAACAAGCAGTGACCTCACCTGAGCAGCCATATCCTTCCAAAGAACCCCACCTTATCTGGTAAGATTACAATTGAGAAAACCAGTGGTCACTCTGGAATATGATCTACTCACTGAACTTAAAAATGTCTGCATTAAAATTCCCTCGCTTTAGGCCTTAAAGGATATACCAATCTACACGAAAACAGTAAGGGAATTATGTGTAAAATAGTTGGGGAGGAAAAGAAAAGATACACTTTCCATTCACTTTGTTGGAGAAACCGTCGATCTAATAAGTGTTAAGAACCTCATTGAAAAATGCAAAGATCTTGGGAACCCTGTTGTGCTTGTGCAAATTGATGGTATCTGCCTCTCGAACACCTTAATTGATCTTGGAGCAACAATCAACATTATGACTATAGTAACTACGAAACATTTGAATTTGACAAATATACGCCTGACTCCTACAGTCCTAGAGCTTGTTGACCCTTCCAAGATCAAACCTGAAAGGATTCTAAAAAGATGTTATAGTGGCCTTGGATTCTTGGGCATATCTGGTAGATTTTATGGTCTTACAGCCTAAAACTTCCTTGGGAAGTCACCCTGTTATTCTTGGAAGACCTTGGCTTGCCACTGCTAATGCATTTATAAGATGCAGATCTGGTAACATGTTAATCTTTCAAGGGGTTGCTCAACCAAATAACGTTATTTCCACCAGAAAAACCCCTGGCAGAGACTGAACATATTCCTGAGCAGATTAGCCAGTGAAGAAGCCTAGGAAGAAGATGAGAAGGAGTGTGTTGCATCAGGGCATGCAAAGGATCAGGCCTGGGGATTCGTGATATGTTGGATTCATTTTTTATCAGTTTGCACTCATGAAGGCTACCCTTTTTGCCCCTAATACTTCTCATTATCCTGCTTGTTTTCCCAATACTCCCACGTTTTTCCCAAATATCGAATGGTCCAATTATCACCTAGGCTATATGAGGCAATTATGCTCAATTAGACTTGATTTATCACATTTTGTTACTTATTTCAATTATAAGATGATTGGTCTAACCATCGTGGGGTTTGCAACAATTAAATCCTTTTAAAATAGCAAGCTTGCATGCTACTGGAACTCTGAACTCCAGTAATCCAATGATCCTATCTTTCAACATCGCATGCTACTGGAGGATTCAAAACATGTTTGACAATAGAGGATCAATACCACAATGTATGCATCACATTCCATATCGAGATCCGCAACAGTTTATTGAGTGTGATCAATTGAATTTAGTTTTGTATATACTTTGCATGGAATCTCGTTAGTTTATAAACCCCAGTTGATAATTTATGTGAAGTAAAATAAGCAATTATTTTTCCCAACATACTTCCTTTCATCTTCCTGGCTCTGAGTACTCAGATACTATTACTAATGTCTACGGCCCTTCTTCTCCTGCTATCAAGATGAGCATTTTAACCTCACTTTCTCACATCAAAGATCTCACTCAAAATAAATCTTGGATCATCGATGGTGATTTTAACATGATTTATTCCCCATTGGTGAAATGAGGAGGAATATCTCATCTAAAGGTTGTAAGAAAATATTGTTCCCCTCATCACTTCTCTTTATTTGGTTGATATTTGGCCCAAAACTGGAAATCACACTTGGAATAACAAAAGAGGTGGATCTCGTCATATTACCTCCATGTTGACTAGATTTTTGTTTTCCTCCTCAATGATTCGATCAGGAATCACTATTGATTCCCTCATTCTTCTTGGCACCGGATAAGATCATTGGCCCGTTACTCTTGAGATTGATACAAACAATAATCCTCACAATACACCCTTCAAATTTGAAAAATTCTAGTTAGAACATCTAGATTTCATGGAGACTAGCCAATTGGTGGAAGATAAGTGCCCTCTCCTCTTGGTTCCAAAATGTACCAACTCTAATTTAAATTCGTCAAAGGAAGACTCAACCTGGAATAAGGAAAGTGTTTAGCAACATTTTTTAAGCTAGGAAGCTCCTAGAAGAGGAAATGACCAAGCTACAACAAGAAGCGATTACACAGGGATACATAGATGATATCCTCCAAAAAGAATGACATTTCCAAGACAACATCAATCAACACATGAATCAAGAGGAGATTCTTTGGGCTTAAAAAATATAGAATTCGATGGATCAAAGAAGGGGAGAAAAACTATATATTCTTCCATGATTCAACTATACAACGCAGGGCTCACAACAATATCTTATGACTCCATATAGATCAATGATTATAATTGTCCAAACATGCTGAGATACCGAGGGAATTAGTTTCATTTTATCGGAACCTTCTCTCGAAGGACAACAATAACCGCGATCATCCCATGGACAAAATTCTCTAAAACATTCTTGCTCTTGTTTTGGAGGAACAAAATCAGAGCGTTATTTGACAAACCACCTCGGAATAAGTGGAAGAAGTTATGATGAGTATGCCACCTGGAAAATATCCAGGTCATGATGGATTTACGGCCGATTTCTACCACCATTGTTGGAATATTGTCCAACAAAATGTATGTGAAGTTGTTCAAGAGTCAATATCTCGCCTGGAGGTTCTGTCGACTTTCAGTGCTACTTTCTTACTCTCATACCCAAAGAAGAAATCCCTTTTCATCCTGGTAAGTTTTGACCTATCTCTTTATGCAATTTCATTTATAAAATCATTGCAAAAACGGTTGCCAGTAGGCTATAGCCCATCTTGCCCCACTTAATTTTGGAAGAACATTTGGGCTATGTGGAAGGATGACAAATTCTAGACGGCATTGTCATGGTTCATGAAACCATGCATACCCTTAAAACTACCAAAAAGGTTGGTAAGGTTGGTATGGTCATCAAACAAAGGCATTTGCCAAGCTTTCTTGGTACTTTACGAATTGTTCTCTTGTAGCTTTTGGTTGATCTCCCATGTGGGGTCAGTGGATCATGGCTCTCACCTCCTCAGCTTTCTTTTCCATAATGGTCAATGAATCCCCTTCACGCACCTTTCCCCTTCCAGATGCATCTGTCAGGGGGACCCCCTCTCCCTTTTTCTTTTTATCCTTATGGTCAAAGGTTTGAGTCTCTTTTCAAATGTATTTGTTAGGGATAACCTTCTTTTGGGTCTTCATCCTGTAAATGATGACATCACTGCTTCTCACCTTTAATTTTTGGATGACACAATTCTTCTCTTGGATGCCTTCATGTAGGAAGCACAAAATATCAAAGCACTGCTCAACACATTTTTGGAAGCTTCTGGCCTATCCCTAAATAATGACAAATCTAAACTTTTTTTATTTAACACTCCACTTCACCTCCAACTCAGAATTTCAAGACTCCTTCATTTTAGACAAAGTCCTCTCCCATCAAATTACTTGGGAGCCCCCCCTCACCTCCTCAGCCTTTAGACACCTAGCTTGGTTGAATCTCATGTCCAAACTAGAGCAATGTCTCTCTAATGGGCCTTTGGATCCCTCAATCTGGATGGCCATCTCGTTCTTTTAAAATATGTGCTTCATAGTATGTGCTCTTACCTTTTCTCAATTTGTGTTGCTCCAAAAACAATCCTAAGCCAAATTTGCTTTCCAAAGAACTTTTCTTTGGAGGGGCTCGAAGGGAAAAGAAGAAAATGGGCATTGATTGCATGGGACAAACTCTGTAAACCCAAATCTCTCGGGGGCCTTGGCATCAGGGATATGGAAATTGAAACTAAAGTGATGACAAACAAGCTGTGGTGGAGATGGTTGACTACCCCCAATGCCCTCTGGGCGAAGATATGGACATACAAATATGCAAAAAATATTGCTCAATAGGACCTCATTCACATGCAAGATTCCAATTAATGGTCATTAATTCAGATTGTATCCTCGCAAAACAGATCATTGATCCAAGAGCATGCTTTTTGGGAAATATGCAATGGGAAAATTACTCTTTTTTCTGGGATGATGCATGGCAGCAACACACAAAGCTCAACTCCTTCCCTCATTATGACTTGTGCTAGGAATCTATCTATGCCAGTAAATTTATGGTCTCCCATTTTTGAAATCCTCGGGCTAGCGACTTGAAGTGGAGGTTTCGGTAGGAAAGACCTAATTGGCCCAAATCCCCACACAAATTACCCCTTTGAGATTTATGGGAGGACCTCCAAACCAGGAAAATATCTTATCATGAGGAGAAGATGTTCTTATATGGGGCCATGAAAGTTGAAGACTCTATAGTATAAAATAATCGTTCTCCATTATGGCTAATCAGAACAGGCAGCAAGGAGATAGAATATGGAATCAAATCTGGAACCAAAATCTCTTGACGAAGGTTTAGACTTTTCTTTGGCTGGTGCTTTGGAATAAAATTCTTACGTGGGACCGCATTATTAACTGTGGATTCCAGGGTCTGTTTAGATGCATGTTATGTGGAAACTCTTCTGAATACGTGGAACATCTTTTAAACATGTGCACCTTCTTCCATTTTCTTTAGGGCCAAAATGCCAACATATTTAGACAAACGGACAGAAACTGTGGTGGCATCAAGGACTCTACTGCCAACTTGTGCTCTCAAATCTAAAACAACATTATGGTTAACAGGACTAGCTAGCTTTTCCCTGGTTTCCTTCTTTAGAAATAATGGAAATAAAGGAACATAATCATCTTTGACGGTTCTAGTATTCTGTTCGCTTAGATCTAGAAAAGAATTTTGTCGGGAACTCATGAAATTGTTTTGACGTCTATGAGGACTGAAATGGATAGCCTAATGATTGTTAAATTGTCCAAGTTTGGGGTCTTTCCCCAGCCTCGAATCAATTGGTCCCATCTCATAGTCATCCTTCTCTAGCTGGTCCAATCTCATGGTCCCCACCGAATGAAGGCTTTCTCAAACTAAATTTTGACAGGGATAGTAAAGGAAATCTGTGTCCTGTTGGGTATGGCAGAGCGTTTCTGGATCATAAGGGTCAAATTCTTCGTGTATACACGGGTTCTATGGGATTTGAAAGCAACGATATTGCTGAACTGCATGCACTCATCCAAGGCATCAAAATAGCCAACCAAGAGGACTATCAACAACTCATTGTGGAAGGGGATTCCAATCTTATGATGCCCAGTCTAAACAGATTCCTCAATGGTTCATGAATTAGCAAGGTAAGTCCTGATTGTAGACTTGCAACAAAATTAGAAATTATCTTGATGCCATTCTAGGGATTCCTGCAATTATTCATGGTCCTCCTACCTTTACCCTTCTCTCACAGAGGATTGTCTGCGAATCAATCAACATGATATGTTCCCCCATGGCCGATGCACTCCTCATTCATCCTCGTAGAATGATTATGCCTAATCTTCAGCGCAGGTGGAGGGGTTTGCCATGCTCTCTATCATGTGTCCTCCCCAGAGATTGTGGATATACATGACTCCCCTTCACATCATTATGTTGAGTTATGGCATCTCATTCTCCAACAACAGAACCTATATTCTCTCGTCCAACTTTCTAAGAGTTCGCTTCTCCATCATGTGGGAATTCGTGACAATCACCCTGCATCTTGGATATCACTTAGGAGATGTTGTTACCATGATGTGGTTGCTTCTTTTGAATCAATAGTGTAAGCGTATTCACCGTTATGGCATAGCAGTTTCCGCCGTTGAATTGTTTCTAAGTATCCTCTTCATCCACCCTCGTTGTCATTTGAAGTTTTGACCCTTCCATCTGCAGAAGGTATTTCTTAGGTTGACATATTCTCGACCCTTCCTGAGCAATGGTGCGTAGCAAGGTAACTTAACGAAAGACAACTATCCAGCCCCTGGAGAACGCATGTGCCTAAAGACATGAAGGATATGTAGAATGCTCAAGGTTTTTTGGTGCAGAGGGTAAATATGGAGGCTAGACAACACATCTCAAGGCTGGAAAACCGCCTTTGCAGTCGGGGCAGAAGGTCGAATCCATAGCAGTTACTCATTGAATTTGGATGCATGGTTGAGGATTCAGGTTCAACCAAGACTCATGAGACCCGATACACTCGAACTCTGGGTATGCTCTAGAGTATTAAGGCTTCCTGGCAGGCGATGGTGGACTAAGCTGCGAGGAAGTTATAGGACAAACCCCAAGGCTTGATGTTGGAAGCCCGGTTCACTTGGATGGAAATTTAGATGAGGAGGTTGGTCCAAGATCAATTATAGGCAGATGAACACATAAACACCAACTCAACGCTTTGGTCAACGAACTGACTGGTAATACTTTCAACAAATTTCCTCAGAATTATTCGACTCCATAGTTGTTTTTTCGGCGCTGTCCTTCAGCTTGTCTGCGTGGTGCATCAGTGAAGCCTGAACCTCCAGGTGTTGCTCAACCAATCTCTTCTCCCATTCTCATACCTGATGATGATCAGCTCTGTTAATGATTTTCCTGGAAATGATATAGGTTTTGATTTTGTAATTGACTTTAGTTTTTATGTGAATTTGGTCATAACTTTCAGCCTGTGTGGCTCTATTTTGAAGACTCTTCATCCTTCTAGTTTTTAGACTTCTAGTTATGTTACATAAATAGTTCAAGAATAAGGGTATCATACCAAACAATGTCATTTGGACTCATAGTACAACGTTTTTGAAATTCAACAGCTCTGTACATTTTTTTTACTTTAATGAAATTTTTTAACCTTACCAAAATACGTTGCAATCTTTTCAGCTAGTTTTATCCTTCATAACTATCATTGTCGATGGTAAATTCATGACAACATGAAAATGCTACAGTTAATGACACTTTCAGTGGCAATTATTATACTCAATACTAATAGACATGATTGAACAATATATTTGTTGCATGTGAACCGTTAGAGGTCCAAATATGAGGACAAGTCTTTTATGCATAGGAAGGCATTGTGAATTTTATTATTATAAATCTTCCATAATTCCAAGTAGGTATTATATTGATCGATGAGTATACTCTAATGACTAATGTTATTACAAATGAGACTAATGTCTGTCACATAAATATAAATTGTATTTTATGGAACTCTTGGCAGACATTAATATAAATTGTATTTTTTAAACTCTTGGGTTTGTCTTTTGTTGGGAATGGTATCTTATCTTGTGATTATTCAGAAAATTTGTATACCCCTTACCATAATTAGATAACCGATAACCGAGGGTAACAATTATGTTACACTAAAACATCAAATCAGGTTCCATCAGTGTCGCATCCCCACCCCTCTACCGGAGAGAGGATGCGACTATGCTGTTATCTAATCCGGGCAATTTAGCTCATAAACATAATATAAAATGAAATGCATTGAACTAATAACATACACAGATGCATGAATATTTAACATATAATGGAAGTAAAATTCATTCCATTCAAGCATTTAACATGTTCATCATAATTCATTTAAACAAATACAAGTGCAAAGATTTAAACACAAGAATATTTATCTTGCAAGAAACTTGTCTCGCAACCAGCTATGTCGTTGCAATGTTCCACCCAATCATAGGCCAGCGTGTTTATCAATCTCTTAGCAACACTGCCACCCCCGAACTGGACATGATTCCCACAAGGAATAAAAAACACTAGTAGGCTCACACATAGCCAAGGATACAACAAAACTTAGCCAAGTCAACACAGTTGGGTTTATCAGGCTACAAAGGTGTTGGAAAGGTTGACTGCTAAGCTAGTGAGCTCATCCACAGAGCTATGGACACCTACACCAGATCTAGCATGGCTTCTAGAACATACACACACCCAACACAAGGAAGCATCCCCTTCTCTGCTACACAGTCCCTCAGGCAATGCCTTCCTCTCCAGTGCTATTCAGGGTGTGCAAAGAAAAAACCCAGCTCCCTAGATCTATTTGTGAGGTTTCTTCACACACTAGGTTTATCAAGCTGGTTCGACCCAATTTCCACTATCAATTCAGTTCAGACCAAAGCATAGATGTATACACACCAAGATACACAATTCTGGGTTGAGGAAAATAGTTTTGGCAACAAAACAAATTGCCAAGATGGGTGAAAACAACCCCCTAACAACAATTCGATTCCTAGAGACGTTTTGGCCCTAACGTGGCCAAAACAGACTCAACAACGTCCAAGAAATCGTGGGTCTCTTCTCCCACTCGCTGGGCATTACCAAAAATGATTTCCAGCTTGAAAAACAATGGGGAAATGCAACCAAATCGTGGGGGAGGACACCCACCCACTAATCATTACCAAAAATGAATTCCCAGCCTATGAAAATTGAAGAAAACGGCTGCCCAAGTGAGGGAAAACACACAGCAAACCAAAAACGTGAGTAAGCTCAGCCACGTGAGTGCATGAGGAAAAAAGTCTGCCTGCGCATGAGTGCATGAGGAAAATCTAATGGGTGTGAGTGGTGTGTGGCTTCTCTCTTCCACGTGAGGGAAAATGGGCAAAAACCTTTCCCTTGGGCAAGCGTGTGGTCAAGGATGACAACCCTGCCATAATTGACGACTGCCTGTACTCCCCAAGCCCCAAGGCAATAACTGCCCAACTAACTTTTGGAGAATTTAATTAGTTGGTGAATAAGACAAGAAAATGTGGTTGGAGTTGATGGGTTCTCCTTTTGACACTTGTATTTTCTCCATTGGCTCAGAGGTTAAATATTCCACCTCTCCCTTATCCTTAGGAAATCATGCCTCCATCTCATTATTTGTTGCATTGACATAGCTGGTTGTGGGCTTTTTTTAATTAAATTGCATATTTACATGATGTTCAAAATTATAATGTGTCGGCTAGCACGAAATACCATCGACAACGATTTTAATTGCCGAAACATAAAACGCTAAATCGATGGTGGGCTTTTGCCTTTAGCTCCACACCGCGATTAAATACAATATAAACATCATATACATTTTTAATGCAAACGGGGTCAAAACCGGGGTGTTACAATCACAACTAAGGAAATTGAATTATCATACCCTTAAAGGCAACTAGGTTTATCTATTATGCATTATTTCATTGAATTGTGTTTATAGTATTGCACAGTGTTTTTATTGGTTATATTACATATACATCTTTGTATTGTAGATTGGGTCAAGTCCTCTTTTTTAGTAATTTGAAGTTGAGTGTGGAGATCATACAAGACATGGATCACTCTTGAAGAACTCTCACAACTCTCCATTTTAGCCTAAGTAGCTTTTTCATGTACAACAAGATTCATGCGAGTTGCCTTCTTTCTCCTCTTTACACTTTTATCATCATGGTTTCTAGTTCACTAAATGATTTGTTAGTTAATTAACCTTAGTTGGCTTGTTTTCCTTTGCTAATATATTCTTAAAACTTAATATGATACCCTAATCAAATACATCCATAGGTTATCATTAGCAAGATATGAAGGCCTTAATTAATCTAGTGGCTTACCCTCTCATTGTTTTCTTCTTTTTACCTTACCTTAGAGTTTCTTCATGTTTCCCTAAAATCGAGCGACGACTCCACTCTCTTGTCCAGTCTCTTTTGTTCCCTCTTTAATACTTCCTATTTTCTTGGATGTGTTAATGTTTTCCAGATTTCTTTGACGTCTTTCTTATTTCATATATTTCAATATAAATCTCCAAGGATCGTGAGGGTTGTACAAACAACAAATTGTAAAAATAAATAATTTGATTAAGAAGAAGTTTAGTCTAAGAGAAAATTTTAGTCATATTTATTAGCGACCCTAAGTAAAAGAGACACAATTGTAAAAATATTTTTTAGGTAAATCTTTATCTTAATAACATCCTCATGCAATAAAACGTCATAATCTTTCGCTTCTAATTTTTTATCATCATACATAGTCAAGGGGATAAAATGTAACACACCCAACCTAAGTTGCGTGTAAAGAAGGGTGCATGGGATCTATTAAGGTAGAGAAGATTGGTTTTATGATCTTAGCATAGTGGAATGTTTATTCAAAAGAGATTGTCCAATTGGTAATCAATTTAAAACTTCTAGGTTAACTAGTAAAATTCCACACTTCTTTAATTCAACTAAAATTTTGCACATAATTTCATGACATAGTTTTAAAAGAAACTGAAACCTATTAACCCTAATGCATGTCTTGATATGGGGCTTCCATGTACAACTACATGGCGGTCCATATCAGTCCTAAAATAACTGATTAAAAATTAAACAAAACATGGTACTAACATCTCATTTCGATCAATATTATTGCACTAAAAGCTTGCTCCTAAACAAGATAAATTTTAACCATTTTTTTATTGATAAGCCAGAGACAATCCCATAGGAATTTTTGATATGTGACATCCATATACGACCAAATGGATGTCCATTATCATAATTCCTAAATCAACTTACATTTACACATCCAAAAATACAAAATACTAACTCAAAGAAACACATACCTCCTCGAAGTTGTCAATCCAACATCAGGGTTAGTAGCATGATAATTTTTTCATCTAATATAGCAATAAGTATGCACAAACAAGCTTCATAATACATCATATCAATCATACATAAAAAGTTAAAATGTCGTAAGTACTTATCTTGATTAATGCTGGCAACATGACAATTTTCGTCCCAGTCGTAGATCTCTACTTGGCGTATGTTTTCCCGATGAAAGATCACCCCTGAGTTGAGGTCCTAGAATCGCACACTAAAAGGTCTCTTATAGGATGAGCACTAATGGATTATGTGATTGCTTTCTAGGAATTATCCCCCTCTCCTAAAAAGGAAAGAAGTGGTTGGTCTCAAGATTATCCCCCTCTCCTAGAGTGCCACTTTCGACCTCCCAAGGTCAATTCTCAACTCAAATATCTACTAGAGCATTCAAAACTAGAGAGCAACAGGGCTTATACACCCATATGGGATTACCCCCCTCTCCCTCATGCCCTAGCGCAACTAGGATGATATTTCCACACAGAATTACCCCACTCTCATGTTGGATAATCTCACAAACAACGGTTTTGACCTCGCAAGTCAAGTATAGACCCGAATGTCCACTAGAGCATTCAAAACAAATGGAAAACTACTTTCCTGACACTACAATTTGAATCCCTACCAAGGAATTCACAACACATGGATAATACCATCATAGACACCCTTTGTATCCCTACTGGGGCCTCTAAAACACATGAATAATTGGTCTCCAAGACCAATAGAATGGTTCACCAAATTCTCCTAATTTTTCAAGCAAAATTCACTTAAAAAATGTGCAAAAATAATGGCCAAAACTTCCTTTGGCATTCGATACTCATCCAGAGCTCTGATCTGCTTTGCTCCCAAACTTGCACAAACAACGAATGACCAACCTCCTCAGCAATTCAAATCACTTTTTCCTAATCTGAATTGCCTACGAGAATCTAACTCTAGATCAATGAGTAAGGACTCCCAAATCACTTGGGATTCCTAACAAACTCTCACTGACACATTCAAGTCTTCACCGAGTGACTTGAATTCACCAATGCTGACTTTAAAACACTGTCCCATTCCTTGACTAAGTCAAATTCATCAAAATTAGCTCCAAACCACCATAACTGACTCTTAATTTTCCATAAGTTACTCCTCTTGCATGAGGATGAATTGAATTCACGCATAATTTTCTCCCATGCATTGGAGACAACTCAAATTCATAAGGACTAACTCAAATTCCCCCAAGGTCACTCTCATCCACTAAATACAACTCGAATTCATCTTATTAAATGAAGATTATTGACTTTAACCGAGAAAAATACATTAATTACTAAAGCCAAACTCCAATTATCTAATTGACTCTAACTAATTGTCAGTTACACTAGCTTCAGTAGTGTAACTAGAGACTGACTCAAATAAATGATTGTAACTTAGTTAAACTCAAACTAATTCAAATTAACTGATTGTAACTCGGTTAAACTCATTTTAAATGAAATTTAATGACATTCAATATTAACTGAAATTAACTAACAGTGACCAAAATTAAGCTCTAATATGACTTCAATTATCCAAAAGGGTGCATAACTAGTGTGTGAAGTGGAAGTGGGCCCCACTAACAACTAGATGAGGAATATTCTCTCACCTAGGGGACACATATACTACATGCATCCACATGCAAGGCATTAATTATGGGTTTTAGGACCCCATGGTCCAAAATAAATAAATAAAATTAAGGAGGCTAGAGAAATGTTAGGGGGAGTTGCATCTCTTAACCAAACACCTTCTCATATGAAATTTCAAGAACCCTCAACAACGTTATTGTCATGTTATGCCATTAATAATAATAATAATAATAGAGTAATAACATAATTTCAACAATAATCATCATAATATCCATGGTTCATGATCCATGAACCTAGTGCACCATGAAGCAAATAACAAAAAACATAGGTGCATGGTACTTACCTTTGGGATATTACATACCATCCCCTTAAAACAATGCATTGTCGTCGATGCATACTTACTCTTACATGTCATCATGCATGGCTTTATCATTGCAACTCTCGGAACTCCTCTTCCAAGATACCACAATACCTCCCACTACCACCTGCTTTTATCTTTGTCTCCACAACCTATCCTTTACCTTGTCTGACCCTCGAAATATCACCATCCCACTCCCAAGCTTCCCGTGCGAGAACCTGGACTAGTAAAGTGGTTCATAATGTAGAAGCAAGGGTCAATATTCCATCCCCATCACAGGGTATTCAAACCTCATTCCAAGGTATTTAATATTTCAAAAAAATAGACCCTCACGATTCATATACCAATCAATCACCCATATGGTTAGCCATCAAGTGTAAAGATACATGATACATAAAATACATCCTTGTAAAACATGAAATAAATTCCAATTAATCACACTCACATAAAAAATATATATGCTTCTTCAAAAAACTATTCATAATAAACAAATATACTTTCCTGACAAGGATAACCGAGATACTTTTCTTAACATGGATCACAACAATATAAACAAATGCTAATGTATGCAACATTGACCATTGTACACGCACATGAGGTAAGGTCAACATCTTACATATTGAACTGCACAACACAGTAACATGACCATTTCCACATTCCAAGAATATACATAAGAGTACTTCATTTAGTTACACATAATCATTATATTATACCAATGATCCTATTTATCCCAAATTATCATCAAAACTGCTATCATGCAATATAATCAAGCTATTATTACCCAAAGCGTTCCCAGAGGAATAACTAGTCTATTTAACACATATCAACAATATTAAGACAATATGTTTCAAATACCATTCAGTTTCTATTGTCACTACCGGGGAAAGAGAACCCAAAAACAATTTTGCATATTATCGGACAAAATTTGTTACCATATGACATTCATATGAGCATAACTTAGTATTCACCAAACCTTTAAAACGTATTTTGAACCTCTTCAATATCTTCGTGGAACCAAAAACAAATACCAAACCCTTTTTAAAGTTTATTTAAACAAAAAAAAATCACTTCACCAATCGAATCACCTAAAATAGAAGATTATTTGAGACTAAGTTTGAGTTGTACTTCCCACACATTATATTTCTATTTGTCAAGAATTCATCAAGGTTGCTAGAGTTATTAGGCTGAATTAATCTAAGACAAGCAAAAAACATTAAAAAAAATACTTACTTTAAGTATGCCGATCCCATGAATGCATTTCTTCTTTCTTTCAGAGGTCAAGCCTTTGATCCTATAACTATCATTATTTCTTAAACATAAATGGAAATATCATAATAATATTCTTATGCATATGGATATCATAGTTAATGGAGTTAGGTAATATCTTTCTTGTTTGTATGGTAGAGCAACACTTTATACGTCAACCCTTATTAGGTTCAAATCACTCTTCATAAATACTTTAATTGATATTCAATAATTATCACTTTTCATACTTTCGATGGGTTACTGGGACTCATATAGGTTACCATTTCATAAAATATCTAATACAATTATTTTAAAGTTAGTGGAAGTCATAATGTTCATAAGTTTGTAATTTGGACTGCTCATTATGTGAAATCAATATGCTTTACCTATGTTATCTAGAGTTTAAACTAGTGTGTTCATGCACCCCTACTATAGTTTAATATGTACACATATTTTATTTTTAATCATGAAATTTAATATACTAAGCATTCAATGGTAAGGATTTAAATGCTAAAGTTTATAGATTAAATTTAAATGTGAATTTCTACTTGGATCGACAATCTTAATAATAGACAATGGAATATTAGACCTTTATGACTGAAGTCCCAATTGTCTTCTCTTAATACAAGTAAGAATCCAATTACAGTACACATTATTTTATGAGTTCCACAAGGTTTATTGTTTAATTTGAGTGCATTCTACCAGATCTTAGAATGACATTTAGTGATTTACATCTATCTAATATTCTACACTAAGACAATTACCTAGTCATACCACACTCATACCATACATATAATGCAATCATACATATATATACATGTAGGTACTCATATATACCCATATCATATTATATCATATATACACAACAACACTTATTAGATTTGACAGGTTAGATCTTGGTACATACATAGTATTCACATAGATTGCAAAAAAAAAGTATAAAGAACAACAATTACTATTACATAATGAGTTGAAGAACAATAGGAGAAATCTTCCATATAATATTATTCATCATTGTGTGTAAATATATAATACAACATAAATGAAAAATTTGAATACCTAAAGAGGCAGTTGAATCTACCAACCTAGACTGACTCAGGAGCTAACTTAGCGTGGGAAAATCACCACTAGAGCTCACTAATGCAACTCCGGATCATTGAAAGAGTTCATAACCAGTTAACTGAAGATGGTAGGTGAACAAAGATGCCCATACTCCCTTAAATCATGCAAACTGATGCTAGAGAAATTGAGAGTGAACCAACTGATGGGAATCAGCGCAGAACTGGACATAACTGAATATCTACTGGATTCAACTGTTGGACACTACTGGTGGCACTCAGAGTGGGTTCCTAAAATATAGGGATTGATCCTTGGAGCACAAAAACTCACTCAGACGAGCACAGTTAGTGGTAGGTGCCCATTATGTGTGTCCCCCATGCACTAGTGAAGTGATGAAGACCTCATAAGCTAGGAAAATGAACAAATAGACTATGTGGTCAAAGAAAGGATTAACGATAATCCTAACTACACTCTGGTCACATATTCTTACATAATCGATTTTAAATACCTTATAATACGCTTATGCTACATATATATCAATACACTCTTCTAAATACTATACAACATTTATGACTATATATACACGATCTCATATACGCGTAATACTAATAATTATTGCCTATAATAAATTGCGCGTTATGGTATATCCCCAACCTACCCACATCGATACACATGTTATAACACATTCTAGGTACATATACTTTTTATATACATATATTATCGACATATATATCGATATTTTTTAACACACACACACACATATATTAATTATTACACATGGTAATTATCATACTATTCCAAACACTAGTGCAGGTAACCATGTCATATCTTATAATTATACCTTTTATAACAAATACATAGATGATTACACAAAAAGTTGTGGTTAGGGATGTGTTCTCTTCAGGAGAAATGCCCTTTCCAAACGCCATAAGAATTAATTAATATATATTAAACAATTTGAATGGGAGTTGTGATCTTGCCAGAGAGACGCCATTTCCAAACACCATATCAATTAATTAATATATATTAAGACAATTTGGAGGGGGGTTATGTTTTCTGCAAGGAGATTCCATTTCCAACTAGCAATCCAATTCATTAAATACATGTGACTTTCACAACGAAGGCAACGTTCTCCAAGGACCTATATATATTCACTAATATATGAGCAACCCAATAACATAGATCATATATATATAATAATAATAATAATAATAATAATTATATTGCATAGCTCTTGAGCCAACATTCTGGACAATACATAAGAAAAATAAGATATTCACCAATCATCCAAAATCCATTCTCTATGTATTTCAGAGGAGATATTATGCTTATCCATGTGCTCGAAAATAACTGCTTTCCTCTTTCCTTATCTTATTAACATGGGAATTCTATATTATTTCATTTAATATCTGCCTAGATACATATACCTTTCCATCGACTCCCAATATATCCTAATATATATATTATATATTTATATATATTTTGAAAATAACCCACCTAATAACATATCAACTATACCCTATCCCAAACCAATCCATGAAACTTTTATTGATGACCCCTTAGAATAATTCAAAACATACAATGCATATACTTTTATAAACTAATCAATGAAATACCCCTCCTTAATAAGAACCAATTCCATATCTTCACTCAATATTTAACCAAAATGAAACTTAAGTCAAATTCAATATCTAACTAAATTAAAACTTTAACTTAATTCAATGTTTAAATAAACTGCAACCTTTAGTTAAATTCAATATGTTACTAGGCTTAAACTTAGAGTTAAGTTCAATATGACTAAACCAAGGCTTAGTTAAATTCCCTTTTTCTTTCAGTTAAATTCATTATTTAATTCAACTAAGACTTATTGGGTTTATTATTATAAAACTTAACCTTTAACTCCTCTTGACCTAATTGGTGATTTCGAAAGGTTTTGTTTGGTCAATTTGACATAAATGAATGTATATTGATCCATTATTAAAACATGCTTTAATACAATGCATTTAAACTACACAAAAATATATCCCCTTTAGCCTTATTTACATGGTTGTCATAATTTAAACAAAGGATTCATAAGATATAGTAATTACAATATGTCTATTGCATGTGATCACATGTGTAATCATATCATATGATACATGATATGATGTTTTGGAAGATACTTTCTTTTAATATCACAAGTGGCCTAGTTAACACCTCATAGGACTTGAGATATGGGAGTTAATAGTAAGTAGTAGAAACTAGTTCAGGGTTTGCACTGTGGCTTAGACAAGTACCAGGGATGTTATGTGTAGGTCATAATGATAATGTTAGGACATATTCAACCTATTTTACATCATAAAATAACATAACAAAATCATATTAATACAGAGTGACAATGCATAAAAGGCCCAAACAACCGTAGGGTTGTAACCTTCTTTACTCGGTAATATTTCTAAAATACCCACAGATATTTGACAACCCACTGTTTTGATAATGAATAATAAGATGATATAATAATTGATTCTTTACATTGATAATGAAAGCCGCATTAACAGGCCTTCTTGGTGACTATTCACCAAGGGTGGTGTCTCTCAATTGACTTTAATTTATTAATTGTTTATATTTATTTATCTATTATTGTTATTATTTATGTTTGTTACATTTCCTTTCCCTTAAGGGAAGCTTTGTTTAGTGAAGGAATTATCAATTTTTCTTGTTCGTAACATCTTCTCATTCTCTCTTGAACCTGCAATTCCGGCACTTGACGAAACATGGCGATATAATTTGTGAATCGCTAACTAAAATGTTGCATTTCTTGGGAAGTGATCCATCCAAGTTTACCTTATTTGGAGCTGATTGTTAGTCACTTTGTTGGATAAATCTTCCCATTTTTTTGTTTAGGTTGTAGATTTTGTGTTCTTCCGCATATGAAATCATAACTTTTTTGTTTATGTTCCTTTTGACACTGTCGTTGGTCAAAATCACTTTTATAATTGGGGTGTCAATAAGGAGTTTTGATTGTTCGTTTTTCTACTGGATTGACTTCTTTTTGAACTATGATGAGGATCGAATTTGTTTTTGTTTCTTCTTCATCAACTTGAATTTGTTTTTCAAAGAGTATAGATGCTTCCTTCTGGATTTGCTCACTCTTAATCTCCTCTAACCTTTCGTCTTGCGACTTTTTTTCCTCATTTAACTTCTTGATTTGTTACTCTAATTCTTGATTAAAACTTCTCAGGTCTTGGTTTTCTTCCCCTTTAATCGGTAGTTTTCCTTCAGTGTCTTCATTTTATTGCTATGTTTTCTTGGTACCTTTTAGCTTTCTGGTTTTTCCTATTAATGTCTTGTTATGGTTTCTTAACCGATATATTTCTTCAATGATATTTGATAACGTGCTTTTGACAGCTGTAATCTCTAACCTGTGCGTCTTTTTTGTGTCGTCCTCTTTTTGCTAGAGTTCACTAATCTGTTTTTGAAGGAGACACTTCTGTGATTCTTGACTTTCCAACTTTCTTTGCACTTGCGCCAATTCATTATCCTTGTTCATGTTGAGTTGTTTTAAACATTTAATTTATTCTTTTAATTCGTGATTACTTCTATAAGGTGTTTCTTCGTCATTCTTTGACTTTCTAATCTAGTCTTCAAGGTTTTGATTGTGAATGTTTAAACATGAGATTTATTTATTCTTATCAGATAACATTTTCTCGTTATCTCTTCTAGTTAGTTCCAACTGTCGATTTTGATCCCTTAAGCGAAAATTCTCATTGTCTCTCAACTCTTTCATCAACTTCTGTGTCTTAACTTCAACGTGTAGACGTTTATTGGTTGCCTTATATTGCTCTAACTCTCCCAATGTTGCTTGTAACTGCGACTTAATCATTGAATATGTGTTTGTCATAGTTGCGATTACGACTTCGCTTCAGTTGTCTTCTTTTATTCAACAATAAGTAGGTACAAAAATGTAATAATCCCCAATCTGGTTCTTGGAGAAATTTCAACTTTGCCCTTTTTGGTATTTCCTCCCTTCTTTATTTTCAAAAATAATTATTATAATAATATTTATTAATCCTTTTTGTTTTGTTTTTTTCCTTTTTATGTTTTGTTTCCCAGTAGTTATTAAAATTAATAACTATATCCATAATAATAATAATATATGTTATTATAATTAATAACAATATTTCAAAGATTTGGGATTGAGTAATTTTATAATAATAAACATTATTATTATAAATTAATATATATGAAGTTTAGAAAAATAGAATTTTAAAAATTCAGTATTAATAATATGAATATTATTGTGTAATATTGAATTTATTAAATTATGTGTTGTTTGTTCTTGAAAAAGAAACCATGTATATTTTTTTTAAGAAACCATGTGCGGTTTCGATATTTTATTTTATCTTTAATTTTTTTAGTGTTTTGTTTTATTTTTTTCCCTTTTTTTTTTAACTTTCTCTCTTTCGTTTGACTAAGGTCAAAGACCTAATTCAAGGAATCATTGGATTGGCTCTGATATCCATGAAGCGTAAAACCTTCTTTACTCGGTAATATTTCTAAAATGCCCACATATATTCGACAACCCACATTTTGATAATGAATAATAAGATGATACAATAATTGATTATTTACAATGAAAGTCGTATTAATAAAGCTTCTTCTATTCACCAAGGGAGGTGTCTCTTAATTGAATTGAATTTATTAATTGTTTATATTTATTTATCTTTTATTGTTATTATTTATGTTTGTTACAATGACTAAACTAAGGCTTAGTTAAATTCCTTTTTTCTTTCAGTTAAATTCATTATTTAATTCAACTAAGACTTGTTGGGTTTAATTATTATAAAACTTAACCTTTAACTCCTCTTGACCTAATTGGTGATTTCAAAAGGTTTTGTTAGGTCAATTTGAACTAAATGAATGTATACCGATCCATTATTAAAACATGCTTTAATTTCAATATGTTTAAACTACACAAAAATATATCCCCTTTAGCCTTATTTACATGGTTGTCATAATTTAAACAAAGGATTCACAAGATATAGTAATTACAATATGTCTATTGCATGTGATCACATGTATAATAATATCATAGGGTACATATATGATGTTTTGGAATATACTTTCTTTTAATATCACGAGTGACCTAGGTAACACCTCATAGGACTTGAGATATGGGAGTTAATAGTAAGTACTAGAAACTAGTTTAGGGTTTACATTGTGGCTTAGACAAGTATTGGGGATGTTATGTGTAGGTCATAATGATAATGTTAGGACATATTCAACCTATTTTACACCATAAAATAACATAACAAAATCATATTAATACAGAGTGGCAATGCATAAAAGGCCCAAATAGTTGTAGGGTTGTAACCTAGAGTTATGATACCACTTGTAACACACCCAACCTAGGTCACAAGTAAATAAGGGTGCATGGGATCTCTTAAAGTATAGAAGGTTGGTTTTATGATCTTAGCACAACATAAATGTTTATTCAAAATGGATTGTCCAAATGGTAATTAATTTAAAACTTCTACGTTAACTAGTAAAATCCAACACTTCTTTAACTCAACTAGAATTCTGCACATAATTTCATGACATATTTTTAAAATCAACTACAACCTATAAACCCCAATGCATTGTTAGAATAACAAAAAACTCATTCCCATACTTAGAATAAAATAATTAATCTTTTGATTAATTTCCTAGGTCCTACACTAGCTAGTTGGCATCCACTTGCATCATTTGGTCAAAACTTGCGTAAACTTCCTTCAGGAGCTCCTTCACAGGATTTTGGATATGATTCTGAAAACTCAACAAACTTCCCAGTTTAGTAAGTGTGCATTCCTACCTTATCCTGAGTTTGATTGCAACTGAAAAGCTAGTCACATGGCAACTACCTTGTTTTTTGCACAACTCATCCTCCATATTTTTCTCTCTTGAAAGCATGAGTATATTGACTTTCCATCACTTATCACTTGATGCACCTCATTCAACCAATTCGTGACCTCCTTGACTAATGTGGAAAGTGTTTTATGCACCTATGGGAGATTTTTGACTTTTACTAAGCCTACTTTTGTGACGATTCAACTTTGCTCCTTATGCTTTTGAATATCAGATGTAATTATATATTTGGAAAGCCTATTATTTTATATATTTGTCTTATGTAAATATATTCAATGCAAGTTTGTGGTATGCACCAATTTCAGTCTCCAATTTGAGTGCATCTATGCATGTTTTTCAAGCAATTTTGCGAGTTCAATTGATCTTATAAGCTTGGGCTTAATTTCCACATGGTATCAAAGACTCTTTAGCTCAATTGTACTTCTCTCTTATTGCTTTTGCAGGATCGACATCACTCTCCCAGGAAGCGCATTCAGTCTATTCAGGGCGCAGTTGCTGAAGAAATGGATCAATCTCACCATATCATCTTAACTACTCCATTCAACTACTTCAAATGGAAGGCACAGATGTAGATTCTGATGAGGAGCAAGGGCCTCTTCAAAGTGACCATGTAAGCTAAGTCTGAACCCAATGTAGCACTAGAGAAGATAAAGTGGCACAACAAGAGGGATGAGGCGTATGGTCTCTTGTGTCTTAGCATTTCCAGAGACCTTATTTACCATCTAAATGGATTGACATCACCAAATGAAGTATGCGAGAAAAATCAAACGTTATTTGGAAAGACAGATGAAATAAAGGGACATTCACTGGAGAATGAGCTTGTCTCACTGAGTCCAAGTAATTTTGAGTCCTTACAATTCTATTTCTCCAAGTTCAAAGCTCTTGTTCTTTAGTTAAAGCAGTGTGGCATTGAAAATAAAGATGAACAACTAGTATTGGCCATACTTTCGAAGCTTGGCCCTAACTATTCAGTGTTTGTATCAACTTTCCATGCCACAAAGTTGGCATTTCAAAACTGGCAGATGCCTTTACTTGCAGATTTCATGGAATCATGGACCCAAGAGCAAGATAAGTTGGTCATGATGGGCACTATCAAGACTTCTGAAGATCAAGCTTTGGTTGCTGGAGATTCAAAAATGGATACCAAAGGCAAGAAGAAGTCTAATTCCAAGAAGCCTCCTGGTCAAAAGAAATACAAGTCCAAGTCTCGTGAGGAGTCTTCAATCTCTATGAAGAATTCCCAGAAGAAAAAAAGGTAAATGTGAAATGAGCAAGTGTGCATATTGTGATAAGGGATTTCATCCATAGAGCTCTTACATGAAGAAACAAATTGATATGTTGACTCAACTCCTTGAAAATCCAAACATCTCTCTTCATGGAGGCGTAAAGAAGAAGGAAGGTGCATCAAATTTTGAAGACAAGGAGAGAGTTCATGCACTGGTAGCAAGCACTATAAGATCGTTTCCCTTTATCATTGATTCTGGAGCTTTGATACACATGGTTTTGATAAGTGAGTCATTCTCATCTCTTGATGATTTGAATGGTCCTAAAATTGTATTGGGAGATTATTTTGAAAATGAAAGTAAAGGGAAGGGTGGAATAGATCTTAAACATGGTTCCTTCAATAATGTTTTGTATGTCCCAGGTCCTGATTCCAATCTCTTGTCAGTTTATCAGATGAATCACACTGGGTCTCCTAAGAAGGTTGTCTTCTCTCCCAATATTTTTGAAATCACTGAAATTTCGAATGGTAGAGTCATAGAAAAAGGTTTTGTTGATCATAGGTCTAAAGTGTACAAGTTCTCACGCTTCATGCCCTTCTCAAAAAACCCTCTTCTCTCCTCACTCATGCTAATGAAGCTAGCAAGTTATGGCATGAGAGGTTTGGCCATCTAAACTACAAGTACCTATCTGATTTGTGTGACAAAGGCATGGTCATAGGGTTGCCCAAAATCAAGTTTTCTAAAGGACTTTGTCAAGGATGCATCCTAGGAAAACACCCAGAGCACATGTACGAGAGATTCAGTCATGAGCAAACCTCTGCACCCATTGAGATTATTCATAGTGACATAGCTAGTCCTTTCCCTCATATGTCAATGATTCAAGACAAATATGTCCTAACCTTCATTGATGACTTTTCCAGATACTGTAGGGTCTTCTTCCTCAAGTACAAGTCAAAAGTTTTTGACCTCTTCAAAGGTTTTAAAGCCTTAGTTGAGAACCAGTTTGGAAGAAAGCTCAAGGTCCTCAAATCTGATAATGGTGGTGAATATGTCAAATCTGAATTTATACAACATTTTGAAGATGCAGGTATTGTAGTGGGGATTTCTCCCCTACTATGTGCAAAAGCACCTATCCTAGATCATCCATATCATAGGGTAGAGTTCATGGTGCGAGGGATTTCTCAACCTAGACTTACAACAATAAGTAGTAACAACAACAAAAATATTTTTATGATATATTTTTTTTCTAACTAATGAAAAACAAGAACAAGCATACCTTTGAATAACATGGGCCACTGCATCCGTTTGAGGAAATGGTCCACTGGCTCCATGGTCTGGTTCTCTAGTCGCCTCCACTAATGGCTGCCAAAAAGGAGGAATGGATCAAAGAGGGTATGAAGCAAGCTCAACATACACCGTGGAAAATGATATGGATAAAATATGGGAACAATGGCGAAAGGTGAAAAGTTTATGGAATGACCAAAAATTGTAGGAATGTTTGTGGGGAGACCTTCACAATGTATTTATAGGATGATCTAAGGTTTTATTACCCATGGTATTTTTTTGTGCATGGTATTTGTCCATTGTTTTTTACCCATTCTCATTTTATGGTTTTTTGGTCCTTTTTGGAGAGAGTGGGGATAAATCACAATAAATGCTCAACTTCCCTTCATTTATGGGGGGAGGAATAATAATGTTTTGGACCATATTTGATGGAATTTTAGTTGTGAAGGTCAAAATGGAAGGAATAAGTGTGGGATTATGATGTATCCAAGTGCAACACTCTATTCCTTATACACCTCCGCAAAATGGTGTTGTTGAGAGGAATAATAGATCTCTCAAGGAGATGGCCACTTGCATGATGGAGTCTAAATATTTGCCACCAAATTTTTAGGATGAAGCAATCGACTGTTCATCCTATATCCAGAATAGGGTGCCTCAAAAATATCTTGATGGAATCACTCCTTTTGAAGCTTGGAGTGGACACAAGCCTGATATGTCTCACTTCAAGAATTTTTGGCTATAAAGCTTGGGCTAGAATTCCACCATAAAAGAGGAAAGCTTTGGAACCCCAAAGTCAAGAATGATTATTTGTTGGGTATTCAAAAGATTCCAAATTTTATAAGCTGATCAACATGAGCACTCTACAATCCTTCATTGAAAGGAGTGTTCAGTTTGAAGAAGAGCCTATTCCAGCAGCAAAAATTGGAGAATCCTCTTCACCACCACCACCTCTAATTGTAAGTGAATACTCTTATAAGTTTTCTAATTCTGCTATGTATGACAATGAAGATTTAATTTCAAATCATAACACTCCTACAAGGCCAAAGTGTGCAACAAAGACCATTTAAGAAGTTGGGGAACTAGTTGGGAATCCTAGTGACCCTGGGAGAAATAGATCTCAATTCGAGAGTTCCCTTTCTGTCAAGGAAACTTGCTTTGCTGAGAAGTGTTATTTAATGGTTGAATCAGATCCACAAACATATTAAAAAGCATCAGAAGATCCAAGATGGAAAACATCCATGAAAAAGGAATACCATTCGCTCCGAAGAATGAGACATGGGAACTAGACAAAGTTTGATGCTGATGGATCTCCTCTAAAGTATAAGGCAAGGTTATTGGCCAAGGGATTCTCCCAAGTCCAAGGAATTGACTATAATGAGACCTTTGCACCAGTGGAAAAGATGGATTCTATAATACTATTTTTCTCCATTGCAGCTTTCAAACAATGGGAGGTACATCACATGGATGTGAAGACTGCCTTTCTACATGGAGGTCTCAAAGAAGAGATATATATGCAGCAACCAGAAGGTTGGGAGGTACATCACATGGATGTGAAGACTACCTTTCTACATGGATATCTCAAAGAAGAGATATATATGCGGTAGCCAGAAGGTTTTGTTACTAATCCATCTATTGTGTGTAGGTTGAAGAAATCACTATATGGGCTAAAACAAGCTCCTAGAGCTTGGTATGCCAAGATTGATGACTTTCTGCTATCACAAAACTTTAGTAGATGCGATTCTGATCCAAGTGTATATTTGAAGTTGATTCATGGTTCAATCGTTATTATTTTTTTGTATTTGGATGAACTTTTGATCACAGGAAGTTCCATGAAAGAAATTACCTCCTTGAAGGATGCATTGAACCATGCCTTCTCCATGACTGATTTGGGATTGTTGAGCCAATTTTGGGGGCTTGATATTTCTCAATCAGCCCTTGGAATAAAAGTACATCAGTCCAAGTATGCTTTAGAACTGCTAAACAAGTTCAACATGAAGGATTGCAAGCCAAGCAAAACTCCTTTCCTTTCAGGAGTTAAGCTTGAAGAAGCGAATTTAACTCCTTTCGTAAAGAACGCACTATATAGGCAGCTAGTTGGTTGTCCGATCTATTTGACTCACACTTGACTTGATATTTATTATGCAATGAGTTTGTCATATAGACACATGGATCAACCACATGACATCCATTGGAGGGCAACAAATATAATCTTGCACTTTGTGCAAGGAACAAAGACGCATGGGATTCACTATGTTGCAAAATATGACTTAGAGTTAGTTGGTTTTACTGACTCTGATTGGGAAGGTGATAACACTGATAGAAAATCAAATTCTATATATGTGTTTATGCTTGCATATGGACCAGTTATCTGGTCAAGTAAATAACAAAGTTCCATTTCACTTTCTTCTACAGAGGCAGAATATAGAGGAGTTGTTAATGCAACTACTCAATGTTTGTGGTTGTAGGGTCTACTTGGAGAGTTTGGGATCGAATCTGAAACTTCCATAGTCATTTATTATGAAACCCAAAGTACTATTCAAATCTCAACATATCCAATAGAGAGGCAGCGAACCAAACACATAGATATCCATATGCACTACATTAGAGGGCTTGTGCATGATGAGATCATTGCTCTGCACTATTGTGTATCATTTGATAAAGTTGCAGACATCTTCACCAAGGAATTATTTGAGAAGACATTCAAAAATTTAAAATCACTACTTAGGATAGCTTATCATATGGTAAAGACTGATTGAAGACAAGATTTCACCAAAAAAAAAAATCATGTCCATGTTCAAGGGAGGATTTTCCCCTTTGTGGTTTTGCCTCTTTCCTTGTTTTGTATGGACAAGAAGTATGTAAATGGTGAATAAGTCTTGTTGCTAGGCCTTATATCTCTAATATGTTTATTATATTTCACATAATTCAAGCTTAATATGGGGTTTTAAAATAACCAAAATCCCATTCCCATACTTAGGATCAAATAATAAATATGTTTCTATTAATTTCCTAGGTCCTACACTAACTAGTTGGCATCCACTTGCAACAATTGATCAAAACTTGACTAAACTGCCTCCAAGAGTGACTTCACAATATTATGGATAAGATTATGACAACTCAACGGACTTTCCAATTTAGCAAGTGCACATTCTTGCCTTATCCTTAGTTTGACTGCTTTTTAACAGCGTTTAAGGCAAAAGGTGAAAGCTAGTCACATGGCATCTGCCTTGTTTTTTGCACAACTAATTCTCCATTTTTCTCTCTCTTAAAAGCATGAGTATATTTACTTTCCACCACTTATCAGATGATACACCTCATTCATCCAATTCGTGAGCTCCTTGACTGATTTGGAAAGTGTTTTATGCACCTAGGGGTGATTTTTTACTTTTAGTAATCATGCGTTTGTGAGGATTCAAATTGCCTCCTTAGACATTCGAATCTATGATTTAATTATATATTTGGACAACCTATTTTTTTATATGGTTTGCTTATGTAAACTTATTTAATGCAAGTTTGTGTTGTGCACCAATTTCAGTCTCCAATTTGAGTGGATCTATGCATGTTTTTCGAGCAATTTTGTGAGTTCAATTGATCTAAGATTGGGCTTAATTTCCACACGCATGAAGTTATATGGGGATTCCATGTAAAACCACATGATAGTCCATATCTGTCCTAAAATAATTGATAAAAAAATTAAACAAAACATGGTACTAACATCTCAATTAAATCAATAATATTGCACTAAAAGCTTGCTCCTAAAATTGATAAACCAAATACAATCCCATGGGAACTTTTAATATCCATATACGACCATATGGCTGTCCATTATCATAATTCCTAAATCAACTAGCATTTATGCATCCAAAAATACAGAGTACCAACTCAAAGAAACACATACCTCCGTGAAGTTGTCAATCCAACATCAAGGTAAGTAGCATGATAATTGTATCATCTAATCTAGAAATAAGTATGCACAAGAAACCTTCATAATACATCATAATAGTCATACATAACAAATTAAAGGGTTATAAGTACTTATCTTGATTTATGCAACTGGCGACAGCATGACAATTTTCCTTCCAACTATAGATCTCTACTTGACGTATGTTTTCCTATCAAAAGATCACCCTTGAGATGAGGTCATGGAATCCCACACTAGAATCTCTCTTATAGGATGAACACTAATGGATGATGTGTTTCCTTTCCTGGAATTACCCCCCTCTCCCAAAAAGGCAATCAGTGGTCGGTCTCATGATTCTCCCACTCTCCCAAAGCGCCACCTCTGACCTCCCAAGGTGAATTCTCAACTCGAATCTCTATCAGAGAATTCGAAACTAGAGAGTAGTTGGACCTAGACACCCATTCAGGATTACTCCCCTCTCCCTCAAGATCTAGCCTAACTAGGATGAGATTTCCATGCAGAATAATCCCCCTCTCATGTTGGATAATCTCACAAACAACACTTCCGACCTTCTAGGTCAAGTACAAACTCAAATATCCAATGGAGCATTCGAAACAAAGGAGAAACAACTCTCTTAACACCACAAGTCGAATTCCTTCCAAGAAATTCACAACACATGGATAATACCACCATAGACACCCTATGGATCCCTACTAGGGCCTCTCAAACACATGAATAATTGGTCTCCAAGACCAATAGAATGATTCACCTAGATTTTCAAGCAATATTCACTAAAAAAAGTGCAAAAATAATGGCCAAAACTTCCTTTGGAATTCGCTACCCATCCATAGATTTGATCTACTCATCTCCCAGACCAACAAAAACAACAAATGACCAACCTCTAGATCAATTCAAATCACTTTTTCCTAATGTGAATTGCCTACGAGAGTATGAATCGAGATCATTGAGTAAGGACTCCCAAATGACTTAGGATTCCTAACAAACACTCACTCAATAATTTAAGTCTTCATTGAGCCACTTGAATTCACCAATATTGACTCTAAAACATTGTCCCATTCCTTGACTAATTTGAATTCATCAAAATTAGCTCCAAACCACCATAATTGACTCTTATTTTCCCATAAGTTACTCCTCCTGCATGAGGATGACTTGAATTCACCCATAATTTTCTCCCATGCACTGGAGACAACTCAAATTCACAAGGATTGACTCAAATTCGTTCAAGATCACTCTCATCCACTAAATACAACTCGAATTCATGTTATTAACTAAAGATTGCTGACTTTAACCCATAAAAATACATTAATTACTATAACTAAACTCCAATTATCCAACCGACTCTAACTAATAGTCAGTTACACTAGTTTCACTATTGTAACTGGAGACTAACTCAAATTAACTGACTATAACTTAGTTAAACTCAAATTAGCTCAAATTAAATGATTTTTACTTAGCTAAACTCAATTTAACTGAAATTAACTGACATTAACTCAATAGTAACTAAACCTCTAGAGATGGTAAATATAAAAGGAAACATCCATTGTGTGATAATAATACTAGAAAGGAATGCATCATAACTTCTTGTTAAGGTCATAGACCAATAATAATTATTATAATGTACCCAATCACCTAAGTAAGTTGTAATCAACATTATTACATGGAATTTATGGGTTATTACATTTTTGAAGTGGAATACATTACCAAAAAACACATTTGCTCAATACCCATGCATACATTTAGCCACTTTAACACACAAAATTATGTTCATACATTGATCAATAAAAACATGTACATGAGAAATCACAAGGTAGCTTGCATACATACTCATTTTCCATATAAGAAAACAAATATTCTCCATGATTTTGGTATAATAGAAAATACCTGCAATGCTAATTACATCCATTTGGCATAGTTGAAGAATAAATTATAGAGCAGAGGTAGTAGTATTCCCTCTACATTACAAATAGAATTGTAATAGCCTTAGAATATACATATAATAGCTACCAGATAGCCCAAAATTTTACTCATGAACCAATACCAATATGCATGCTTAAATCTCCCCACAACGGGTGTGCTCCTCCTCAAGGTGTGAGCATGTTTAGTCACATGAGGAAGAGGAGGGGTAGACCATGCAAGTTGGCATGAGTCCTCACCAAAGTGGGTCAAAGTATGGGCCTCCTTCTCGACATTATGTTCATCTCTGGCATCTCGCCCTCACAGAAGCAATCCTAGGTTCTCTCATTCGTCATTCTGATGCTTGCTCCTCCTTTGTGCGAGTATTCATGATCGACAATTTGCATCCTTTCCATCACTCTATGGGTATTTGTATCATGATGAGGAAATTGTTTTTTAAACGCCAATATAAGCGCATTTGTAGGTATGGTTCTGGTAGTTTACTCCATGGAAAAGTATCTTCACGTTTCCTTCATCTATCCTCTCTGTAGTTAGACCCCTTCATCTATAGTAAGCATTTATTGGTCTAGCACTTTCTTGAACCTTCCATAACAATGGTTCACAACAAGGTAACTTGGTGGAAAACTATAGTTCCCCCCTAAGGAATGCACATGACCAGGGCTATTAAAGAAATGGAGAATGCACAGGGTTTATTTGAGCAGCAAGTGTACACTGGATCTGATGACTATAGAGCACATCTCTAAGATGGAAAATTAACTTCGTAGTATGAGAAGAAGGCCGAGACCGAAGCAGTTAGTTGTAGAATTTGGGTGCATGGTTTAGGATCTGGGTTCCACCAAGACACATGAGACATGATACACTCAAACTTTGGGTTTTTTTTTTAATATTAAGGCCTTGGTAGGACAGGCGATGGCCTATTATGTAGAGGGAAAATTTCACGAAGAACCTCAAGGCTTAACCTTGGAATCTAGTATTACTTATTTAGAGAGTTGGATGTGTTAGAAAAAAGGACCGCAAAGCATTAACAATAAACATGATGCAAATATTAAAACATATAAAATATAAAACATTAGAAGAGAGACACCAATATAACGTGTTTCACCCAAGATGGGCTAGATCCACACAAAAATTGTGAGTCCTTTTATTATTATATCGTCCAGCAAAATGAAGGGATACAACCTACAACACTCTTGTTGCACTTCCTCTTCACTCTCTCACAGTCTCTCTCACACAACCACAAAGATTGTTTTACACCACTAAGATACAATACAATACACAACCATATTGCAATGGGAAAATACCACAGGCTTCCCCAAACCATGGGTCCGCAAATCACCCATTATTGACCAAGTCATGACTCTGAAATTACAACATTTTACAAGGAATTTTTCCCTAAACTTTTGCTATGGAGGTACTTCCCTTGCACCCCCACCAAGGGGGGGCTCCCAAAATAGTCCTTGCCCCTCCCCCCCCCCCCCCCANCAAACATGGATGAAATAAACATCTCTGAATCAAGATGATCAGGATTCACAACCAACAGGATGAGGAGGCTATCCCATGCCCATTTAGAAGTTGATGAGAGCATCGATGTGAAGCTTAATTCTTTAGCAAAGTAATTGAAGGTAATACATCCAGTGGAGTTCCTCCATCAAATCTCTATACCTTGTAGATGATCTTTCGGCATTACCCTTAAGCTAGTCATCAAGGTGCTCCTTTGTCAATTAAGTTCGAGCCTCCATGTTCCACCCAATCAATATATTCTCCCATCATCATATCTGATGATTATTAGCTTTGTTCATGAATCTTCTAGTGTTGATATAGGTTCTGATTTTGATATAGGCATACTCTTTTATGTTAATTCAATCATAACCCCTAGCCTATGGGGGGGTATTTTGATAAAAAAACTTATGTTGTTGGTCGTCAGAATTATATACTTCCTTCATAGACAGTTTTAGAATAGGGGTAAAATACCCAACAATGTCATCTAGACTCATAGTGAAACTTTTTGGATACTTTTCAGCTCTATATATTATTCTTAGTTTAATGAAATTTTGAACCTTACAAAAAAATTATGCAAGCTTGTATCTCTCTCTAATAAGTGCATACTCCTCGTGTACAACAATACCCACAAGCATTGGCATCAACATATAAATGATATAATTAAATCTCTCATTTGTTGTAAGTTGCACTTGGGGAAAAAGATCCATTGGAGCACTTTTTCTCCCAACCATGGTTAGTATCTCATGTAGGCCATCCCTTACCAGGAAATGAAACAACAAGGTTGAATTAACTAGATATGGCTATGACTCTAGTTTCCTCTCCCAAGCAAGCTCTAGATTCCTCATCTAGGGAAATAACATTCCAACCCATTTCCACAAAAAATACCACTCACCAACCTCTCTTTCCCCCTCCCATACACAACACAAGGAATGGGATCCTCTTCATTGTTAACTAGTCCCCCGTGTTATATTATTTCCATCCAGTGCTCCCATGATGGTTGGACGATAAATAATTGTTGTTAGGAATCAAGGAATTTTGGTTGTACTTATGTTTCTATTTGACTGAACAATCACCCATGAACGTAGTCATGGTTTTATCATGGCCTCATGGTTGTAGCTATGGGAACAATGTGCATTCTCTTTCCCCAGCATATCCCATAGTAGAGTTCACATCCCAAATATATGTGAATGCTAGATTGAAAAATTGTTTTCCTTGAGATTGAGGGAATACCCCTCTCAAGGATTGCATGCACTCTAAGCATGCATGGAGAACATGCCCCCCTCCATAAATATTGGGAAAATATGATATGGAACATAATACAAAAGGGTTATAAAGGGAATAAATACACTTGAAATTCCAATAAATATTATATTTTATTTTACCACCCCTGCTTCCCCTCGTTATTTCATTGCCCCCTTGGTGCTCTTAGGGAGATATTACCCCAAGTGCACCTTTTATTATATTATTAGTATTTTATATTAGATCAAAAGGAACCAAATGGTAAATCACTTACCAACTTACCACATACTTATTTATTATGGTCATATACTCATATGAGGTATTGCAATGATGGTAATATACTCACCTAATAGCTAGGGTTTTGGCTATTAACAGATCGAGGGAAGATCCTACTACTTAATCAACCAAACTTGAATTCAAAGAGATGGAAAGATACGCTCACTCAAATGCTAAGGGTTGAATACTTTGTGAACAAATGACTCCAAGGATTCTCTTCCAATCAATCTTGAAACTCTTATGTACCTACACACAATACAACCAAAGACCCTTCTCAAATGCCTTTTACTATTGAAAAGCAATGATAAAAACAACAATTGAATTCTTGGTTAAACAAAGTAAATTGACTTGCATATATCAATATCAATTCAATCCACCAAACATCATACATAGGCAAAGCATATCATGCATATAAATGTTTTGGGTGAGGGAAAGAAGAGTGATCTCATATATTAATCAAGAGACAAATACATAAGCAAGACATACCTTAGTATTTATCAAGGTGTCTCTGTCACCAATCTGGATTCTCCATGCCCATGCCACTAACAGATCTTCTTCCACAATCTTCCTCAAACTAAGTGTAAAAGGAATCAAATAAGTTTATGCCCACTCACTCTAAAGAGAAAATAGAACTCAATATGTATGGGAAACTGAGGGGAAGGGTGTTGTAAAAACCATGAGGAAAACTTTGATTCAATTCTTCCAGCATGTACTTACTTTTTAGGAATTTGGTCCCCTTCCTTCATTTTGAGACTTGTCTTTATACTTTGAGATAGATGCTCTAGGGAGTTGATTCTAGTATAACTGAGTCTATGTGGACCATAATTAATTTCAACCACCGTAACCACATGTGGAATCATATGTGTTTTATTTTTTCGAATTTTGAGAGATGTATGCGTGTTTCCAAAGGGAAACACACATATATGCTTATTCTTAATTGAAAACACGCATATACAAGACAAAAATGTGTTTTTGGGGGATTTTTCTCACACTTCGATGTGTAAAGAGAATATAAAATATTTTTAGATTAATAAGTAAAAAAATGCTTTAACACCCTAGCATATCCCATGTAACATTCACATCTCAAAGAATATTGAATTAAAAAATTATTTTTCCCAAGATTGAGGGAATACCCTTCCCAAAGCTTGCATGCACTCTAAACTTACATGAAGAAGAGATACCCCATGCCCCTCCATAAAGCTTGGGAAACATGATATGGAACATAATACAAAGGGTATAAAGGATTGGGAATAAAAACACTTTCACATTCCAATAAATATTATATTTTATTTTACCACCTCTACTTCCTCTCTCGTTTGTTCAATGCCACCAATTGTAGCTTTTAGCTTTTAGTATATTATTAGTATTTTATATTAAATGAAAATTAACCAAATGGTAAATAATTTACCAACTTACCACATACTTATGCGTTATATGGGGTATTACAATGATGGAAATAACCAAACAAATTTTCGAATGTTTTCTACTTGCCAAATTTTCAATGGACAGGATATATAAGCTCGGACATCTATATTATTTGGGTTTTGGAAATAGCGCTTGGGTGATGGAGATCTGGCTATGGTCCTGGAGTCCAACTGAAGCCATCTCAGTCTAGTACCAACCATGTAAAAATTGGGAAGTGCTAACAATGTTCAAAAATCCATAGCTCGGGTTTCTTTCGTCGTGTTTTTTCCTTTGTGTTTCTTTCCGATGGGCAGCTCGGATTGGAGACCTCTTTCATATGACAAACCTGAGGGTCGTGTTGTCTTTGGGGACGGGGTCTCAAAAGATGATGACATTTGTAATACAGAACATGTGTCCCCTTCTCGTGTTGCTTCTCCGCCCGTCTCCAAGACAAAATCGGTGGTCCACAAAGGTTGACCTAAATTTGAAAAAGCCCAAAAAGGAAAACCCCTTTGTGTTCTGGGTAGAGACGTCACCATCGATTTAGTGTCGGCATTATCTCTTAGGTCATTGGTGGGTAAGATGGAGTTTGTCAAAATTTCCAGAGCTGAGATTCTGGAATGGATTCGTGATATTTGGAAACCTTTCATCAAAAATATTCTTAGGGTTTTGGCCCTGGTCAATGGTTGGTTTGTCTTCCACTTCCTCTCTGAGGAAGATTGGCAGGCGATTGAAGATCATTTTTGGGTTAAAGACAAGGGGTATTTGGTTTTGTTAAGATGATTGGTCAGTAAACTTCGATCCTAGATCTGTTGTTCTTCCTAAGCGCCATTTGTGGGTGATTTTTCCCGGGTTCCCTCTATTTTGTTGGAACTTAAAGGGCTTTCGGACGGTGTCCAACTCAATCGGTAAGTTTATTCATATTGAGGACTCCCACCTATTGGGTTCTGAGCATATTGATCCCCATGTTTTGGTTGAGTTGGATATGGATCTAGGGCTTCTGAGCGAGCTGGAGGTGATTTGGGAAGGAGGCTCCTTCCTCCAGAAGCTCGACTACTGGCGGGTGCCCTTCAGAGGTTTTCATTATAGGGGTATTGGTCATTCTAAAGCATTTTGTCACTTAGCTCGAACAAAGGAGGTCGAAAGCCTGCCAGCGATGGTGGATTTGGAAACTGTTGATGATGTCTTCTTTCCCCTACCGTTAGATCAAGTCACGACTCTCTCTTATTTTGAAGAGTTCAAAAGCTCGTTACCACTTCTTCATAAGTTCTTATCTGTTGAAGAAATTTCAATCCAACTCTATAATTTGGGTACTTGAGTGGCTCGGTTGTGGAACAGTTGGCATTGGTTTCATTCGACTCCACTCCAAAGATTGGGACCGAAATAGTGGGTAGCGGTGGGGAGGTCGTCAACGTGGTCTCGATCGATCAGACACCTCCAGTGGTTGGCTCTCGTGAGGGGGATGTGATTTTTAGCGTTGAGGATTTTCCTCCCTTGGCCAGGAATGCCCCTATCACTATTCCTTTTCACATCTCGAGCTCCCCTTTGTCAGAGTCTTCTCCCTCCTCACCCTTGGGTTCCCTTGTTTTGAAGCCTTTGACCACTTACACCTGTGGTTTTTTTGACTCTGCGACTGTTGATATTGCATCCATTAAGAGACCCTTTGTTACTGTCAGAAATCCAAAGAAAAAGGGTAAGACTCCTCACAGTCCTCCCTCTACTCGTGTTTCTCTTATTGATGAGACTATCTGTCAAAATCCGCATCTCTCCTCCCTGTATTCCAAAGGTCTTCCTAAGTTGGAGGTTTCCTCCCTGACTATTTCCCCCCGAGCTCTTAGAGATTCAATAGCCCCCACCTAGGTTCCAAAATGATCCTTGTGCCCCTTAATGTGTGAGGGTTAGGCAACTGACCCAAAAGAGCTGCCTTGAGTGTTTTTTAGATAGGTTCAAGCCATGTATTGTTTTGCTCCAAGAGACTATGACTGATGGGGTCTCAGCTTGTGATTACTTCCTCAAAATGAAGTTGTCTTAGCGAGTCACAGCCTGGGACTCTTGTGGTTTGTCGGGTGGGTATTTGGTGGCCTAGAACCCCCAGGTGGAAAACTTCAATGCTTATATGTCCAAGGATGGGATTATGGTTGAAGGTCATTTAGTTGGTTTCTCAAGGCTTATTAGAGTGTTGAACATTTACTCTCCCTATAGCAATAGACAGGAATTTTGGGATGGTGTTTTTGATTCGGGTGTTATGGATGATAATTCTCTTATAGTTGTGGGAGATTTTAACCTTACTATGTCTCCAGATGAAGTGTGGGGGGCGGGCAAGTCAGACAACCCAATCGCTGTGTTCTTCAAATCAAAGATGGAAGATCTAAATCTCATTTACATTCTGCCGAATGTGATTAGCCCCACCTGGTCAAACGGAAGATGTGGCTTGGGGGGTTTGGCTAAGCGCTTGGAAAGATATCTCTTAGCTGAGGAACTATGTGATGATCTTGGTAACTATAGGACTTGGTCCCATGCGTTGGTAATTTCTGATCACAAGGTGATCATCCTTCAGCTTGATTTCGACCAAAGAAAGTCCATATATCGTTTCAAATTCAATCATATCTGGCTTGAGGATAATTGTTTTTGTGATATGGTTAAGGAAAAATGGTCCTCGTGGTCGGAACGTCTTTACTCCTCTAAATTGGATGGGGTTATCGAAAAACTGAGTTTGCTGAAGAGAGAAGTTTCAGTCTAGAAAATAGCTAAAAAGCGTGAAGAGCTTCGGCTTTTGGAGATCGATGTTGAATTGCATGTGCCAATGGGAGTGATGGACAAGTTTTTTTTCTCCTTTGATAGAAAAAAGAGAATCGGTGAGTTGGAATTCTCTCGTGATATTTTATTAAAGCATAGAGAAGAAACTCTGCGGCAAAAAAGAAGAGCGATCTGGCTGAAGACTGGTGACAATAATACGAAGTTCTTTCATCGTTTTTCTAACCAGCATAGAATTTCTAATACTGTTTGGGAAATTTATTCTGATGCTGGTGAAGTGTGCTCTGTGCATTCCTCTATCAATAGGGCAATGGTTGAACACTTTAAGGCCCAGTATGAGAGGCCTAGTGATATAAATATTTTGAAGCAACTGTCGACTATTCAAAACTTTCCTCGTTTTTTCTCGGCGGAAGATTCTATTGCTATTGAAAAACCAATTACTCTTGAGGAGGTGGAGCATATTCTTGCCTTGTTTGGGAAGGACAAGAGTCTCGGCCCTGACGGCTGGACTATGGAATTCTTCAAACACTTTTTTGATATTTTTGGTCAGGAGATCACTCTGGTGATTGAAGAGGTCATAACTCTTAGGAGGTTTAGAGAGTCCTTGAACACGACATTTCTTACCCTTATTCCAAAGAAGTAGCTTCCAGTGTTTTTCAATGATTTCAAACCTATCTCTTTATGCAATATGCTCTATAAACTAATCGCCAAATTACTTGCCGAAATACTAAACCCCTATTTGGGAAAGCTTATTTCGGCTGAATATTTTGCTTTCATTCCTGATAGGCAAATATCTGATGCGGTAGGGGTGGCCCAAGAATGTCTTCACATAGCCAAAACTCGTCATAAGATTTCTTTATTTTTAAAGTTGGATCTAGAGAAAGCCTATGACCGGGTAGATTGGTCATATATCAGATTGATTTTGGTGCAGATTGGCCTATCCACCAATTTGGTGGAATGGATTATGAGCACGGTCACATCAGCCCAGTATTTAGTGTTGGTCAATGGAGATCCTTCAAACTTCTTCAAAGGTTTCAGAAGATTAAGACAGGGTTGTCCACTTTCTTGCTATTTGTTCATCTTGGCTATGGAAGGCCTTAGTTTGCTCATCAATCAGCCAAAAGCTCAAGGGTCCTTTTCAGGATTTAAGGTGGCCAAGGGTTTGTATGTCTCTCACATTATTTTTGTTGATGACGTGCTTATTATTGGGGGTGGCTCAGTGGTAGAATGGACTTCTCTTCAGGGCTTATTAGGATCATTCTGTAAAGCCTCTAGTCTTAAGATAAGTGATAAAAAAATCTTTCCTCCTCTATTCTTGTTCTGATATGGAGTTAAAATCCTCGTTATTTAATATTTTTCCTTATAACTCTGGTTCTATTGAGGAAGGTCTCAAATACCTGGGATTCATCATCAAGCCAAATAAATGGTTATGGCTCTAAGGATTGGGATTGGCTTCTTAAATGTATTTCTAGAAAGATTAATTATTGGGATTTCTGTTATTTATCCTTGGGAGGTAGACTGGTTTTGTTTGAGTCAGTCTTACAGGGGATCCTTGTTTAGTGGATGTCTCTTTTCTCCTTTCAAGCTTCGGTTCTGTCTAGACTGAGATCGAATTTTTTCCATTTTTTATGGTCGGGCTCCTCAGAGGTTGGTAAAATTCACTTGCTGGCTTGGAACAAACTATCTATTCCCCGTGATATGGGTGGCTAGGGTCTCAAGGATCTTAGCCATTTTAATGTTTCCCTATGTGTTAAATCCTTGTGGAGATGTATGTTTGGAAAAGGTTTGTGGGGAATTTTGATAAAGGAGAAATACTTCAGGGGGTTGGATTCTATTTTTTGGATAAGAGAAGGATAAAAGGTTAAATCAGGAGCTTCAATAATTTGGAGAAGCTTAGCTAGAACCTTTCCTTATATTGCTAATGACCTGAGCTGGCAAGTAGGTCGAGGAATACAAATTCAGTTGGGATCTGATCCTATTTGCGGGTTGAAGGGTTTCGCCACCCTTTCTCGTGAATTGGTGGCTGAGTTACATAGGATCAATGTTTTTTATTTGAAGGATGTTCACAAAGGCGTTGGGGGTAAGTATTGTGCAGACTCAACAGTGTTGGGTTTATCTGGAGATCTTGTTGTTGAATAGGAACGTTTCATATGTTCTCTGAACCATGGAAATATATCTTCCTCTGATTCTACAGATAAGTTACGATTGGGATTTCAATCATAGAAATGGCAATGTGACTGCCAAGCTTGCCTATCGTTCCATTATCTCTCTGCACGAACCAGATCTTTCATAGTGGTGGACTCGTTGGTTGTGGAAAGGTAAGTTTTCTATTAAACTAAATCTTTTTATGTGGCTGGTTTTCAATGAGAAAATTTTGACCTAGGAATCATTACATAAAAGGGGATTTTAGGGGTCGGGACGATGTTCGCTGTGTCTTATGAACAGTGATGGGATTCTCTGCCTGTTTGGCAATTTTGAATATTTTGTAAATTTGTGGCAATTGATTCTAAACTATCTGAAAATCAATTTTAGTTGGAAGAAGGCATCAGTGAAGGAAAATCTTCTAGCATGGAAAAAAAAGAAATGTGCATATGAATATCTTCCTTTTTTGCATTCTAGGAGATCTGGAAGGCAAGGAATGCCTCTCTGTTTTCTAATTATTTGCAAAGAATGGAGATCACATATGCCAAGATAGTGTCCTCTGTTTTAGAGTGGCATAGAGGGAAACCTGCTAAAAAATTAAGATATTTCTCCCCCCTTATTCTCCTATCCATGAGTCCTTTGATCCTCTTTGACGATGCCTCAACAAATGGTATTTGTGGTGTTGGTTTTGTATTAAATTTGGCTTGGGGAGAGGAGATTAAAGGCTGGATCAACGCATGTAGGGGCTCTAATACTAGAGCTGAAATTATTGGGCTTTGGAGTGGTCTCTATGTGGCTAGATGGCAAGGGGATCTCTTTGTCGCTGGTGACTCCCAAGTAATTATCAATTGGTCATTAGATTAAGCTCTGGTTGTATCACTGGAACTATTTCACTGGCTAATTGACTCCAAAAGGCTGATGAGAGAGATCAATTGTTGTTCCTGCTTCCATATCTTTCGTGAGCTAAATGTGGATGTTGATGCTCTTTCAAAAACATCATTGGGTGAGCTGGACGAAAAAATTCATTTATCTTTCTATTCGGATGGTTCTTGTCATCGTAGGGAAATGGTGTGCTTTTCTAGATGATTATATCCAACCCCCGGATCGCCTGGGTGAATATACTCGCCTATTAGTTCTTCCCATATTCATGAAGGACTTCTTTCTTCTGTATTATGGTGGACGGATGGTCAGTGTTGGTCCAATTTCCTAGGTGGTGTTTCGCCACGTTCTTACTGCTTGTGTTGTTTTGTAGTCATTCACTGGATTATTGTGCTGGTTATTATTGTCCTCGAGCTCTATTATGGTGTCTACTACAGTTTACAAACTGTTCATAGAAATGTAACGAAGGTATACAACCTTTCGGAAACAACTTTTAATAAAAAAAAGGTTGTGTTTTTTCTTCTCTAAAAAATATAATCCCATCAAAATATTTAAAAGGAGACACAAGTGGTAAAGCAACATCAAGAAATACCACTAAATGAGAGATAAGTGGCATCGCGCGGGATCCCTTCCAATTATAAAATAAGGGCACGTGTCATGTTTCCTTTTCCACTCCAAGTCCTCTCAGATTTGGGTATGCACATCTCCAAAGGGTTCATACTTAGGAAAACCAAGATTGAATTAGTTGTCATTTGCCCAATAGGTATATCTAGACAATAAATATATAATTTTTTATTTTATTTAATAGAAAAAAGTAAATCCATTTAAAAAAACAGAAATGGTTCAATTTATATTTACAAAAAAATTGTTGGGCATCCATGGGACCATAGAGATACAATAAGTTCAAGAGTCATATCAAGTTACTCTACAAATTCTACCCAAAATATTATAGTCTTCTTTATAAAATGCTTATTGTATGCATAGCTTATTGTATTCATATTATACCTACACCTCCTTACACATTAAAGTGTAATCAAAGTGTAAAAATTTGACAAAAATTTTAGATTTTTGTCAAACACTTAGTTTATCTAGATTTCAGACTTAAAACTTTTTATCAATAAAAACACTTTTCATGCATTTAAATCAATAACTCAACAAGTTGAAACACTGAAACTAAGTTTGTAGCAGCGAAAAATCACATAAAAAACAGTTGACTGATAAACCCATAAAACACCAGAAATTTGGTCAATGTGACCCTGGAAAAACCCCACGTTGGAGAAAACCAGTCCAAGAGAAATTTTATTGCAACATTTATCAGGAAGAAAATTAATTTACAACAACATTTATGACAGCATGAAATAGTTGTACCAATTCCTTGATTTTCATGTCCACCTCGATTTATGTGCCCAGCTGACTGTATGATTTGTACAACCTCCACACCAGCGACCTGCCTCGATTTTTGTGCCCAACAGACATTGAAAATCATGCCCAAGAATATGTACATTGTACGGCCCTCAAAATGTGTGCCCAGCAGGTCATACCCTGTACAGAACTCTTTGGAAAACGTGCCTAATAGGTACAATACGGACTGTACGGTTTCAGAAGCAATAAATTCCTTGGGAAATGTGCCAAGTTCCTTGGGATTTGTGCCCACTTGAGAAAACAAATATTCTTGGGAATCATGCCCACTTGACAAAAAAAATGTAGTTCCCTCTCTCTCTGCAAATAACCCAACCAAAATGCTCACTCTTGGAAATGTTTTCCTTCAACTTGTCTTGCACACTACCCTAGGCTCTCTCTTATAACTTGAGAGTGATTTATCACCTTTCCCGTTCCCTAAATCCAAGGGCTAAGATTAAATATTTCATTTTCAAGATCAAGGGTTGAGAAAATCCCCCCCTCCAAAGCGGTTACATTTAATTTTAATAAAGTCACCTTTTACTTTATGGAACAAGTGCACTTATCTCATAAAGTCACTTTATAAATTTAAAACAAGGAAATACTTTATAGAAAAACTCACATTACATAAGAGTCACTTTAAACTTTATAAAACAACATTACAAAGTAAAGTAACCTAGCTAGTGCATGGTCACTTCCGCATACAAGACAAAAACATGCAGAGTGCCTCCCGAGTTAAATCACTAACACTCCCTCTTAGTGAGGTAGGTACTCACTGCCATCATCAACATGTCTCGTCCTCAAATCCATCACATTGTTCATTGTAGGAGCTCCCTCTGAACCTGAAACCAATGCTACTACCTGCATTGAACTCGAATCTAAAGATAACCTTCTGGAAGCCACCATGAACCCTGAGATCCTAGGAGAATCAATTCTCCACTCTTAAGCATTGGTTCACTCATGTTGGTTGAGCCTCCTTCCAGTACTCAGAAGAGACTCCCTATCTTCCATCGAAACTCAATATTGTACCCTTGGCGTCACTGCAGCCTCAGGAGCCTCCTACTCCTCGTCCGACTCATCAACCGTGGGTTGTGCACTGAAATTGTACAACTCACCGAACCAATCACCAATTAACTATGGATCAATCAGTCCTGCTCTCTCTGAGTATATATAAACATGTCCCAAATCATCTATATCTAGAAAAATATACACATGTCCCCTCCGGAACAATGTCAAATACCCTACATCTTGCAAAGTTGAGACCGAGAACAAGTTTACCCTCATCCTTGGAACAAAGAGGACCCCATCCTGATCAATGTATCATCCATGACTAAGTTGGAATCTGACATTTCTAACTCCACGCACTGCAAGTGCCTGTCCCCCTTCTGGCTGAACAAACTGGTCAAGACCGGTCCTAGAAATGATACAGAATATATGCCATATTCCAGTCATATAACGAGAGGCTCCACTGTCAACATACCAAGTAATTCTAAACCACTCCATTGCTACCGACACTAGAAATAAGGGAGAACAACGAGAACTCCTTCTCGAATATTCTCGCAAAGTCCTCTTCTTCTGTTGAAGCTGCAACAACCATATCTTGCTCCTTCTTCTTCTTCTTCTTCTCAGGACACTGAGAAGCAAAGTGTCCATACTGGCTACAAAAAAAACATTGAACTTTTCTCAAGTCCTTCTTGGACTTCTTCTTTCTCTTAGAAAAAAGAGATACATTCTCTTAATTAGCACCCTCCTTCTGTCCACTGCCTTGAGATCCAGGAGCCTCACCCTTGGCCATCTTGGTTCCCTACAAATTTTCCTTGAGAGCCATTATCTGGTTCTCATTCTTAGCCTCATACAAGTCTTTCAATGTAGTCCACATTTCATACGTAGTCTTCTTCTCAGCTACATGTGGAATAAGGTGGTCCCTTATACTATCGAAAATCATCCTCTGAGCTTTGGCCTCTTTAACTTCATGAATATCCAAAGCAATAGGATCGACTTTGAGATGAGTTATCACGGTGCTAACCATGATCCATAGTCTGCATTCCTTGAGAACAGCAGTCATCCTGAATTTCCACTGCAAGTAGTTGGACATACCATCCAACCAATCCTCGTATCCGATACAAGCAGCCATCTTTACCATCAAAGAAAATAATAAACCACCAAAAGAACAACAGTTCACTCTTTTTCTACCACCTGCAAGTCACATCTAGATAAGGTCTTCCAATATACAAGTTGTTAAAAAAAACAGCAAGAACCCTTTCCCAACAACTCAACACTACTGATGTACTCACAATCAGTTGTAAAGACAGAGCCTTGGCTCTGATACCACGTAGAAATTTGACAAAAATTTTAGACTTTTTTCAAACACTTAGTGTACCCAGATTTCAGACTTAAAACTTGTCATTAATAAAAATATTTTTCATGCATTTAAATCAATAACCCAACAAACTGAAACATTGAAACTAAGTCTGTAGCAGTGGAAAATCACATAAAAAACAGCAGACTGGTAAACCCATAAAACAACTAAAATTTGGTCAATGTGACCTTGGAAAAACCCCACCCTTGGGAAAACCAGTCCAAGAGAAATTTTATTGCAACATTTATCAAGCAAAAAAATAATTTACAATGACATTTATGACAACATTAAATAACTGTACCAATGCCTTGATTTGTGTGCACAGCTGACTGTATGGCCTGTACGGCCTCCACACCAGCAACCTGCCTCGATTTTTGTGCCCAACAGACCTCAAAAATCGTGCCCATCAATCCATACATTATATCTCGGTTGAAATGTGTGCCCAACAGTCCGTACCCGATATGCCCCTCCTCGAAAAACGTTCCCAACATGTAGAATACTGCCTATACGGTTTCAGCAATAATAAATGCCTTGGGAAATGTTCCCAACTCCTTGGGATTCGTGCCCACTTAGGAAAAATCTCCTTGGGAATCGTTCCCACTTGAGAAAAAAAAATGCAACTCCCTCTCTCTCTGCAAATAACCCAACCAAAATGCTTACTCTTGGAAATGTTTTCCTTCAACTTGTCTTGCACACTACCCTAGGCTCTCTCTTATAACTTGAGAGTGACTTTTCACCTTCCCCACTCCCTAAATCGAAGGGTCAAGATTAAATCTTACATTTTCAAGATCAATGGTTGAGAAACTTCCCCCCCAAAAGCGGTTACATTTAATTTTAATAAAGTCACATTTTACTTTATGAAACAAGTGCACTTTATCTCATAAAGTCACTTTATAAAATTAAAACAAGGTAATACTTTATAAAATGTCTCGTTACATAAGAGTCACTTTAAACTTTATAAAACAACATTACAAAGTAAACTAGCCTAGCTAGTGCATGGTCACTTCCATTTACGAGACAAAAACATGCAGAGTGCCTCCTGAGCTAAATCACTAACACAAAGTAGAGAAAGAAACATTTGATTAGGGGAGCTTGATCTTTAACTGAACAAATAGAAACATTTGGAAATCCAATCAAGGATTGGGAGCTCCGTGTAAATCCAAAGATAATATTGAAGTGTTTTTCTTAATCACTTATCAATTTGTCATATTTTAATTTATTTTCTCTAAGTTTGGCTTCCATTTTTTCTTGTTTTGCCTCTTTCCTCTACATATGCATACTTGTATATTTTATTGCAGGTATCATACTCTCAAATTGGCTTGACATTTGTCTTAGTATCTTTCTAACCTTAGCATTCCTGTCATTATTATTCCATCCTAGGTTAGGACAACTCACAATTCTAAAAAAAAGGCTCTAGTTGACATTGATTTTGGATTCCTCTCTATGACTAGAATGACATGACTGAGACTTGTGGTCTTTCCTTAATCTCTGTGTATGCTAAGATTGAAAGTCCCATCCAAAGTTCTTGAAACTGAGTATACGATAATAGAGGATGATGAATAGTTTAATGTTATCTAAAAGGCTAAGAATTGCATGCTTTTGGTAATAAAGCATCATTCTATTTTGGGCCGATAGTGCCTATTTTTAGTTGTAACTGAATGTACGAGAATATAAATGATAGCATGTCGGTTTATAAAAGGGAGAACCTAAGTTGTGTGCAGGAATGACATTGGTTATTGATTATTTTGTTAGAGAAGAGAAGAGGAGAGTTGTTTTAGCTAGAGGAATGATCCATGCTGTGTGTGGATCGATAGAGGAGTGAAGAAGAGAGGAAGTATCTAGACCCATAACCTGAGAGCATGAGGAGAGAGAAGTTTGCCTGAATTGTAAAGAATATTTAAAGAAGAGTCTACAAGCTAAGTGCCCAGAAAAAATGTGCTAACATATTTCTCATGCCAAATGAAGAGCGCCTTTTTGGTTTTTCTCATATGGGTTTCCACGTTAATTGTTGTCTCTATGTGTCATTGATTAATGTGCTTATGTTTGTTGCATGTAGGTGGACGTCTAAGAAGTGTTAGTGAGATTGAACTAGAAGGTGGACGTCTAAGAACTGGAAGAAGATTTCGATCGGGAAAGAGGAGAAAGACTATGACCAAAAGAAGAAGTTGCAGCACAACCAGATCAAAGGATTGTGATTTGGCGTCGCACTTTGACAAAGTTTCTTGCGACAAGGAAGAGAAGTACCAGCCTATAGTTGAAAAAGATAAAGAAGAAGAAGCTCCAGATCCAGAGTGAGAGTACACCATACCCACTACCATGCGTACATCTCCGGAGGTAAGATCTAGAAACTCATATATTAGTGGGTTTTTCAATCAAAGTAATAGTAGTCGTGGGAATATAAAACAAGGGATTTCCACTAGCCAAGCAGTGCCTAGAATGAAGATAATGGTCGAGAATTATATTAAGTTACCAATATTTAATGGAAATGGGTTAGAAGACCCAGAGCAACATTGGTTTCTATGTGAAGTCGTGTGGACCATGTGACAAGTCCAAGATGAATCCAGCAAGAAGGATCAAATGATCATAACCCTTAAGGGTCAAGCATTGGATTCAATACATGAAATCCTCTATGGTTACGATAGGAGTCCCACAAAAAACATTACATAAAATCAGAGCAGGACTAATAGATGAATTCAGAAAGCCCAAATATGAGTCGCAGTGCATTGCGGAGATTAAAGAAATTAAACAATTGCCTACGGAATCTGTTTGGGATTTTGACAAGATATTTAAGACGTTGATGGCCAAAGTAGGTTTCCAGATGTCTGATATTCAGCACAAAGAATGTTTTATTGTAGGGTTATTACCACACATCCGGATCGCCTTGATGCAGAAAAATATTTTGTCACAGACCGAGGCTCTCGAATTGGATATGAAATTGGAATCCTCACGTGTTGGAGAAATTGGTTTCGGAATGATGCAAATCCATTTGCAACTATCCAACCTTATGTTGCAACTTCAATATATTAAGAAAGGGAAGGAAGTACAAGAAGAGCTCTGGTGTACCAGATGCATAACAAAGGGACACCACAAATACAACTTCCAAGCGTATATGAATTATGTCGCATTGGGAGCGTCGAGCTCGATAAATACACAAGGGATTCCTTGGTGTAGAATATGCCAGACTAGAGGCCATTGGTCAGAAGAGTGTTTGTACTTACATAGGATTGTAAGTGTGTCGGCCAGTTTATACTACAAGTTTTGTCTATTAGTAGGCCATGATGAGAAAGAATGTAGGGTTGTTGCAGGAGAAAACAATTGATACGTATTTAATGAAGAGTGACTAACAATTAAAAGCTGGGTGAACTCAGGTTCAATATTCACAGGTTCAATATCCTCATAACCAATACCCTCAGAACCAGTATCCACAACAATAATACCCTCAAACCCAAGGGGGTGGAAATTTTAGAGGCAGCGGATAAAGAGGAGGATTTGGTCGCGAGAGAGGAAAAATAATATGTTATAATTGTAGGCATCCTAGACATTTTTCATAGGACTACACGAGTCCTACTACGACATGCTCATATTGCAAAGATTTTGATCATACTGTCGAGCAATTTATGTAGTTGATTGCAAAGTAGAAGGCTAGGAATGTGGGAAATCTGAATCCACGGCAGAATCCCAATCCAAACCCCAACCAGAAAATCTAGAATGTTTGTTGAGCCAAGGGAACCACATATAGTTGTCGTAACAAGAGGAGGTGTTGCAACTGGAGTAGATCAAGAAGCATCGTATGGGAAACGGCAGGTGCGACCAGCAACACAAAGGAAAGCACCATTCGATGTCCAAAAAGAAAATGAAGTGTTTTTGGAGGCACGGAAATAATTCGTTGACAAAAATCAAGCGTCGACTTTAGGAAGACCATTATTGGAGATGCCTGAAAGATTTGACCAGCTAGTGCGAAAGCAACCAACCGAAAATATTAGTAAACTAAAAGAATTATTTAAAAGTTGCTTAACGCTAATCCAAGATAAAGATGTTGTCGCATAATTGACAGCTTTTATAGAAGAACCCCAAGAAGAGGTGCGACCAAAAAAAAGGGTTAACGATATCGAGAAAAGATTGAAGATTGGTCGCGAACTAAGAATGACTGCACAAATAGGAGATTATGATATGGATTATATTACTCTATACTTGGGCTCCGATGTCAACATTTTGACTAGACAAACATGGGAGAGCATGGGAAAGTCGATATTTGAGTGGTCTCCTATCCAGCTTCGATTAGCAAATCAGTCGAAAGTTCTACCTACCAGCGGAATGAATCAAGTGCATGTTGAGATAGAAGGCCTTAAAACTTATGTTGATTCTGAGGTGATTGACATTATGGATGATACAAATCCATATCATGTACTTCTAGGGATCGATTGGGCCATTGATAATCAAACAATTATAAATTTTAAGAAAAGAATCTTAACATTTGAAGATTCAGAGCTAATGGTGGTCGCACAAATTGATCCACTAGAAGGACAGAGATACGTTGAGCAGGTGAATAGTGAAGGACAAGTAGATTATCTAGACCATATTTATAACATCACTTCTACAAGGGATGATTATGTAAATCCAACAGCCAACGGAAAGATCAGTTGGTGAAGTGTTAGTTCATGTACATGGGATTTTGGAGAAGCTTCAGAAAATTGGCATAACAGATTGCATGAAGTATCGATGAGAAGATGCACAAGAATTACACAGTCTGTGCGACAGGTAGGTAGCGAGGCAAGTGAGATACCCACATATGAAGGCTTACCTAACCTGGCATATTTCTAACAGAATTTGAAGACAAAGTTACAGAAAATAAACACTTATCCGCTCTGGACTTTGCACTGAAAGCTACACCTGCCAGATGGTGGGTCACACATAAAAAATCTATCTCAGACTGGCCTCAATGTCAAAAATTGATGGAGCTACGATTTTGAGAGAAGATCAGTTATACGGTTATGAATTCCACAAGATTGACTAATGATGTTGAGAACATTGCATATTGTCGTGCGACATAGGAGGCATTCCCACAATAGGAATGGATTCATCATTTTGTACATACATTGTATATGATACCAAGGAACTAGTACACATCGGTTGAGCTGCGAAGAGGGACTCGTGAAAGGGATGAATTAGCTATTAACTTTACACACACATTCGAGTTTTTCGATGATCATCCTTCGATTGATGTTGCATTGCAAGTGATCAAAACAAATATATTTGAAGATATCCCTATTTCGATGTCAAACTCTAATCAGAGCAGCACGAAAGTACAACACTGGATGGAGTGCTATAATGTGACGGGTGAACCTGATGATGATGACTCGTGAGGCACGAACATCCCAGAATCTGAAGGTACTCACGTGGTGGAGGGATTTGGTATTTCAAGTAACTAGTTCCTAAATCAATTAAAAACCAAGAAAGTAAGCAGTGGATCTCCATAGAATCCAAAGTTCTCTAACATTGGGGATTATTGGGATGATGAAATTGTCGAGAGGATCACAGACTTATTGTATGAATTCTCGGATATGTTCCCTACAAAATTTTCAGAAATGAAGGGGATTATCGAAGACCTTGGAGAGATTAATATACCGTTAAATCCTGTGAAGCAGCGACCATACCGGTTGAATCCACGATATAAAGAAAAGGTCAAGACATAATTTGATCGAATGCTAGATGCAGGTATCATAGAACTGGTTGAAGAATCTTAGTGGATCATCCTGATAGTAGTGCAGGATAAGAAGAATACCGGTGAAGTACGCATCTACGTCGACCTAAGAAAGTTGAACAATGCCAGCCTACATCACATGTTCCTGACTCCATTTACATATGAGGTATTAGAAAGTGTCAGGGGTCAAAAAGTTTATTCTTTTACTGATGGGTTCTCTAGCTACCATCAGATCATAATTGTGAAGAAACATCGACACAAGACAACCTTTGCGAACGGAGTGGGGATGTTTTCAATACACATTCATGCCCTTTGGACTCAAGAATGCTCCTTCTATCTTTTCCAGGATAGTAGTGGCTCCTTTCAAGGATTTTATTCATAAGTTTGTTGAGGTCTACTTCAATGACTGGATGGTGTTTGGCCTCATAAAGGATCACCTTGAGAGCCTCGGAATGATGTTGGAACGATGTCAATAGTATAAAATTTCGTTGAGTTTAAATAAATGTATCTTTTGTGCCTCGTTTGGAATTTTGTTGGGCCATGTATTTTGTCGCGATGGAATCCTGGTCGACCCTACGAAAATTGCAATCATCGTCGACCTACCACCCCCTATGACAGTGAAACAACTGAGAACTACATTAGGACATACAAGATACTATCGATAATTTATCAAAGGATATGCAGAGGTAACTGCTACGATGGAAAATTTGGTAAAAACTTACATTAAGTTCCAATGGACATAAAAATGCCAAGAAAGTCTAAATCTCTTGAAGAACAAGATGGTCACAACACCCATACTAGTTTTTCCAGACTAGAAGAAGGAATTTCATGTACATGTCAATGCATCATCTATCGCACTCGGTGTTGTACTTTTGCATCCTGACGAAGGATCCATTGATCATCCTATTTCCTTCACTACCAGGAAATTGTCAACAACATAGAAGAATTACACTACAACTGAAAGAGAAGGCTTAGCTATGGTGTTTGCGCTACAAAAATTTCGACATTATTTGTTAGGTGGACATTTCAAGATGATCACAGGCCATTCAACATTGAAATACCTAGTGAACAAGCCAACGTTGGGGGGGAATATTTTTCGGTGGCTCCTCCTTTTCCAGGAATTTAATTTTGAAGTAATTGTTAAGCCAGGCCGACTAAACTCCGAACCAGACCACCTGTCGAGGATTGAAAGTGGAGAAGAACCTGTGAACCTCGACGATAGTCTTCCTGATGCACAACTATTTGTGATCACGATGTTTGATAATCAATAGAAAAATATTATACATATCTTGAGTATGAGATATGCACCAGAAGGATGTGAGCTGCAGATTTCCAATTGATGGCAAGACATCCATATAAAATGGAACCAGATGAAATTCTTCGACGTTGTGTATTGAAACATGAGAGACCAATAATATTGAATGAAGTGCATGATGGTATCGCAAGAGGCCATTATGCTGGAAAATCTAGAGTGTGCAAGATATTCCAAGCAGGATTGTGGTGGCCCACTTTGCATGTGAATGCTAGAGAATATTGTCGTAACTATGATATATGTCAGAGAACTGGAAAACAGTCGCGAGGGAATGAAATTTCGCTATTACCTCAAATAAATTTATAGGCATTTGACAAATGGGTTTTTTTATTTTGTCGAACTTATTAACCCACCAGGAAAGAGAACATGTGTAAGATACAATATTATTGTGGCGGGTTACCTGACTAGATGGGTCGAAGAAGCACCAGTAAAGGATTGTACTACTGCAAATGTTGCCAAATTTATGTTCGACAATGTTGTCACTAGGTTCGGATCCCCGAATATTTTGATAAGTGATCGGGGCAAACTTTTTCAATCAGTTGATCGAAGAATTAACTGAAGAAATCCATATCCAACATAGGAAGACAACACCATATCTCCCATAAGCGAATGGTGTTGTCAAATCATTCAACAAGATCCTAGAGAACGCATTGACAAATATTTGAATGTTCAAAGAGATGACTGGGACCAAAAAAATTATGCAGTACTATGGGCACGTCGCACGACCTATAAGAAGTTGATAGGTTGAACTCCATTCTGGCTAGTGTATGGACAAGAGGTTGTTATGTTGATGGAATACATTGTACCTAATTTAAGGATTGTTGCAATCACTGAAATGAATGATAGTGGTGCTATCGAAGAAAGATTGGCACAGCTTGTGCAATTGGAACTAAAACGTTTTGCCGTGGGTTATCATTAAAATCTTGAAAATGAACGACAGAAAGTATGGCATGACCAACACATTAAGAATAAGCAATTTCAGGTCGAAGGACTTGTCTTGGTCGACTAAATTTTTTAAAAATGCAGATTTATGAATGTTTTTATTTTGTGTCGCAAACAATGCGTCAATCAAAGAAAAAGAAAAGTGTTCGCAGACTATTTTCTTGTCGCAAGTGAAAGATGGTGGAATGCACTATTCGTTTGTCGCGAGGGAAGAAATGTGTCCACTACTAAATACTTATCGCAGGAAGAAATGAGTTGTCCCATGAGGAGATTTGATCTCAAGAAGACAGGTGGTCATATTTGAATTAAGGACGCGAGAGATTTTGGCGTCGTACTTTTTGGTCACTTCCATCATTATTGCACAATAACTACCACTGAAGTGATAGCAAAAGTGACAATTGAGTGGCGGTTTCCATGTAATGATTCGAATGATTGCCTATGTGAGGAAAATGGATGCCACCTTTCCAATTTATTGCTCGCTCATGCGAAGGAAAGACTAGTTGAATGGATGAATGCATATCATCTTCACGTTGAAGTTTCATTCATTTTGTTTGCACCCAACCGAGTAAATTGAGTTGTTGTGTCTGCAAATCAAAGAGTCGAGGCAATTTTGTGAAGAGTGGGGTCATATCTATCTCTAGTACAAGCACTATTGCATAATCTGGTGTTGAGACACCTTCACCAACACCCATTATGGAAGACATTGTTGCATATGTTCCACCATAGGTCGTGGTTGCATTAGAACTGAACATATACCATTCATCCCTAAAGTGAGGTTGCGACCAAACCCACCCAGCACGTCGAAGAGGAAACGGTCTAGTAGCCATAAGAAAGCACCACCACCACTAGATGTTGAAGAACCAAGATTCACGAGCATGCTGCCAGACTATGTTCCACCCAGACTAGCCGACGCGCCTAAGATTCAAATCACCAAGAATGCAAGGTACCCACTAGTAGCACCAACTGTACCAAGAGGAGTTTGAATAACGACGAACATACTCCCAAATCCCAAGAATATGACCTTTGTTGACCATGACTTAAGGAATTTTTTAGAGTTCGCAATGGACAAATACATGGTTGTTGTCCACAAGTCAGAGGATGGCCCTACCCACTTAGTTCCAATGGAATGGGCAAGAGGACTGGATAATGTTGGGTTACTGTCACCAATGCACATGATGCATCTTGGTCACAGCGTAGAGGTGAATGCATGTGTTAAACAATTGATCGTATCATTCCATGGTGGATTTTTACGGCTCGATCGAAAGATTTATGTGGATGTCAAACTTATAACAACAATTACGGGACTCCCACTTGCAGGCGTCGACCCAGCACCATTTTTTGCTAGAAACGAACAAGACACCTTATTCACAAATAAGTTAAAAGAGAAGTATGACTTGACCAAAGACACTATAGACTTTTCCATTTCCTCTATCAATGACTACATTGTTCGGTTTGCAGCTAAAGTTATATCTAGAAAATTTTTCCAGAAGATGCGATCGAGCCTGTGCACCGCAGGAACGATTGTTGCGGCAGAATTATGTGCAGCAGGTGTTCAACTCAACTGGTCGCAATACCTTCTAAATGAACTGTTAGCAGATGCGGAGGAGGAATAGGAGAAAGGTAGCACATTTCATTACTCTTGGATACTTATTTTGATTTCATTTGCTGCATGGGTAGAACCAGCAAATTACCAAGGGGTCGATGTGCATGTTTTATGTCGAGGAGCTCGATACCAAAACCTCTGGTTCGAAAAAGATTTAAAGCAAAGGCAAAAAGACAACAATGTAGATTTATTTTTACAAGCAGAGGCCCTGCGACATCATGTCAGAAAGTAGGCCAAAATTACTGAGACAACTGTTAAGTAGTTTAGAAACATTATCAGATTTTTGGTCAGGGCCCACCATATCTTGTTGCAACCGCGACAAGCCCCATAGTGCCAATGTCTTGCAACACATTATCAAATATTGGCTACAAAAATTGATGTCATTATTCAAGATTGGCAGGAAGAATTGGGAGTTCCTGTTGCAGATGGCTAGCTATCTACAGACGAAGATGTACGATAGGACAAACTGTTAATACAGAAGGATGGGTCCAGGGAGAGAACCCATAGGAGAACCCAGAAGAAAACCAAGAAAATACCCACAGTAATTCAACCACGACTCCAACAGACCTAGTAGTAGGGCAAAAGAGGAAGCAGACAGAGAAGTCTGTGATGCGTCATAAGAAGAGGAAAGGAGACAAATCAGCTGGAACTGTCGGCCTTACCAACGATGATTATACACTGTTGACGGATACAATGACCAAAGTCGCTAATCAAATCCTCAAGAAGATAGATGAGTGACAAACAAAGCTAACCAGCAGTATCACATACTTATTACAAACACTATGTAAGGTAGTGAAAGAAATAAGAATGGTGGTCGACTACAGACCATAATTTCCTGAGTCCCAGGACTTAGCTAGCTCGTCAAAGGAGCGACCTAGTTACGTGTTGACACCCATCCCACCAATAAAAACTCAAGTATTGGATGAACCAATCGACTTGGAGATAGCAGATTTGAATACCATAGTAAAAAACATGGGCCATGTCACCATAAATTTCTCTGCAATACCAGTGTAGGAAGTGTATGCCATTCAAAATGTCGCAGTGAAATAAATGAAGGTCAGAGAAGGTGCATTGGTCAAGCAACTTAGAGTATCAAACAAGATTGTTCATAAGATGAAGAAAATAGTCAAAGAAGTAGAACAAAAAGCTAAGACCTGGGAGGAAAACATGCACTGGCTCGACGCAGCTATAACACTTACCTACAACAGTTTTATTGATCAAAGCATTACCCATGAGATGTTTGTGAAAGCCAAAGTGTTTCAACTTGGCGATATTACAGAGAACCTCCGCAAGAAATTCACGGAGTTGGAATCACAAGTGACGACAAGTACACCTCCATAAGTACTGAAAGAGAGAATAAATGTAGCCACAGATGCTGCGAAGAGGATAGAAGAGGTGGAGGCATGCTAAAGAAGTCGAGCAAGTTTCTCATACGTGGGAATCTTTGATTGACGATGAAGAGTTAGAGAAAGTCACAAAACAGCTACGCATTGCTGAGACAGAGGTGAAACAGATGAAGAATGAGATGAAGAAGTTGTCATTAGTAGAGAAAATGGCTAAGTATAACACCCCGGTTTTGACCCCGATGCATTAAATATACATGATACATATTTTGTAAATAATCATGGTGAGGAGCTAAAGGCAAAGGCCCCACCATCGATTTGGTTATGTTATGTTTCGGATTGGAATTGTCACCGATGGTATATCGGGACATATGGCACGTATTAAATTGTGGCATCATGTAAATGTGCATTTTAATTAACGGAACCCAACCAGCTATGTTCACTGCAACCATATTGAAAAGGGCATGATTTCCTAAGGTTAAGGGGCGAATTTCTAAACCTGGATCCCATGGGGAAAAGCCATGTGTCAAACCTTAAACCCCTGTTTAGTTGAGGCAGTTAATGTTGGGTAGGGGTGGGTGGCAGGCTTGCCCCCACGCACCTCCACAGCTGGTTCAGTCATGAACGGGTTGGGAGTGGTTCCTCACGCACCGTTTGGGATGCTGACCGTCTGTCCACTCTCTCGGATCGTGGGCTGTTTGTTTTCCTCATGCAGAGCTGGGGATAAAATGTTTTACAACCCATTGTGTAGGGGTTCACCCTTCTCTCTTACACCGATTGTCGGTCTATGGTTATGTTTTTCCTTTCAGTCACGTAGAGAACCGATTTTCCCTCAATATGATCGAACTATGTATTGTCCCGTCCTGCCTTTGGAGATGCTGCTGTGTTTTCCTTATTGATCCCTGGTTGTAGTATCCTACACGTCTGTATTGACTGAGTTTTCCCTTGTGATTTGGGCTGCTGAAGGTTGCTGTGAAATCGTTTTGGCCACGATAGGGCCAAGAATGATTCAGGGAGTTGTTTTTCCCCTGTTAAAGCTTTAATAACTGGTTGTTGCATGCACGCAGTGGTTTTGTCCTCGGACTGCATTGGAGTGGTGAATGGAGGCCTAATGTGCTTGATAAACCTGGTGGGTTGGGAACCACACAGACAGAGCTAGAGGGTTGACTTTCTTCTCCACAACCCCTGAATAGCACTGGAAGGGAGATCAGGGTCTGAGGGACTGCGTTGCAGAGAAAGGACTGATTTCCTTGTGTTGGGTGTGTGTGGGTGTCCTAGAAGTCAGGTTGGTTCTGGTGTAGGTGTCCTTAGCTCTTCAAGGAGATCACCAGCTTAGCATTTAGCCTTTCCCAGCTCTTGGATGGCCTGATAAACCCAACTTGGTTGGCTTGGCTGATCCGTTGTTCGCCTGATAAACCCAACTGTGTTGGCTTGGCTGAACCGTGTATCCTTGTTGTGTTGCTACCCTTGGTTATGTGTAAGCCTGTTAGTTCCTTATTCCTTGGGGAATCATGCCCGACTCGGGGGTGGCAGCGTTTGCTGAGAGATTAAAGAGCACGCAGGCCTATGGTTGGGTGGAACGTTGCAGCGACGTAGCCGCTTGTGGAACAGTTCTCATAAGATAAGTATTCTTGACTAATCTGCTTTGCAATCGTATTTACTGTTAATGAATTATGATGATGGACATGTTGAATGCTGAACTGTATATGAATGAATGTTGTTTTGCTTCCGCTATGTATATGAACAATTATGCATCGTAATATGTTTTATGTTTTTAAGTATCTTGCTTCAGCATTATATGTATGATCATGTTCATGGGGCTAGATTATCTGGTGTTTAGTAGCGTCCTCTTGCCTAGTCGGAGGGTCGGAGACGTTACACTAAGTCTGTCGACATGAAGAGGCTACAATAGCAGGTCGCGACATTGCAAACACAGCAGCGAAAGAGGACTGACAGGGTCGCCAAACTGAAAGCATAAGCAGAGAAGATTACAAGTATTATTCAACTTGTCCACCAAAAAGTGCGACAAGCAGTAGAGTCAGCAATACTTACAACTTTAGAACACATCAGTTCCAAACTTGTGGAAAATTTGAAGAAGACGGAAGCAGACATATGGAAGGAGACTAAGTGGATAGTGAAAATATTTTAGAATTTTCAAAGTAAAGTTGTAACAATGGAAATCTCAGATAATGTGGCTCGGGACGAGCCACAGATGAGTGTTGGGGGCCTGTTGGCCCTAGGAAAAGTTAGGCAAAATTCAGCCAAAATTTTGCTCAAGAAGATAAAGAATCTGGTCGCAAGACAGAAAAGAGAAGTTACGACAAAAGAGGAAGTATGACAGAAGAGGAACTGTGACAAAAAAGAGAAGTTGTGATGGAAGAGAAGCTGCGACCGAAGAACAACCACGGCGGAAAGATTGGCAATAAGAGAAGTCGCGACAGAAGAAGAGCATAACAGTGAAAAGGACAGCTCGGTTGATCGTGGATAAGGAGTTAGTTAGAATAAAGCATGCTTTTGGTAATAGAGCATCATTGGATTTTGGGCCGATAGTGCCTATTTTCAGTTGTAACTGAATGTACAAGAATAGAAATGACAGCGTGTCGACTAACAGAAAAGAGTCGATTGATTAGGACAGGTAGAAGCTTATAAAAGGGCGAACCCAAGCTGTGTACGGGACTGAGATTGGTTATTGATTGTTTTGTTAGAGAAAAGGAGGAGAGTTGGTTTAGCTATAGGAATGATCCGGTTGTGTGGGGATCGACAAAGGAGTGAAGAAGAGAGAAAGTATCTAGACCCAAAACCTGAGGGCATGAGGGAAGAGAAGTCTGTCTGAATTGTAAAGAATACCTAAAGAAGAGTATGAAAGCTGAGTGCGTAGACAAAAGGTGCTAACATATTTCTCATGCCATATGAAGAGTTCATTTGTGGTTTTTCCCAGATGGATTTCCACGTTAACTGTTGTCTCTATCTTTCATTGATTAATGTGCTTATGTCTGTTGCATGTATGTTGTGAATAAGTAAATCTGAATATGTCGAACTGCATTTGTTTATGAAGAGTCCCCTGTAGTTGTTTGTCCCACTGCTTATTAAATGAATATGTAATAAGGTTATTATGTCGATTATTATGATATGTGTCGACTGGTAATTAGGCTAGTATCTTGAATGAATAAACAAGGGATAAGAACTGTAAACCCTGGCTTCAGTCGAGTGCTATAATAAAGTGTCGTGAGAGTAGTAAACCCCACATAATTGCAAAAACTTGGTTCTGGTAGTTCCCCATAAGATATCTCGAGTGAGATTGCATTTGTGTCGCAAGTGCTGCCAACTGATCCCTACTATGTCGGGCCGATATCTAGGTCATTGTTAACAACCAAGGTTTTGAACTTGGGTCGACCGGAGGAGAAAGCCAACAGAGGATGGGGTATCAACTCTTTATTGTGATTTTGTTCAAGGATCTGCAGTTAATCTAGAGTTTCCATGTTTCATTCTTTTGAACCAACATAGTCAAGCTCCCATAAGGTCACAAGCTTGGTCAAATATGGCCCTTATGTATTTGTTCCTGAACTTGGCATTTGGTCTCATCATTCTCCAAGAGGGTCTGTTTACAAGGCCATTAGGTAGAGGGGACCTGACTTCAAATAAGTTACATGCATAACAGTGCAAAGTTATGTATGTGGGTGAGGTGAGGATGTCCTTGTATTCTTCCGCTAGTTGCTCTTCTCGTCTTTACATAAAGAGACTCTTCATAGAGGCCTTGGTGGTAACAATGATTTTATTTGCTCCTTCCAACCGAACCATGAAAAGGAAAAATCTCCCATTATGAGAGATTATCTTCATGCACTACTCAATAGTGATCAAAGAGACTACCTCTAAAATCTTGTAGAGCTAATCTCTCAAGGTGACAATGACTCTAGGGCCTAAAATGATGCTTCCAGGTATATGATATCTTACAAGGCATTGCAAACTTCAAGCAAGGCAATATGACATGATAGCTCATCTATGAAGGGTTTGATGGCGTAGTAAAAGCATCATTGTTCATTGATATAAATGTATCATCCGTAGTTCAACAATTTGATTATGAATGATTAAGGGTGCAACATCATTAGCAACTTCATCTTCTTGATGGCCTCTACTGAGATCGAGGTCTTGTAGTTGTTGTCATCAATGAAATGCAATGATGGCTCACCTTCCTCAATCCCTTGTGATTCCTCTGATTTGAACCTTTGTAGTGGCATAGTAGCACTTGGTTCTACATCAATAATTTGTTTTCCCCTATCAATAAGCTATAGAGCCATTGAGGCTAAACCAAAGTTTGAGGATTTCAACTCAACCAATAACAACTATCTAGCACAAAATTCATTATTATTGTAGCAAGGGATTTTATGGATATCACCCATTTCATGTATCCTTCAACTTCCCTTTCTTATTATTTACATGTTGCTTTGATTGGTTGTCTTGAGGTCAATTATCCTTGCTTTATCCTTTGTTTTGCAAGTTAAGGCCACCTTTACCGTCCTTTTGTTGTGCCTGATTTCTAGCCCCAAATTCTTACCCTTCTACCCAATTGTTTCTTCAATATTGACATTGAAATCATAAGTTGCTCCAAATGAAGAGATGTATAAAAACTACATTTTTTGTTTGGATATATTTGTGTAAACCGTTGAAATATTTGAAAACTAGGTGTCACTCGAAGTCCTTGATACTCAATTTTACGCACAAGGTATGAAATTGCATAGGTGTATTTGGCACAATCCAATCTTTACCATGGTGAAAGATTGTTCATCTTGTGTATGTCATCATAGTTTCCAACAACGTAATACTCCTTGAGGGTGTTGTCAAACCCCGCCACCAAATGGGGGTTATATCTCATATACTACAAAAATATCTTCAACATGTTGCACACAAGTAACCTATCAATGTTTGACAAGAAAAAAGCTTCAAAAGTGCAAAAATGACACTCTCATTGTTGGAAAATCGTGAACATAAAAATAACCCTCTAGTGGATTTAACCATCTCTTCAATACTTTTATGTATATCTTGCCTTTAACACAAGGATACCAAAATTAACCTGTACCTTGAAGGGTGTCAATCCTCCAAAATGACTACTTGTCAAAGGTGCCTCCATCGTTGTTGGGAGTCACTCAAGGATTCTTGCTCGAATGCTTCTTAAAGCAACAACTTGAAAGGACATCTTACTTTGTCATCTTTCTTTTCATCCATCAAGTGAGGTCGCTTGGGTCGACAAGGAAGATGTTCACCAAGCTTGATTGCCTCAAAGTCCAACTTCTCGTACCCTAACCTTGTGGGGGGGCATGTACAAAAAAACAATGGAGCAAATTACTCTAATACCACTAATCAAGTTTATGTTGAGAACAAAATAAAATATAACATCAATATGGAAAAGAAGTATGGATATATAGTGAAGGGCTTTAACTTTTACCTCGAAGGGCGTTAATCCTCCAAAATGACTAGTTGAAAGCGCCTACATTGTTGGGAGTCACTCAATGATTTTGATGAAATGATCCATCGTCTCATTCATTTATTGCTTGAAGGCTTCCTAAAGCAATAACTTGATAGGATATCTTACTTTGGCATCATTCTTTTCATCCACCATGTTACGTTGCTTGGGTCGACAAGGAAGATGTCCACTAGGCTTAGTTAGCTCAAAGCCCGACTACCTATACCCTAACCTTGTAGGGGGCATGTACAAAAAACAATAGAGAACATATTACTCTAATACCACTTATCAATATTATGTTGAAAACAAAATAAATATAACATTAACATGGAAAAGAAACACAAATATATAGTGAAAACTATATTTGTAGTAAGAACATTATAATATAGTGTATATATATAGCTAAAATGGTGTAGCTATCTTTGAAAAGAGATATCTACTACCCTCATTCACAAAAAACACATAAGAGGTTGAAACTACATTTTATAATCGTGTCAAAACCCTAAGAGTCAAAAACCCTAAATGCAAGAACCCTAATCCTAACCTTAACATGAAGTTATGATTGCGCATGATGTTGAACTCAACAAAGGGAGTTATACAAAAAAAGGGCCAACTTCCCAAGTGATTTAATAGAATAGAACATTTAAACCGAATTATAATGATATCTCAATGACAACAAAGACCACTTCTAAAAATTTGCCTATGTGTAGTAAATGGCATGATGCTTCCCACAACCATATTTCATTCTTAGAAGCTCTCCCACTTATCATGCTTCGAAGAAATGATCCATGCACACCCACATTGCATAAGATTTAGGATTTATACAATCAAAACCATAAAAGCTCGTCATATGCCCAAAGGTTAAAATGATCCATACACACTTGCATGGCATAAGTCAAATGGAATTAAACCAACATAGATCCATCTTAAACCTGGATCTAGAAAGCACCGAGAGGGATCCAATTTCTTTAGGTGTAAGTTATTTTTATCTTAAACTTTTAAATGTTCATAAAAAAATTTATCCCTTTAGTGTTGGGTAAATCCTGTTTTAACATGGATCTTTTAATTACTTTTTATTTAGTTTTATTATTGGATTTTTATTATTTGATAATTTAGGCAACATGTTTTTCTCTATATTCTTTTTTGTTTTAGCACCCAGGTTGGCGTAGTGTTAAGTTAAACACACATTGATCTCATCAGTCTTATTTAGATGACACTCATTTATTCTAATCAATAAGCCATTATCAAATATATCAAAATTCTACTCTAAAGCCACACCAAAATATATCTAAATTTTATTATAAAAAAATGTTTTATTATTATTATGGTGAATTGTAAAGAAAGTTAGTTAATTTAAATTATTTTAAAAGTAATTAAAAATAAAATAAAATAAAAAGGCTAGAAACTTGGAAGAATGTTGAATCCACAATATATATTTTTTATTTTTTTATTTATGTCAGTTAACATAATGTTTTTTTTTTCTTTTTTTATGTAGGCTAGCATAACGTGACAGGATCTATCTCATACTAGGCTGAAAGCACCTCACTTCTCTTAGTGCAATAATTGGTACCATGAGAACCCATCATATGCCTTAAGGTCATATAGCTCTACAAGCTCACAAGACAAATATTAACAAGGATCTAGCTCATACTAGGCTCAAAGCACCTCGCTTCTCTTAGTGCAATAATTGGTACCATGAGAACCCATCATATGCCTTAAGGTCATATAGCTCTACAAGCTCACAAGACAAATATTAACAAGAGAATGAAGGAATAACCCTAACCATATTTAAGATGATAGTATGTCAAATATTAGTATCATATCATGTCATTGCACTGAGAGACGCTCTACAGCCCAATATGGGGGAGATCTTGTAACGGTATGCAACGTTACATAAATGTCGGCCATTAAAAATAAAAACTTTAATTATCCTCCAAAATAAATGTCGGCCACAAAAACAGCCTAATATAGGGGAGATGTTGTAATTTTCCTACCTAACAAAACAATAAAAAATAAAAAATTTAATTAACCACCAAAAAATTCCGCTCATAAAAACAACACAATATGGGGGAGCTGTTGTAATGTTTCTACTTAACAAAATAATAAAATATAAAAAAGTGAATTATCCCCCAAAATATGTAGATCGTGCACATGGTTTTAAAACCACGTGCAATACCCCCTAAACAACCCTTGGTATTATTGTACATGGTTTATGAGGGCCTTGCAAATGGTTTTAAGACCATGTGCAAGGCCTCCTAAACCACCCATGGTTTTATTGTACATGGTTTAAGAGGTAGTTGTAAATGGTTTTAAGACCGTGCAAGGCCTCCAAAACAACCCATTGTTTTAGGAGGGCCTGCACGGTTTTAGGAGGGCCTTGCACATGGTTTTAAAACCATGTATGAGGGAGATGTTGTAATGTTATTTCTTAACAAAATACAAAATAATAAAAAATATTATATGTCGGTCATAAATAGTATTAAATATTAATAATAAAAATATTATATGTCGACCTTAAATAAAAAGATGTGTCTTTTGGTCTGAATGACACTAAAGCTAATAGTTGGGTGCAATACTTAAGAAAAGGTTTGCACTTCCAAAGATTTGATCCCTCTCGGCGCTTGATAGAGCCTAGGATTTGGATCTATGCTGGTTTATTTGGCACAATCCAACATGGGTGCTTGTATGTGATTTCTACTTTCTCATATTGGCCCATTATCCCTAATCCATGCCATCTAAAGAAAAGAAATACACAAACACATTAACACAGCCATGATGACATTATAACACAAGCATGATGTCATCATCATTACACAATGGATAATACATGTTCTAGTAAGGCCTAAACTGCATGAATTAAAATCTAATAACATTGTTTCAAAGTGAATCACTCCCCATTTATTACCATATAGATGCCCTGATTTTGATAATAAAATAAAAGAGAAACCACAACAAAATTTGATTATGGAAGCTAGTACCTGAGGATTAAATCTGGGATGACATCAAAGTCACAGCTTACAGTTCTCTTGTTTTGCAGGGCAAGTATACACTAGTACATTTCAATAAAACTTGCTTCTACATCTTTCACGTCCAACTTTGAGCACCAAAAGAAGACATCATGTTTCTTCTAAACGCAATTTCAATTCTAAATATTTGAATCCTTTGGAATAAAGCACATTTTCTCTATGCCCACTTCAACATAGATGTTTTGGGTTTATGGTTGTTTTTAATCCTAGTGAGACATTTTCTAGAATGGTTATAGATGAGCTAAATTCCATTTAACTTGCAAGATACCAAAGATAATCGCACTTTGGCATGTCATTCTTCACATGTTATCTACTCTTCTCTACTTAATTTTTCAAGCCAGTCTAGTCAAACTATTTTTGAATTCCAAATGATTCATAGAGCACTACAGACAGACCCGATACTCCACTTGTGCTTTTATTCCTCTAGAGGAAAATCAAGGTAGGGATTGACTGGATTTTAATTCGGAAATCCCACAGCTCCTACCCTCCTGCTTGTTAAAAAAATTCTGATAGATCAAATACAGAAACAACATTTTCACAACTTACACATATTGGGCTTGGGTAGCACAAATCAATTCAACAGTATAGATTCTAGACACATCAAGAGTCCAACTGAGAAAATAGTACTAACAATTTTGTCAATGAGCATTGTATATTTTCAGAACCCAATTTCAGTGAAGAAACAGGTGTCAGGTTCTCTTTTAGTAACATAGATATGATACAATGTTATCATTAGATAGTCACCAGAACTGCTATGAGCTCAATAGTCAATGGCTAAACCATGACCAAAAGTTTGTTAACAGCCACTACAGACCTTCCAAGCCACTGTGAGAATGTGGGTACCTAATAAGCATGGAGTAGCTTTCCCATCTTAAATCAGAAGTGCAGATCTTTTACTTAACTTACTTTAAAAACAAGAATCTCAAGTATTACTTTTTCCATTAGTAAAATATACAAACAAACAAATTAAACCATGTAAATGCATGATTTACTTTATCGGGTAGTTTACAGGCCTTAACCTATGCATGCTGTGCTGCTTAAGTTGTGCTTAGAAGGATTGAAAACAAAACACAATCTTCAACACTTTTCAGCTTTGTGGCTATGTCAAAATACTTTTCAAATATAAAATTACAGCATACTGTCACAATGAGATAACTCATGGTTTAGCAGGTCAGACTTGCCATCTCATAATAACAGGTTCCTTTTACATGATGCCGCAATCTTCTGCCCAGGCCTTGGAACCAAGGTTAAAGCGGTATACTACATGACCGGAGGTTGGCACAGCCACTTAATCATAGTGGTAACTCCTTTAATTATGAGAACAAAATAGCATTGCTGATTTACCAGATGCTTAAATTAAAGATTAATTTACTGTAGTAATCGCAGTGCACTGACAGAAACAGAGATAGTTTCCAGCAAAGAGCACCCAAAAAGGCAGCACAATTCAGAGGAGGCGCTTATTTCGCTTCTTCAGTGCCGGTCTTTGAATACCTCCACAATTATCATCACTTCCACGTTCATCCTCCTGCACCTCAAGTGCTGCAGGTACCACTCTGCCTCTGTTTCTTGAAATCTTTCTAATAGGAGTCTCTGGAGCCTTCTCAGAACAAGGAATCATAAGTGGACTGGTTCTGTGAGGCATCAACTCCTCACCACTTTCAACAGTTTCTATCATCAACTGTAACCAAAATACCCAAAACAGTTGCTAAGAACGTTTCTTGGGAAGAAGCAAAGAACAGACATGTTAGAAGAAAAGGTGACCCTAACCTACCTTCCAGTCTTTAAAATCAAACCGAAAAACAAACTGACTGTAAGAAGCTTCTCCAGATGCCATTTCTGTAGCTGTGGGAGCATTTTTCGGGACTAATGACAAGAGGAGAAATTTATCAGGTGGCCAACATATAATATATAGAAAAACCAAAAAACGATGATGAAAAAGAATTGCATTAGCAAGGAACTGGGCAGGAAAAATCTCCCACCAACAAAATGGTTGCCATTTTCATCGACATTTATTTCAACTCTGCCATCCTTTACTAGAAATGATAATGCAAAGATGTTTTCTACTGTCTGTGAAAATGATATTCTATTTAGAACCAAATTCTCCAATCTGGCTTGCTTCTGCTTTCGTAAAATGTGAAACATGCTTGCCATATTCTTGTCAGTTTCTGATTTTTCATCTTCTGGGGACTCTTTCACCTGAAAACCACAAAGGATCGTTAGTTAGATCATGGGGACTGATTAATACATTGCAATGGGAAAAAAACTGCATGCCCAGCCTATATGGGTGAACACGTTAACAGTCAGTATCCATTATTACACCAAACCACTTAATTACACATTTTTCTAGAAAAATGCTCAAGGATCTGCAATAGCCTACTGCTTCAGGTCGAGTGCTTTCTGTAGGCTTAGTCCGCTTCCTCTGTACAGTAACTTTCCTTTGCTTGGGTTCATTATCCATTGGTCCAAGCCTGTACAAAAGATGTAAGTTAACCAATAAAACATTGTGACTGCAAAATAGCACATATCTAGCTGACATTTCTCATTAGCACTTACATTGAGCAAGTTCCTGCTGCATCGTGGAAAACAGAAGCAGCTAAAAGCCCAAGATTTCTCCATGATATTTGGGTTTGATCATCATTTCCCTCCAAAGACCTGCTTCCATGTGTGTGGTCACTGTAGTTTCTTAGGATAGCACTAATAAAATCAACTGGAGTTGCACCATCACTGTTCTGTGAGCTCTTGACAGTATCGAGGAGCGTTGATGTTAGATCAAAGAGTGTCTCAGCATCTGCAACTTGTTCACGAGGTCTTTGCACTGAAAACAAAAGGCCTCTTTAGAACAAGGAAAGAATGAGAACAAAATGTGAAACTAAAGACAGGAGATGTTGGTTACTGCACTAATCGCAAAAATCTGAGAAACTAGTGTCAGGTAATTCACAAAAGCAAAAGCCCCACAAAATTCAAGCATATATATTGACAGGGAAAGGATCAAATTTGTTGTAATGAATATAAAAAGAAGTTACAAAATCAGGTAAGAAGATATATGAAAATAGAGAAATTTACCAAGATTGTGCAAGCTTTCAACTTTGCTAATTATAGACTCAAATTTACCAGATTCTGCTTTCAAAATATTTTCTTTCTCCTCTGCATTAGATGAGGTTTTATCAGTATATTTATCTTTCAGTTCATATATGCAATAAACCTCAATTAAAAGTCATCATAAGAATATTTTGCTTAAAATTACCACTGCAAGACAAACCTTACCAGCAATCAAAGTCTTGAGGGCATGATAATGAGACCTTAATATACGACGCTGCACCATACTCTGATTGTTACCACTGCATGCAGTAGCATCTTCCCTCTCTCTCGAGGGCTTATTGTGGCCTTCTGATCCTTTAACCCCACGAGAGGAATTTTGCAGTGTCTGACTCGTTGTTTCTTCAGCTTTGGCTGTAGCTCGGGTCCCAAGCCTTCTACCCATCCTTTCTATCACTGATCTAGCTCACAGGTTTGAAACACAGTCAGAAAAATCCCATGTAGATATTGAAAACAAACAAAACCTTGGTTTGTCACATAGCATGACTGTCATGGACCCAAACAAATACAACCAGTTTCACAGTGATGCAGAAAATAAGATCTCTACGTAAGATATTGATTTCATTTCCAAACCCACAAAAGGCATACTGAAGTAGAGGTGCTAGATCAATCAAACTATCTGTTGTTATTATGGTTTATTTCCCAATTAATTAGAGAACAAGAGCCATTCATTCTAACCTGTTCTGCCAAACAGATTAGAATTTAAATAGCTTCTCAACTGTATTATGAGACATTTTTTCTTGAAGCAGATCATAACCTACCTTAAGATATAGTCAAATTGTTTGCTTTTTATCAAATTTACCTGACTTTAAGTTTAACAGAAATCATAATAGATTCCTGTGCAAATGGAATTAATTATCTCTTAACTTGCTTTAATTTGTCATGCATTGTAAAAAGACCTAAAGACAATTGTATTCTTCGATCCATTATATCATATTATTCAATCTTAAGGTCTCTATGAGTATTAGCAACTTCAATATGTGAAAGGTTGGTAATTCCAAGGAAAATTACATCAACCTGAAACCATGTCTCCAAGTACTTGAGTAGTTCAGGCAGCAAGCTTTAACTAACTTAACCAATGATTGAATTACATACAACCGTTCACATAGAAATAGAGCAAACTCACTAGTGTGACATGAAATTATGAATTGCAAAGATGGTACATCTAAAAGCTCAAAGAACAAATACTATATTTGCCTGTCTATCCCCATGCATACGATATTTTGAAAGAATCTATAAATATGGGCAGTGCACGCTATCATGACTGTAGAAAATTTGGGAACTATCCACAATTTACACTTTTACTCACTGCAAAATTTGGTTGTTTGAAATCAGCAGGCTCACTGAGATATTGAAAGATGGTACAACCATAGTCAAACATGACAGTGTACAGTAATAAGCCACTGATGTTTTAGGGTTCCACGTGTACAGGTTTAGACATTGTACCCATTGGAGATGTAGTGTTATGCTAAAGAATAATTTAATTTGCAGAGTCTATGTAAATAGTATACCCATCTCTGAAAGAGTCGGTTGCCTTTTAGCCAGTAAGCCATGTGCTGCTCCTTCAGAACAACAGATTTGATCAAATCCTCCTGTTGACCCATCTTGGCCAGTGGGTGAGTTGAGCATCATGCAAATATTGAATATATCAGCATGACAGCAGCAGATCAGTCAGATACCCCCTTACTCAAGCTGCCCCACATCAGCTCATCGGATTAGTTAAAAAATCAAGTACTTTTGGCATATATAGGGGTTGTTGCTCCGTTCTGTACCCAGCATAATTCTCATGGACACAAGTGTCACTAGATATTTCTCCTATTTTAGGATTTTGTGGACCATGGATGTTAGGAGAGTTGTACAGAGCTTTTGACCACTTTGCTTAGCCTAGCTGGTTCCTCTTAGTCTAGGCCATTCTTCTAATGGCATTAGCGGGCTTAGTATTGACAGCTTCACAGTGACTTCTCTCTCCATTGCGACATCAGTTGCTCTCCTCTCCTCTCCTCTCCCAGTCTTCCTATCCAGGACAATACCTTAGTGAATTGTTGAGGATTTAGCCATTCTGCACTTAACCCCACTTTCACTCTCAGTTGTTGATATATCATTGGCTTTCATTCCTTTGAGGAGATTATTGCTGCTTGTAATTTCTGAGTCTCATAATTCATAGGACCTTTAATAAAATCTCCTTTCAGGGCAGGCTTAACTAATTAAGCCTTCACATGTGATTGTGGTAACGTCATTACATGCTTCAAATGTCAGCTGAAAATATTTCCAGTTTGCAACTTCTGTTATATAATCTTGAATAAGAATAAGCAAATTCAATTATGGAAACTGATGCTTCAGAATAGCATTTCAAGATGATGTGCAAATGTGTGAATAATAAAGAGAATGAATCTCAATTATTTGACTGAAAACATCATAGACAATAGAATGTGAGGACAGAATGTTAATACTCTTGTTTCTTTCTGTGCTATCTTTAATACTGTTGCAAATATCTCAGAATTCTCCCGATATTTCCGAATTTTTCAGATTGCCAATTTTTGGGAATTTTTCCAAGTTTTTCAGGTCCAACTTTATGCTTGCCGAGATTTTCCCCAGTATTTCCAATATGTCTCTTTCCAACATTGATCTTTATGCTCTGTTACTTTTCAATGGTGTGAGCCAGATTAACTCCTTCTGACACTGCCTAAACCTACCTCAAGGAGTTCATTAGGTATGTATCATGTTAAAGATAGTGCAGCTGCGAGACCCATTCCCAGGGAGGATGGTACCCTAGTCGGTTAACTAGGGTAGAGTAAGACCCTAGAAGGTACCCTAGGGCCCCCAGTAGTCTCTTGGTGTTCTTGGTTTGGGACCAAGCAGGTTGATGCCATAGCAAAGTCCCTAACTTATGGTTAGGGCCCCTATATGTCTCTAGGGTATTTTGGTCTGGGACCAAACAGTTTCTTGGACACAATGTCCAAGCAGATCCTGCAGGTTGAGACAGAGACTTCCTGGTCTGGGACCAGGCAAATTCTTGTTCTGAGACCAAACAGTTCCTGCAGGTACATTCATGGTCAGTGAACCAAGTGGATCTTGGTCAAGTTGACCAAGATGATGATGTGTGATGTCCTCTCTCCTAATCGGTTATTGCTAGGTTGTTTCTCAAGGGATTGGCAACCCCTTGATGATGTCACTAGCACCTAACCCCTAGGAGCAGTAATGAGGACCAGAGGATCACATCATCCAGTTTGGATTTTCTCCTTATATAGTGATTATAAAGATGCATGGAACACACATGACAATATACCTTGAGAGAAAAAGGATTAAAGTCCTTGGTCCTTTATGGTACACCTTGGTCATGTTGGTCCAGTGAGTAAAAGAGAGGTTGTTTGTCTACCTTTATGGTACACCTTGGTCTTGTTGGTCCTGTAGGTGAAAAAGAGGTTGTTTGCTCACCTTTATGGTACACCTTGGTCATGTGTGTATGAGGGTTGTCCTACCTTCTTATTTTGACCCCTTTGGTTGACTTATGGTCCTTTATCTTTTACTTTATCTTTGACTTATTATGTGTACTTTTGGACCTTGGTATGGTAACTTTTATTTTATTCTTTTATTGAGGTACCTGAAAGGTACAGTAGACTATGGGCTCAAGTATGACATGAATCAAAATATTAACCTGCATGGTTATGTTGATTCAGATTGGGCAAGAAGTGCCACTAATAGGAAGAGCACTTCGAGATGCCGCTTCAGTTTGGGATCCGGTATGATCTCCCAGTTTAGCAGGAAGTAATCTTGCATGGCACTGAGTACAGCCGAAGCAGAGTATGTTGCAATTTGTTCGGCTAGTTGTGAGGCAGTATGGCTTCGAAAGCTACAGTCTAATTTGTTTTTATCTCGAGTTAAAGGCGACTTATATCTTTTGTAACAACCAGAGTTGCATGAAGTTATCGGAGAACCCGATGTTCCATTACAAGTCGAAGCATATTGAGATCAGGTATCACTATATCTAGGATATAGTGCAAAGAGGAGCAGTGAAGCTCCAGTACATGGCGACAAATGAGCAAATAGCCGATGTATTAACCAAGTCATTAGCCAAAGTGAAGTTCAAGTACTTTAAAGAGAGACTTGGTGTCATCCAAATTGAGGTCCCTAGAAAGAGGGAGTGACAAGTTCATGCATGGTGGAAGACATAGGTGGTCCTCAGGACGTAATGCACTTGGTGTGCTCCTAGCATGCTCCCATGTTGGAGATGACGAAAGACTGACAGACGGAGATGCACTAAAGCAAGGTCTCGCACAATGGTAGAAACAAGTGGTCCTTGGGACATAATGCTCTTGGTGTGCTCCTGGCGTGCTCCTATACTGGAGACGGGTCTCGCATGGTGGTAGACGCAGGTAGTCCTTGGGACATAATGCGTCTTGGTGTGCTCTTATGCTAGAGGCGATGAGATGTCCAACGATCACAACACACCTGGTGTGTGCCTAGGCGATTCTCGTATAGTGGTAGACGTAGGTAGTTCTTGGGACGTAATGCATCCTGGCGTTCTCTTATGTTGGTAGAACGCAGGCCAACTGTGAAGAGACATAATGCACTTGGTGTACTCCTAGGCGATTCTCGCATGGTGGAAGACGCAAGTGGTCCTTGGGACATAATGCACCTAGGAAGCTCTTGGCAATGCTCCCATGCTAGTAGAACGCAAGTGGTCTGTTGGACATGAGGTGTGCATCGGGGCTGCTCTCTGTGTGCGATGATGAGATGATCTAGATGCGACAAGACGACGATAGGAGACGCGGATGATTCAAGTGGCAATGTAATGTATGGTCTTGGGATGTCCCTACGTGATGTCTTGCCCATGGATATGATGAAGACCTAGATGAGGGCTAGGCCTACATCCAGCATGAAACAGGGTTGGCTATGTAGAAACTTCCTATGATGGATAGATCCAATAGATGTCACCAATCAATAATCGACAAGATGAGGACTCAAGCAGCAACAAGGATGATGATCAAGTGATGATGACTTGACCATAAGTGTTGATGACTGTGGCAAGAGAATACCTTCCTAGTTAAGAGGGAGTGTTGTTGTAAATGTAACTTCAAAAGAAATTTTGTTTGTATTTTGTTGTACCCCCGTCGGAGATATTTCTCCTCCGTTCAAGATGTCATTATTATAATTGGTCATTGAGGTAAACCCTCCGTTGTAAGTCGGGGCAATAGTCCCCAAGATAAATAAAGAAAAATGTATTTTTGAGTCTTCCTAGGTGGGTTGGCCCCAAAGAGATAACCTGGACAACCTAGTTAGTTAAGTGAGTCACACAACTAAAGAATATAAATATGGAGGCGCCCTCCCTATTTGAATATACACTCACTCACCCTCAAGTGCGCATTAAGAGAGAGAGAGAGAACAAGTTCACTAGAGGAGAAAGAGAGAGAGCTGCAAAAGACTTCTTATTCTTGAGTTTTTCCATCTTGTGATATTGTATTAGTGACGAAACTATTATGAGGAAGTTTGCAGGGTTTTCTCCTTTATGGTTTCCCCGAGAAAAATATTTGTGTCTTGTGTATCTTGTTGTGCTTGTTATTATTTCAGATAAAGGTCCTACTCAATTTGAATTAAAGTAGAAAAACTAACACATGCCACCCAAAACAAACAAGAAAAATGAAATGTTAACTTGATGGTTCAAAGGCTGGAATCTTTAGATCTTGAAAAGTGCACCAAAATAGAACTTGTATGTTATTTACAGACACTTAATCACCCAGGCCTTGAAATAGCCTCAGCCATGCTAACAGATGCAATACAGAATCTGCTTTTAAAACATAGTTCCGTTGCACCTTAAACTTTAAAGCCCCTACAAGGGCAAGGATGACAACCAGGTCTAAAATAGATATTCTCCAACATCATTCAGAAAGTATCTGATCATTAAAAGACATGCAACTCAGACCACCTAAAACAAACAAACAAAAAAGGAACTCTTCACTTGATGGTTCAAAGGCTAGAATCTTTAGTTCTTGAAACTGATAGTCACTGAAAAGAACATTGTAAAAACAGAAAACAATGTAATCCAGAGTCTCTCTCTCTCTCCAACCTTCCAAATCCTGGTAGTCTGATTGTACAGAGGTCATAAGCTCTGACTCTTAAACCAATAAAATCACTTAGGGAATTATTAACAATAAAAATACAAATAAAGTCACACAATACATAAAAACAAACAGTCGTCGAAACTGATCTAATCACTACAAAGAACATTGTAAAACAGAATATGAAGTAACCATCTCTCTCTCCCCTAAGCATTCCAGACCCTGGCAATATGATTGTACAGAGGTCATAGGCTCTGATTCTAACACCAGTAACATCACATAAGGCAGTGTTAACAAATAAAATCGCCTAATGTAGAAAAACAATCTTCAATTCTTGAAATCGATATAGTCACGGAAAATAACAATGTAAAAGCATAAATTAAGTAACCCATAGTTTTTTGACACACATAAACGCCTTCCAGATCCTGGTAATCTTATTGCACAGAGGCCATAAGCTCTGATTCTAAGACAATTTTAAGGAAGTATTAACAAAAGCATACAAATAAAATCACCGAATACAGAAAGTCCTTCCAGGACCCTGATAACCAAACAGGTATCCAAAAGAAAGAAACGTGGTCACTCGTAAACTTGCATGTCCTACAATAAAAATCCGCGGATTTTCAATTTAATAATGCTCCGAACGTCAATACCAGCAAAAATAGCCCCAATTAAAAACGACTTGCAAGCATACCCATGAGACAAAATTCTGAAAAGGAAGCTAAAATGCCAACCAGAAACCTTATTGGGTTGAAGAAGAAGAGTACCGGTATGTAGAGTTGAGAGCAATGCAGAGGTTTAACCGAAGCTGGCAAGACTTGAAATTGAGACTTCCGAATGAAGAAGTGCGGTGAGGAGGAAAGAATGCAAGCAAGCTTTCCGTTTAGCATTGAAATGAGGGCAGGCAGGTTCTGATTTTCTCTACCCTGAGAAGTCTGCTTTGTTGTATTTTCTCCGTTGGATGCTTTCCGTTTAGCATTGAAATGAGGGCAGGCAGGTTCTGATTTTCTCTACCCTGAGAAGTCTGCTTTGTTGTATTTTCTCCGTTGGATTTTTGCCGCTTTTGTAATTTTGAATTTGGTAAAGCATCAAAGATGCCAATTTGACTTTGTGTCTAATCCGGAAGAATATCCTTGTTGGTGCTTCGAACTAGAAAATGTGGAATTTGGTAATTGGTAAAGTGGGTTTTTGGATGTATTTGGTGCGTTCGCTCTCTAGCAACCAACGGATATGATTTGAATTTTTTCAAATGAATTATGAAATTTGATAACTTATTGTAAATAATTGCTGGAAAATAATGAGAGGATTCATTCAATCAAATGACTCCACCTTAACTCATTAAGGACATACCGAATTTATGGAGACGGTGTCAATTTGATGATTTAATTGTCATTATGAAGGTCATTGCATCGAAGAAGTGCATAGTAGTCTAGTAAGGGAGAGATGTATAACTCCTTCCGTGCTCATCCTAGAGTTGAGAAGTGTCATTTAAAAAAAATATAGAATTACATATATATGTAACTCCTTCCGTGCTCTTCCTAGAGTGTTTGTTTTATATATATGCAATTCTAATTTATTTATTTTAAATGACACTTTTCAACTCTAGGATGAGCACGGAAGGAGTGCACATCTCTCCCTTACTGGGTTGTAGAATAAAACAACTTAAATTAGATAAACTAAAATCATAAACATTGGATTACACATTTTCTCAACATTTCCACTCTAAAAAATGGTTTGCACCTTGAGAGATTTGATCCCTCTTGGTGCTTGGTAGATCCTCTTTTAGATGGATCTATGTTGGTATTAATAACAATTAATAGCAGATCAAATGAAGAAGGCTCAGAAATAAACAAATTCAAGACCTAGTATGCTTGGGTGTTAGGCATTTTTTACAAGAAAAATAAAAACAAAATAAATAGATATGAATATTTCTAAAATGTATTGTATTTTGTGTTATTTTAATAGCACTACTCATATGGGGATTCGCTATTCAGTCGACACATCTACCTTTTTATAGTTTTTATTATGTTAACGTGTTTGGTGATTTTGATGGGAGGCAATCCACTTCTAAGGGTTATTGGCTTTTGGTTGTGGACCAATTTCTTGGGGTTGCAAGAAGAAGTAGGTCATAGGTTTATCTTTCGCATAAGTCGAATATAATAGTATTGCTCTCATTGGTACACTCCTTGCCTATATGCAAATGATTCTATACTAGTTGGTTTTCCTTAAGAAAATTCCACCACATAATTTTATCACAATTAAATCACCATTCAATGTATTCACAATCACATGGATCATAATGAGACAAAGCACATTGATATCTAGATGCACTATATTTGGTACCTCCATTCTTAAGCATGACTTGTACCAATATGTGTCCCTTTATTTGATCAACGTATTGACATCTTTGCTCAATCTTCGCCCAATACCACCTTCACCAACTTACAAAGTCGTATAATTGAGGGAGAAGTGTCACTGAGAGGGGATGTGATTTAATTTCTTCTCTTTTTACACCCTTTTCCAAATTAATGGTGGATGTTAGAGTTAAGAGTTTAATCTTCACATATGTCCACAATGAACATAATTTATAGGTTTGGTTAAGGCCAACCTAGTAAGTTAAATAAGGCTTGTAACCTTTCCTTGGGGAAAGCGCCCTACCTCTTCCGTTGTGTATAAATACACAAACATTATTTGTGTTTTCACAAATCATTATCTTTAGTTCATTCTTCTATGAGTGATTATTTTTAAATATTGTGATCGTTCATTTTTATGCAAATGATTTGACCTAAGGGCATCATAAATCATTGCACTCTCTTGTTCTTGGTTATATTTGTTTTGTTCTTAGGTCATTTCTCTCTCAAGTGCATGTGTGCTTTGTTTATCTCTCAAAAAGGTTATGCATATCTTTGTTGCCTTAATGTTGTTCATCTCTTTATTCATTGCAGAATTTGGGTTGGTTTTGGTTATGTTTGTGTAATATCCCAAATCCCGATATTTTCTATTTCTAAACAAATATGCTGATACAACTGGGCATGCAAACTGCCATGCAAAAATCCCTATTTTATAGGAAAAATTAGGGTTAGGGTTTGCGAGATAGAATGAGCACTTACCACTGATAAGCTGGTCTGAACTACTCCAACGAAAGTCTGCCAGTACTGCAAGCTGGATCGGAGAGGATCTGAGCTCCTCTGCTTCAGGTGAATTCCCCCCAGCAACAAGACGCCCAAGTAGAAAAGTGTGACGCCCTCAAGGAAGGAGATGTCCGATCTGACTGAGAATTTGTAGGACTGATAGCGGTTCAGTGTCGGAGAGAATGCCCGGAGCATGCGAAGGTTCTGAGATCTCTAGGTAGGGTAGCAAATCACTTCAGAGAGGCAGCTACTCACCCCCTGTAACCCCGAAACGGCTGATAACTGCTTCGGATGAGCACTGATGGATCTGAAAATCACTGGGTACCGGAGTATGAGGCTGATGATGAGATTGGTGCCTGAGTTTTGGAAGGAAACTGAGATCTGAAGGCCCCAGCAGCTAATTAGGGCTTTCTGGTTGAAAACCCCCTCTTACGGCTGCACACGTGTCCCTGCAATGATCTATACCATATACTAGATAACTGATGAATGAATGAAGAACAAGTGGTGAACCTGTATGGCTTACCCGGAATAAGACTAGGACAGATGTTTCACTGCCGAAATCCTGTTAGTTGAAGACTCCGTCTCCAACCCCAACTGCTATGCTGCTATCCAAGAGCTCCCAAAATAATCATAATCCAAAAAAAGTGAAGTCTCATTTCGCTTTATCCTCTATTTATAAAGTTCAACTGCGCAAAACCTAATCTTTGACCTAATTAGGTCACTTTATCTTCTAATTTGTCGTTGACTTGCATGCATGCGGATGGAGACTTAAAGAGTGCATGCATTATTAAATAATGCTAGGATGGCATGCACGAAGGTGGCCTTTGGCCCCGGTGGCCCTTCTCGACCAAATGATGATGCCCTAGATCTTCTATGGATGGCATCAGTTCTTAGTTGATTCCCTATCTGTCAGTAACCGCTCGAACCCACAGGAATCACATAGGTTAGCGGTTTTGGGGCCTTAAGGCCTAATTGGAAGGGGACATTACAGTCCTCCCCGCTCGAGATTGCTTGTCCTCAAGCAACTTCAAATTGGGATGTTGCAATACCTGTTCATCTTCCCAGGTGGCATCTTCTAGCGGTAGTTCCTTCCATTGAACTAAGTATTCCCTGATTACCCTGTTCCTGAGCTTCCTCTCTCTAGTCTGAATGATCCGTTCGGGAATCAGTATCAGCAGTCCTTCATCATCTAAAGGAGGCAATTCGGTGGATGTAGCAATGTGTTGCCCAAGGGTCTTCTTCAAGCTAGACACATGGAACACGTTGTGAATTTTGCTTTCCTGAGGAAGTTCTAGCTCATATGCCACCTCCCCCACTTTTCGGATTATTTTGTAGGGTCCATAGAAGCGGGGTTTCAACTTCTCTGCTCCTTTGTTCTTAAGCGAGGACTGTCTGTAGGGCTGGAGCCTTAAGTATACTAAATCCCCTACCTCGAAGCTCCGTTCAATCCTGTGTTTGTCGGCATACATCTTTTGTTGATTCTGGGCTGTTTGTAAATTCTCCTTCAGTATTTTCAGGATGTCCTGACTGTCCTGTATCCAATCCTTAGCCTTAGGAGCCCTACTGTCTCCGAATGCCAAATCTGCATAGTCCAAGGCCTCGTATCCATATAATGCCTTAAAAGGAGTCATCCTAATAGACATGTGATAAGTAGTGTTGTAGCAATACTCCCCTAGGTGTAGCCATTTGATCCAGGTTCGCTGCTGTCCTGCTACATAATTCCTTAGATACCCTTCAATCCATTTGTTGACTATTTCTGTCTGCCCGTCACTCTGGGGGTGATAACTCGTACTAGTAGCCAGTTCGGACCCCACCAACCTGAATAGTTCCTGCCAGAAGGCACCCGTGAACCTGCTATCCCGATCACTGACAATGGTCTTAGGCAACCCGTGTAACCTGAAAACCTCCCTGAAAAATAACTCCGCTACTTGAGCTGCCGAGTAGTTTGATGGTATAGAGAAGAAATGTGCAAACTTGGTCAGTCTGTCAACTACTACATATAAACAATCTCGCCCTTGGACCTTGGGCAAGCCTGTAATGAAGTCCATGGAGATGCTCTCCTACTTCTGTTCTAGAATCGGTAGTGGCTGGAGTAACCCTGCGGGGTGGGTGTTCTCAATCTTGTTTTGTTGACAGATGCTACATTCCTGGACATGCTGCATAATTTCCCCCTTGAGGCCCTTCCAAGAGAACCTCTCTCTGATCTGCCTGTAGGTCTTTAAGAAACCTTGATGCCCTGATAAAGGAGAATCGTGGGCTGCCTGAATGATCTTCTTCCTCAATGTGGATTCTGGAACGAGGTATATTCTGTCCTTGTAATAGATGATGTCATCCACAGTCCTGTACCTGTCATCCTGAATTTTCACGTCCAATAATTCGCAAGCAAAATTATTTTTGGAGTATTCCACTAAGAGAAGTGCCCTGCAATCCGTGGATATACTACTGAGAGATAATGGGGATGGACGCCTGGATAATGCATCAGCTACTACATTATTCTTACCTTTCACATACTCGATCTCGAAATTATAGGCTTGTACTTTGCTGACCCATTTCTGCTGTCGCTCATTCAATTCCTTCTGTTCCAAGAAATACTTGAGGCTGTTATGATCGGTTTTGATTTTGAACTTACTACCCACCAGGTACTGCCTGAATTTTGTGAGAGCATGCAAGATGGCCAGCATCTCCTTGTCATATATGGAGTAATGGCGCTCGTAATTCTTCAGTTTACAGCTCTCAAATGCAGTAGGGTGATGATTCTGCATCAATACTGCCCCTAACCATTCCCCTGAGGCATCACATTCTACCAAAAAAGGTTGTGAGAAATCTGGTAATGCCAGAACTGGACAAGAACTCATAATAACCTTCATCTCCTCAAAAGTTTTCTGTGCCAAGTCTGTCCAAGTGAACGCTCCTTTCTTGGTGAGATCTGTGAGGGGTGCTGCAAATTGGGAGAATCCCTTAACGTACCGCCGGTAATAAGTACACAGACCTAGGAACCCTCTCAACTCTGTAACTGTTTTTGGCGCAGGCCAATCTCTGATAGCCCTGATTTTCTCCATGTCAACCTGTACTCCTTCTGCATTGATTACGTGTCCTAAGTACAACATTTCTTTCATGCCAAACTCACACTTGGACATTTTTGCATATAGTGAATGCTCTTCTAAAATACTCAATGTTTCGTCCAGGTGTTTCAGATGTTCTTCCCAGGTTTTACTGTAAATCAGGATGTCATCGAAGAATACCAGCAAAAATTTACGTAGCTATGCTCGGAAGGTATGGTTCATGCATGACTGAAAAGTGGCTGGAGCATTGGTCAGTCCAAAGGGCATGACCAGAAACTCATAGTGACCATAATGACAGCGAAAAGCTGTTTTGGAGATGTCCTGGTCCCTTACCCTGATCTGATGGTACCCCGAGCGAAGATCGATCTTGGAGAAGTATTGAGCTCCCCGAAGTTCATCCATGAGTTCGTTAATTCTGGGAATGGGATACCTGTTCGTGATGGTCTTTTTTCTAAGCGCTCGATAATCGATGCACATACGCAGAGCACCATCCTTCTTCTTAACCAGAACTACTAAAGATGCAAAGGGGCTAGAACTGGGTCGTATATAACCAAGCTCCAGTAATTCTTTGATGGTTTTCTCAATCTCATCCTTGTACCTCTTGGGATGCCTGTAAGGAGTGGTGATGACTGCTTGTGTTCCCTCCTCTAGCTCGATGATGTGTTCAAAACCTCGGTCTGGTGGTCTGCTTGATGGAAGGTCCCGAAAAACCTTTTCGTGTTTCTGTAGCAAGGCCTGAATGTCACTGGGGTGTTGTGAGCTGGTCTCTGGGGGTTTCCTGAAGGTGACAAAACATTCTGCAGGCCATTCTATATCATCCTGTCGGAGCACTACCTCCATTCTCTGTGACGAGACTGGTTTTGGGGGATAAGTGTTCATGCCCCTCAAAACTACCCGTTTGTCGTCTGGCCCCTGGAACTCCATTTCCATTGCCCTATAGTCTGTAGTGTATTTCCCTATAGAGTAAAGCCACTGAACACCCAATACCACATGAGTATCTGTTACATCCACTACATAGAAAGAGTCTGTCATTTGATAGTTACCCAAGGCAACATTCAGTTTTGGGATCCAGTAGTTGCACTCCATGCTGGAGTTCCCGGCTACTGCTACAGTGAATCCCTCGAACTTCTCGGTCTGAATACCTCTCTTGGCTCCCAAGCGGAATCAATGAAATTGTGGGTGGCTCCCCCATCAATCAATACTCCTACTTTGTGACCCTGCACTACTCCCCTGACCCTGAGAGTATGGAATCTCGGTACTCCAGACAATGTAGCAATGACTCCCTCTGGTGTATCACCCTGGTGTGATTCCTCTTCTGTGGCCTCCTGCTCATCGTCGTCTTCATCACTGTCTGAATACACCTCAATGTAGTGTGCCTTCGCCTTCCCTGCGCACCTGTGTCTTGGTACCCATGGTTCCTGGCAGGTGAAGCACAGCTTCTTCCTTCTCAAATCTTTCCTGGTGTCCTCATCTAACTAGGTCTTCTTGGGCACATCCTGCTGGAAGGGTTTCCTGTCCTTGTCCCTAACAAGAAAATTGGTTTTCAGAGGGAATTTGTTTTTAGGGACTGAATCCTGAAGATCCCTTGCCCGGCTAATAGCATCCTGCAGAGTGAGGGGTTTGTAAGCTTTCACCCATCCCTGTAGTGGCTCTATGAGGGCCTCAGTGAATAACATAGTCAATCTGCTCTCTGACACATCTGTTACCATAACGGCTAGCCTCTGAAATTCTGAAATGAAAGATTCTGCGCTACCAGTCTGCTTGAGTTGAGCCAACTCCCTGAAATGGATCTCTGGATCTTTCCTGTCAAACCTCTCCATGAGTTTCTGAGTGAACTCACCGTAAGAATGTATGGTGTTGTGACCCAATGTCACCAATCCGTGGTACCACCATTCGTGAGCTTCTCCGTCCAGGTGAAGTGTAGCCAACTTAATGGCGTCTATCTCTATCATGGGGTTGAGTTGGAAATAGGTATCCAACTTTTGGACCCATGTTCTCGCTGATCCTTCGCGAGTCCCATCAAAGTTTGGGATGGTTAACCTGCCCACGGTCTTCTGCAGCTCATAGTTGTGATTGAAACCCTTGTTGAAATTCCTGGGCCTGTTCCTACTCTTCATGTTGCAGAAGTCTGAGAAAGACATGGCAGCATGAAACTCATCCCCTAAGTCTCTGTACTACTGCAAATAAGCCCCAAAAGGCTCACTGGGTTCTACCTGCATGACCGGGCCCCCTACTGTATCTGCCAAGAAGTGAGGCATGGTAGGCCTGATAGTAGGTCTGATGTATATGTGCGGAGTGTTCTGGATGTTGGTGTACACCATCTTTCCACTGCTGCTTGAAGATCCCCGCTCTACCGGTGAGGGAGGTGTACTGCTGATACCTGGTTCCGGTTTCGCTGACAGTCTGTTGATTGCATTGAGGACTTCTTTTTGTCCTTTGGCTAAGTCTTGCAATGCAGAGACCAAGCTGCGAAACTCCATCCGATCCTCCTCTTCTCCCATTCCTTTTCCCCTATCAGAATGTATACCTGTCTGTTCCATGTCTGAATTGGTATCTTTTAGTTGGATATCTTCAAATTATTCTGTGTATCTACTCTTCCTCCTCCTATAGGTTACAAAAGGATCTCCTTCTGTATTCATCTACTTTTCATCTCTTAAGCCCACAGCTGGCCAAGAAAATAGCTTTGATACCACTGTAATATCCCAAATCCCGATATTTTCTATTTCTAAACAAATATGCTGATAGAACTAGGCATGCAAACTGCCATGCAAAAATCCCTATTTTATAGGAAAAATTAGGGTTAGGGTTTGCGAGATAGAATGAGCACTTACCACTGATAAGCTGTTCTGAACTACTCCAATGAAATTCTGCCAGTACTGCAAGCTGGATCGGAGAGGATCTGAGCTCCTCTGCTTCAGGTGAATTCCCCCAGCAGCAAGACGCCCAAGTAGAAAAGTGTGATGCCCTCAAGGAAGGAGATGTCCGATCTGACTGAGAATTTGCAGGACTGATAGCGGTTCAGTGTCGGAGAGAATTCCTGGAGCATGCAAAGGTTCTGAGATCTCTAGGTAGGGTAGCGAATCACTTCAGAGAGGCAACTACTCACCCCTTGGAACCCCGAAACGGTTGATAACTGCTTCGGATGAGCACTGATGGATCTGAAAATCACTGGGTACCGGAGTATGAGGCTGATGATGAGATTGGTGCCTGAGTTTCGGAAGGAAACTAAGATCTGAAGGCCCCAGCAGCTAATTAGGGCTTTCTAGTTGAAAACCCCCTCTTACGGCTGCACACGTGTCCCTGCAACGATCTATACCATATACTAGATAACTGATGAATGAATGAAGAATAAGTGGTGAACCTGTATGGCTTACCCGGAATAAGACTAGGACAGATGTTTCACTGCCGAAATCCTGTTAGCTGAAGACTCTGTCTCCAACCCCAACTGCTGTGCTGCACGCTGTGCTGCTATCCAAGAGCTCCCAAAATAATCATAATCCAAAAAAAGTGAAGTCTCCTTTCGCTTTATCCTCTATTTATAAAGTTCAACTGCGCAAAACCTAATCTTTGACCTAATTAGGTCACTTTATCTTCTAATTTGTCGT
>LPNX010553329.1:550636-603322 GCA_001517045.1 Pseudotsuga menziesii
TAAAAGCCCCAGGCTTAACCAGTCGATACTTCAGACCTATGGCCCATGGAACGCAAGCGACTAATCAGCGGAGCAAATATATTATGTTGATAACCTTCTTCACCCACCTCGACGGGAAACGATCCCATCTCTGGACCAGGCATCTTGATCAAAACCGACTCACGCTACCCTTCCTTTTTACCCTACCAAGGTTTTCAGTGTTCAATAGCAAAACTAGGTCGCGCCATCCCCAATTCCCACCGAGACGACGCACAACCCCGGACTGTAAACAGAGAGTCAGAAAAACCGCGGCGACTGTGGCTAGTGCAAACCCGACCCCTAGACAGAAAACAGCAACGCAGCTCCTATTATTTCGTCCGCCCAATCAAGTTTGGCGCAGATGGCGTAATGACCATCTGCGCCTCAAAACCCCATCATTGATGGATCCCATTACTACTGAACCGGGTGCAGGCGGCACGACGGCCACCTGCACCCTGCTTCCCCTCCGTGCTCAAAATGGGATTGAAACGGCAGAGAAAACCGAAATGCGGGCTCTAAAAATAAAGGCGAAAACCCCCCTTCCTCTAACCGCCAAAGCTATTCGACCCGGGAACCCTAACACAACGGCGCGAACCATCAGGTAGACGACCGAAGAAAACCCAACCAATGGAGAAAACTCCCCGTGCTAGCGCAACGGGACGACGTGTCCAATTCTTAAAACCCCCACCGTGTAAAAGAAATCTTTAAAAAAAAACGATGCTAAGAGTCAAGATCCTACCTGGCAATCCACCAAATGAGGGAGCTAATGATGGCTAGACTTCTCCTCCTGCCACCTGGACACAGGTACACCAACAGCTAGCTCTCACGCGCTTCTAAACTCGATAGTTCGTCTCACCGCGACAACGCCTTCGAAAACAACAAAAAAAAACCCGTTTGTCGCCCAACATATATAAACAAAACCACACGTGCGAGGAGTCACATCAATCGGGGCGGCTTCGAAAGTTATGTCGGGCGGCACGAGCTTCATACCACCCGCAACGGCGGACCCCTCCTACCACTCTATCACCCGCAACGGCGAATATGGCTCAAAACATACCTCGGGCGTCGGCGGAAACTATATCGGAAGCTTGGAGCTTGGAAACCTCCGCAACGGCGGAACGCTCCCATCATGACACCGCCCGCAACGGAGGCGACGATCAATTGTTTCGTCATGCGACACGGTCCACAATGGCGGGTACGGATATAGAAAATCGTCCGCTACGGAAAAGAACATCAAGAGTCGGAGATTCCCCGCAACGGCGGTAGTGATAAACCCACGCGGTCCTGAAAGCCACCCGCAACGGCGGGCTCGACACAGCCAACTACGAATCGAAAAAGCCTCCGCTACAGCGGCGCGATAAACGGTTAGGAGGATCTGAAGGCCACCCGCAACGGCGGGGCGAGCAAGAGAAATAGAAAACGAAAGACGCCCGCAACGGTCGGGAAAATCAAAGAGAAAAACGCCCGACATGAAAACTTTGCAACGAAATTTCAAAAAGTTTTGCAAAATGACAGGGACTCAATTTCAATGGAAGTCTTTAAGCATCTTAACTATGAAAAACCAGTCAATTTCTAGCATTCAAAATTCGGGAAGGAGCCATAAATCCATAAGCAAAACTCAAGAGCATGAAACTAAGCAAGGAAAATGGATAACTCGAAGTAAAGGAGGGTCCCAAAATTTTTTAGAATTTTGGGAGAAAGTTGCAGGCGCAACACATTGTTAACAATCGAGGAAGGGAAGACTCAAATTATACAGAGTCATAATATTTACAAGTTTATAGAACCTTCTCATAATGGAGACAGAGCTCGAAGTTAAAAGGAAACCTTTTAAACCAAGAGTGTTACTCTGTCGGGCCGAAGGGCTTAAGACTTAACAAATTTACTTCACCCAGCTCAAAGCCGATTACACCCAGCATCGTGGCGAGGGTTTGAAAGGCAAAACTAACATTTAATTTATAAAAAATTCATTACTATAATAACATCTATAAAACAATGTATATTTATCAGTATAAGCGAAACAAAGAACCATTAAAACCATGAACACGGGAGAACCCCCACATATTAAGAAACATAGTATATCATTACTTAGCCATAGGGCTATAAAACCTATCAATAAGTCGAGAGCAGTGAAATACAAGTCACGGCACCAAGGCCGGAGCAACCCTGCTACAGGCAAGGGTTTTAACAACCAAAATTACTAAACAACAACTAAGCTAAGCACTTTAAACACCGAAGGAACCGAGGGCGTATTCCTTCTCCAACTGAAACCCTTGTTCCCTAACCATTGCCAAGAAGGGAGTTGCCACATTGTAACCAGGGCTTACTCGTTGATCTTGAGATAAACTAGCGATGGAGAGGACCTTTCCAAGCCCGCTTTCGAACTGTAATCATGCAAACAAATCCGAAGGGTTTAGTTAGAAACTGTTAACTTTAATATTAAAAACTGTAACTAGAATTTGTAACAATTGTAAGTCAATTCCTCACCTGGAAGCGAAGGAATCTGAAGCCACGAACGAAACGAGCCAGCACAGCGAACAATACAAGCCTCGTGCTCACCTATGACAAAGGCCGCAGGTTCAAAATGCATACTACACCAACGACTGGAACAGGACTAAAAGCATTTGCAGTGGCCACACAAGGACTCGACATTGAAAACTACTGATAGAGAACAACTACATGCACAACATAGTATCGCAAAGAAAACCAAGTGCGAGCAGTGAGTTTTGCAAACCACACACTAGAATGGAAACACCTCTCTACATATAGACAATGGAGCTGGAGACGAGCACAAGCGAGCCCTCATGGCCGCAGTAAACCAGACAAAGTAGGGACAAAAACCCTCGACAAAGAATGAGGAGTTAGGGTTGCGTTGGAGGCTTTTAAACCATGCAATTGCGTGGTGGTGGATGTTCCACGTGCCCACAAATTTATCCAGTCCACAGTGGGTCGAGTTGTATAGTCTCCACTACACTGTTGGGATCAAATTATTGTTAATAATCTACACAATGATCACAATGATAGTATATTATGCAAAGTCAAAACATAATGTATCAATGATAAACATTAAGTCAAACTATTTTGATTAGTGAGATTTTATGGTATCGTTATTCCTTGTCTTATGTAAAAAATGAGATCTTTCGATGGTAAAATAATAACTATGGAGAAATCCCTGGTAGGGTATAAGCCTTGAGTACAAGTTAATAATTCTAATAATAATCATTGATTCAATTATTACATTGAAGGACTATGTTATTAGAACTAGTCTTTATGTAAACACTAATGGTGAGAATTTAATTTATAAATCAACATTGTGTATATCAAAAAGTATTTACACTCTAAAATAAATTCTTAGTGTTGTATGAAGTCTATCGTAATAAAAGTAAGATAAATTTCATGGAAGTTGTAATCGTTGGTCTCCATAGTTAAACAATGCTCCAAATGAATTCAGTCAAGGCTAGATCAGTCTTGGTAGTGAAGGATAGTAAAAGTATCTAAGAATACATATAGCATCACTATTATTTATAAATAAATAATATGATAATGTAATTTCGTCACATTACTTATGTCACAAAGAAGTTTGGAAGTTAGAAATCACAACTTGACGACATTTATGCAAATGATCATTTATAAATACATTGCAATAATAAGCTGATAAACTTCCTCTATTGAAATTTAATAAAAGGTAAAGCTAAGAGTTCTGTATAAGCTTGTTTCTTGAAAGGCCTTAGGTTTGTTTCCATACTTTTATGCAGTGTTGTAAATTTTATAAATAGCAACAACAATAAACTCCTATTTCAGTAAGAGTATTGATATACTAAATCTTGAGCTCTATTGAGAACTGGAAATAGCTTAGCGTAAAGATGGAAAGATGTTTTATCTAACGTAGCAGTCATTCTGATAAAAGACAATCAGTAGGGCAAAGTTATTGATCTTTACGACATGACATTACAGTACTATCACAGTTGCAAAAGCAAGTAAAAGAAAACGTTACTTTACCTTGTAGCATCCTTGAATTCTATTAAGGAAACTTTTACTCTAGCAGTATATTATTCTAAAAGAAGTATATCTGGATTAACGCCTTAATAAACTCTTACTGGTTCAAAATTTACCTGTCAAGCCTGTAAGATCTAGAATTCCAAGTAAGTTAGCAAACGCTAAGTAAGCCCCAGTTAGAAAGTAACTTCTCACCTACTTGACAAAATCGAACCATCAGTACATCTAGAAACAACTGAATGCAGATTATTTACATCACAAATCGAAATTAAAATAGTATTAATTTATATGTGTTTAATTTAATGGTTACTTTTGTTAACTATTCCATTTTTCTGTTAGTCGCTAGTAGTTATCAAACTGCGACTATAGACAGTTTATGTTACATCAAAAAAAAATTATTTTTTGTGAAAATTTGGGGTTTTGACATTCCCCATCAAGGCATCTAAGCCTCTGACCTGGGAAATACTTGCATTTCAGCACACGACTGCACCAGGACGGTTTGAGAGTGAGCATGTTCCAGAGCAGCTTGGCTCCCATGGCTAAATTTTGAGTTCTTAAGTCTCTGATATGAAGACCACCCTCCTACCTGGGCAATTTGACAGTTTTCCAATTGACCAGAGCAGATTTTTTGCCCCCCCCCCCCCATTATCCCCACCCTGATAGAGAAAGGATCTCACCAGGCTTTCAATCTGAGTTATAATTTTGACCGAAGCAAGAAGAAGAGAGCATTGATAGAGCAGATAGTTGTTCAATACAACTTTTATTAAAATTACCTTCCTAGCTAGATTTAACCAGGCTATCCCCCATCCCATGATTTTCCTTTCGATTTTTTCCACAATAGAATTCCAGGCTGAGCTCTTGGGATTGGATTTGAAAATAGGGACCCCTAGATAATTAAAGGACTCCCAGGTAACAACACCATCCATATTAAGAACTTGGGTGATTTCTAATAGTTCCCTATGATTAATATTCCATCCATAGATCTGACTCTTCCTTAAGTTGATTTTGCTTCTGGAGGCGTGACAGTAACGATTCATTTCGTTCTTGAAATGACGGGCTATTATCTGACTGGCTCCTCCAACAAAGATAGTATCATCCGTGAATTGCACATGATTGATATCTTTTGTGCCTCTCGCCATCCTAATGCCTGAAAGATCCTGATCATGCCTGGAATTTTCCAGCTGAAAGCTTAGAACTGAGGCCTGAATGGCATAAAGCAGGGGGGAGAGCGGGCATCCTTGCCTCAAACCTCTTGTAGCTTGAAAGAAGGGGGCAGCTCTTTCGTTGACTAGCGGGGCTATCCATGGCTTGTTGATATAGGCCTTGACCCAAGAGATAAATTCTGGAGCAAATCCATATCTCTGCATTACCTGGAAGAGAAATGAATGGCTGACTCTATCGAAAGCATTTGCTAAGTCCAGTTTCACCACCATTCCTTTGTCTCCGTTCTTCAGACTTGAATGAATAGCCTCTTGAACTAAAATAATATTATCCCAAATCTTTCTTCCTTTAACGAAACCACCTTGGTTCTCCGGGATAATGTAAGGCAGGATATGCTTTAGTCTACCGGCCATAATCTTAGTAATTATTTTATATCCTATGTTGCACAAGGATATAGGATGGAACCTGTCGAATGAATTAGCATCCTTCTCTTTGGGGATGAGAGCCAGGAAGGCAGAATTTGTACTTCCTCCAATTTTGCTACACCTCTGAGACTTACTGATCATTTTGAATAAGTCATGATTTATAAAGTCCCAACAGCTTTTTATGAAGTTGACGTTATATCCATTGGGACCCGAAGCTCTATCATCCTCCATACCATCGACGGCTTTCTTGATATCGTCCAGAGTGATAATCTTTCTCAGCATATCATTGTCATTATTCTTCACCACTCTAGGAACAATGTTAAGGAGCTCGACGTCTTCAGTGATAGACTGGGCCATGAACAGTTCACTAAAGTGCTTAGTTGCTTCAGATTTGATGTCATCGAAATTGGTGATCAACCTGTCCTGAGCTTGGATCTCGAGCACACAGTTGAAGTTTTTTCTAGCCTCGGCCTACTTGTGGAAGAAGCTAGTATTCCTGTCACCATCATTCAACCATTTGCATCTTGACTTTTGCCTCCACCACTCAGATTCCTGTTTGCAGGCGGCGTGAAGGTCCGAATGCAACTTGATCTCCGTTTGGATATCTATGTGGTCCACAGTTCTATCCTCCATGCTGACTTGGTGGATCTCCAGCGCAAGGGCAGCCTGGGTTTTAGTATAGTTAGGGGAGGGGATCGACTTAGCCCATGATTTTAGAGCTTTCTTAAGTTGTCTTAGTTTCTCCTCCCATACAAAGAAGGGAGACCTTGTTACCGGTGTAGACCAAGACTTAGTAACAATTCTTAGAAACTCAGGGTGATTGGCCCACATGGGATTGAACCTAAACAGTATAGGGCCCAAGTTCTTATCATTCACCATCTCGAGAAGAATAGGCTTGTGGTCCGATCCTCCAAACGGTAAGATTTTAGAGGACAAATTCAGACCGAGCAGGAGGAAAATGTCCTAGACCAGGAATCTGTCAAGTCTGGCAGCAATATGCCTGGGCCCACTCCTCTTATTATTCCAAGTATATTTTTCAGCAGTTGGCTTTACATCCATGAGGTCCCATTCCAAAGTGATCTCATCCACAATTTCTCTGATGGGGTCTCTGACCAGAGAGCACCCTCTTTTTTTATCTTGACTGAGAATGACGTTGAGATCCCCCGCAAGGATTACATTTCCTTGCAGATTAGTCCTTTCCTCACGAAGGAGGTTCCAACATTTTTTTTTTCAACATAAGAATTGGGTGCATAAATGTTGAAATTTATTAATAGAGTATTAGTGTCTTTTTGCCTCAGCAGGGCAAGGATCCAACAAGAGCTGTACTTCATGTCAATAGCCTCAAACTTCTTGTCATCCCACAGATTTCCAATGCCTCCAGATGCGCCCCTTGAACTAATTGTAGCTTTACCTCTTTTTTTCCAAAATTTCAGGCTAACATGGAGAAATGCGGCTTCCTCCATCTTGGTCTCCTGGATCAGAAAGATGTTCGGTTGGTGTAAAGAAAATAAGTATTTCGTAGATTCTTCCTTGGTTTTGCTACCGAGACCTCTGTAGTTCTAGGAGAGGACCTTCATTACTTGCTTTTGGTGGCCGTAGGCATCCCTTTCTGGGCATGCCCATGCTGGCGGGTATTTCTTGTGTTCTTCATCAGCTTTTCCAGAGTTAGAAGGGAACCTTGCAGCTTATCCTTCTAGGTAGCTTGTTTCCTTACTTCTTTCTTGGATTTCCTTCCTTTGGTTTTAGACAGTCTTGGGGTAGTCAACTCTATTTCCCCTTCCTCCTCTTCCTCTTCTTCTGATTCAGGTTCTTCCTCTGATTTCCCCATGCTTTCTCCTTCTTTTAACGTTGTTGTACCTTCATCTTGGTCTTTCACTTGGTGATCTGAGATGGCTGCTTCGGATTCCTTACTATCTCCATTACTAGATTTCTCTTCAATTTCATTAGAGTCATCCCTTACTTCAATAGTTTCTTTAGTTTTGGAGATTTCTTGAGATCCTTCAATAGGGATAGCTCTAGCTTATTTATTCCCGTCACCCTTCTTTGGAGCCACACTAGTTTGATTTTTAGATTTAGATCTATTCACCCTATGCCATCCTTCCGCCTTGTCTTGTTGGATCTCAGGCTTTTCAGGGCAGTTCCGGATGAAGTGCCCATATTCATGGTAACCTCTACACTTGAAAGGGAGTTGTTCATAGTCAATATTTTGGAAATGGGCCCAGCTCCCCACTATTAATTTTATAACTTATGGCAATCTAGCTTCGAGGTCAACCTCAACGCATATGCGGGCGCAAGCGTATTGATCCTTTGGGCTAGCCATGTCTATGTAATTCCCCAGGACGTTCCCTATAGTTTGGAGAGATTTGGGGTTCCAGCAGTGCATAGGGATAGTGGGGAGTCTGACCCAGACTGGCACAGCTTTAGGGATGTCAGCCTCGGGGTCGAAGTCTGGTGTCCACCCGTTAAGATATAGACCCTGCGGCCCCATGAAATAGGGCCCATTCCTAAAGATTAAATCTTTGTCTTCCTTGGATTCGAAGTTGAACAAGAAGTATCCCCTTCCAACGGAGTATGATGACATATTTAGAGATTAGGGGTCTCCAGTTTCTTTGGATCCAGCTATCAATAGTTTTTGGCGAGGGCTAGAGCCCCGTGAATTGCCCAATCAAGGCTCGATCTTCCAGGGAAAGAGCAACCCGGATGGTTTCTTTCAGATGGAGGGCAACTTCTAGCACGTCTTCAATTCTTTTGACAAACTTCAGGGGATCTCCTTTGCCAGATCTCCTATTATGAGAGGCGATTAACTGATAGAAGGCATCCGAGCGCTCAGGAGGTGGATCTCCGCCCACCCCAGTTGCCATCGAGCTACCCCACCAGGGATCCAACCACTTAGCACATGAGCCACAGCCTCGGATTTAGGTCCAATCCCTTCGAGATGGAAGCCCAGTCAGAAGCCGACTGCCCAGCCTAAAGTTGCAGACGCAGCCCATGAGGGACCCGTCACAGCTCACCAGCTCCTCCGTCCACTCGTGATTTGGCTCAAAAAACCAGTTTCAGGCGTGAGATGCACCAATCAACGGGTCTGAGAATGCTACCTTGGAATATTCGCATCTACTACTGATGAGATATTACCTAAGAAGAATTATCTGACATATTGATGATTAAATTATGACTATGAGAATGATGTCGACATTTGGTCAACTGTGAATGCACTGATATTATGATTGTGAAATGAAGAATCATGAGAAGTGTAACACCCTGGTTTTGACCCCGTTTGCATTAAAATATATATGATGTAAATATTGTATTTAATCATGGTGTGGAGCTAAAGGCCAAGGCCCCGCCAGCGATTTAATGGTTTATGTTCGACAATTAAAATCGATGCCAATGGTATTTCATGTTAACCCGACACATTATAATTTGGACATCACGTGCATATGCAATTTAATTAAAATACCCACAACCAGCTATGTCAATGCAACATTAAAGAGACGGGGGAATGATTTCCTAAGGATAAGGGCCGGGGGGGTATTCAAACCTTTGAGCCAATGGGGAAAATCCAAATGTCAAAGGGAAAACCCATCAAATTGTCAACTACCCATTTTGTCTTTTGTGCCCAATCATTTATTTTTGCCATAAATTGGTTGAGTTAGTTAATTCATGGGGATGGGAAGAGTATGGCAGTCAAATTTGAATTTAAGAAGCCATCAGTTTTTGGAAAACATGATTTTGACTTATGGAGCAAGCTGACACTCAAAATTCATTCCCATTTTATTATGCGTTCACATCCTCCATTCCTCATGGAGTTGAAGCTTGCAGAGCTCTCTCATTCATGTTTTTTGTCTACCTGTGTGTTTTCCCTCATGTGGGTAGCAATTTTCTTCATTCTCCCCATGGTTGGGAATTTTTTTGGTAATGCTCAAGAGCTGGGCTCTTTCTGGACGTTTTTTGTTGTTGTTCCCTCACTACCCGGATCGAAAACCCGTTTTTGGTTGCATAGTGAATGGCAGAAGAGACCCACGATTTTTGGGTGTTGGTTGAGCTCGTTTTGGCCACGTGAAGCCCATAAACGTTTCTAGAAATCGAATTTCTATCAGGGGGTTGCTTTCCCATCTGCCATTTCCGCTTTTGTCTCCCAAGACGTTTTTCCTCAAACCAGGACTTGTATTTTATGAGTGGCATCCTTTGTTTTGGTATGAACTGGTTTGGAGTGGAATTGGGGAAGAATTAGCTTGATAAACTTAGTGTGGGAAGGAACCTCATAGACAAATCAAGAGGGGCAGGTTTTTCTTCTTTGCACACATTGAAGAGCACTGGAAAGGAAGGCATAGCCAGAGGGACTGTGTAGCAGAGAAGGGGATGCTTCCTTATGTTGGGTGTGTAGGTGTCCATAGCTCTGTGGTTGAGCTCGCCAGCTTATCAATTAAACCTTCCACCTCCTTAGCAACCAGATAAACCCAAATGTAGTTTTGGCTTGGTTGAATTTTGATGTGTCTTTGGATATGTGTGAGCTTGTTGTTGTTCACTTATTCCTTGTGGGAATCATGCCAAGCTCGGGGGTGGCAGTGGTGCTGAGAGATTGATGAGCACACTAGCCTATGGTTGGGTGGAACGTTGCAGCGACATAGCTAGTTGTGTGACAAGCTTCTTCTCAAGAGAAGTATTTCTTGTGTATTTACCTCTGCAACTGTATTTGTTTTAATGAATTATGATGAACATGATTAATGTGTTGAATGAAATGTATTTGCTTCCACCGTAGATTGCATTATGCATCTGTAAATGTTTTGTGTTTAATGCATTTTTATTGTTTATGTTCATGGGGCTTAGATCCCTGCTTAAATGATAGCAGTAGTGTCGTAGTCACGTCCTCTCAAACGAGAGGGGACGTGATAAGAAGTATCAACAAGGATTAAAAGTTGTATGTTGTTTTATTCGCAAAAGTTGTGTAGCATGTACTTTGATGGTCTGTCGAGTGTGACAAAAAAGGCAGGTACATGAAACGCAAGAAAACATTAGTATGGGACAAAAACATTTGAATGGGCAGGGTCCTTAATCTTCCATTGGATTCCTAGGTTCCATCTCTTGTATTAGCTGATCAACGATGACTTCGGTAGGAGCCTCGCGACCATGCTTAGCAAGTGTAGCGAATCTCATATTTTCCCTAAGTTCATGCAAAATACCAGGAGAATTTCCCATCGCTACCAAGGTCTCACCCTTCCCATGCTAGTCCTTGTCTTCATCACCGTCCGTGTTGCCTGTACTAGGAAACACCGAATAGTGCGTTAAAAATGTCTTCTAGGGTGTTGAGCTGCGTATCAGTCTGGTTGATACAGGTGCGCATGCATTGGTCTAAATCCATTGCACCATTCCATTTGACAATTATGTCCTCCATCAACAACCCCAACATATTCTTGATCATTCAGTAATGATTAATCCTACCGCCGCTTCATCCAGATGCAAGATTTTCAGAGACCGCCTTGGATTCCCACTCATCGATCATACATCTAACAAGTAAGGATACATGCGCTACAAAACCATCAGTATCCCCAAGGTTTTCCTTATGGATACCATCGCCTCGACTAGTGCTTCCTCTACGCGGAGTGCCTCGTTGTCTGGGCATCTTCTTCTTCGACCTTGCAAGTAGGATAACAAAGTAGTGAACACGGAGCAGAAGCAGGAAAACAAGAAATCCTGTAGAAAGGAGGTTAGCAGGCCTCATAGTTTGAAGTGTCGACATCATAGGGATCTGTGTTAACACGCTCAGGACTTAATTCTCCTATTTTATGGCCCAAACTGGACATGACAATCCAACTACTTGCGAGGATGGCAAGCATTTCACTGTCCTTAACATTTAATTCAACCAGGCCTCCATCTGCCATGTTTCTCGCGTTCTCCCCACTTGGTCTGGGTGCTATATGGCCCATGTGGAGGTCTCGTGTGTCACCCGCATCCAGGGTTGGCATATCTTGGTTGGCAATCTGTTTACGGTCCTTGAGCAAAGCCTCCGAAATGAGAGAAGTAAAATTGCTATACATCAGAGCAGAATTACAACAAACCCCCTCATTGGCAAGTCAATCAGCCATTGAATTGGCTTTTCTTCTAAAGTGGTGGAAGGTGATAGCTTTGCATATTTTAAGAATTTCATCTAGTGTAATTTCCCCATTCAAATAATTGCACCGCAGGTTAATTCCATCAATCCTACTATTTCTCTAGGTTGGATGGATACATTTGGAATTTTAATAAGGGAGCTAATAAATGATGTTCAAACATTAGAAGGGGATAAATATTTAATAATGTATCTTATTAAATAAATACAAGAGAAAATTGAAGTGGCAATGGAGCATGGAGACACATGGAGACTATGGGGCCCACACAAGCTAGAAATTTGGTGCCACATGGAATCCTCCTCTTTCAATTTCGAATCCATGGAAAGCCTAAAGGTTCTTGGATGAGTTAGAAGGCTAATACACTTTTCCATATGCATCATAGGTTGAATTTGGGTGGAAATGTAACTTACATGGGAGAGGAAGAGTCATTTTGGAGCTAGTGAGACACTTGGACTAGATTCCCTAACTCTGTGACAACAATGATGAAGATGCTATGACACCTATGACACAAATCAGATCTGAAGGCTGACATCTGACATATCTGACATGTCAGGTCGAAATAGAGCATCCAAGAGAGCTCTCATGGAGTTGGGAAGCTCAATAGGCTCCAACTCGAATTTGGGGAAGGTGGAAGGCTAGGAAACGGAGGACACATGGAAAATCATGAGCACACACCCTAATTCAAATTGGCTTGATTTTGTGGATGGATTGGGAACCTTAGAAGGCTAAGGATGTTTATAAAATATAGGAATCAACCAAGAGAAGGGCTTTTGATCATTTGTGAATTGTGAGAGCTAGTGGATGACTAGTTTTCTTTCCTTAGCCAATTTCGAGGGTGAAAGATTCCCATCCAATTTGGTGTTTGAAGAGGCCACTTAGGCATTTCAAGGAGCTTTAATGGAGTTTTAATTTCAGTTGGAATCTACAGGGCAGCTCATGGGTTCTTCTATTGCATCACTTCCTCTCAACCATTTCCAGTTTTCATTGCATATTCATGCTCATGGAGGGATAGCGCCTTGGGTGAGGTCTTGTACTCTTTGGGAGATCTATTCCTGGTCTATTTATGATTGTAATCAGTTAAATGTGTTTTTTTCTTCAGTCTCAAAAAGTTTCAAGTCGAAATACCCAATATTTGTATGTCAAAATGACTTTTAATGAGCAGACAATGAGCATTTCCACTCTATTTTGATATATGCCATGGTAATGCTTATTTTTTCGAATGGAGGAATGTCTCTCTGATAAATGTATGATGAATGGACTGTCATTAATGTGTATTTTAAGTATCGTGTTCAGTAATTAAGCATTGGAATCCACTTTACTCATTTTTATTGCGTTGGGAGAAGATTTGGTGCATTTTCCCCAAGGGTCAAAATTGTGATTTGGGAGCTGTTTTGGAAAGAGTCATAACAGCCTGTATAAACTGAACCATGATGCATATGAGAATTTAAAAAATTCTCTTACACATCCCCTTCCTCTTTTCAGAAATTCGAGTGGGTTTGGGAGCATTTGAGAAGCCATTTCCAGCATTTACCCGGGGGGGATTTGAACCCCAAATTGCTAGTAAAGACTCCTACTTTTATCAGAATACAAAACTAGTTTGCAGAATTGATTTGAGGGTTATAAATCATCTCTAAACATAATATTTAAGTATTAATATTAGTCATACACACTCTGAGAATATTTGGGAGCATTTGGGCCAATTTGGAGACCTAGACATCAAAACTAGTCAAAGGTTGAAATAGGGGAAAAAAGTGAAAAATTTGTTATTTAATAAAATTTCAAAAAGGGACATTACATCTAGATGGCTTAATCAATACTCCATTCACCAGCTGGGTGAGATATTCTCCCTGTGTGTTCCATTTTGCATGTGTGTGGTTAACGATAGGATTATTTGTGAATCTCCTTCAACAATTAGTGGGAGGAGATTTAAATTCACGGACAGTCAAATTCCTTCTGTTAGCCCAGATAGTTCTGTTGCATTTTTGTTGTCATGTCCCATGTATCTCCATTTAACATGTTGGATAGTCCCTGCGTAGTCCCGTATTGCGCCCCCAAAGCCCGCTTCTCCTGGGTTTCCCTTATACGCACCATCAAAATTAAGTTTGTACAATCCCGATGACGGTGTCAAAATTAAGTTTGTACAATCCCGATGACATGTGTGTCTTAGGGGGGCAGGTGTGGTGAGTAAAGGATTTTGGATCCATCCCCCATCCGAGAAGAATATCCCATTCAGATTGAAGACTGGGGAGATCTTGGATAGTTTGCATTTTTCCTCCACGAGATTCCATATAGTGTCAGCGAATGCACAATAATCGAAGAGGTTGTCTATTGTCTTAGAATGTTCCCCGCACACGACACAAATCCACGAAAACATTTATTTATCAAATTGTCCTAGGTTAGGATCTTGCGATGAGCGAGCAATCAAAGGAAAGTGGATATTTTGGGCCAAAAATTGGAATCCCAGATTCTCCTCCAGAGGAGATTAGGAGGTTCCATTTTCCTTTGAGTTTGAAGTAAGTAGGATTCTTTGGTCATGAAGGTTCCTTTTGTGTTGTGTCCCCATATGACGGTGTCTTATTCCTCCCGAACTTTAATTCGTCTCTTCTGAAGTTTTGACTAAATGGTGTCCACAGTCACATCATCTTCCATTAGCCCCCACTCAGTGGGTTCTTTCCAAAGATGAAAATGGTTTCGAGTAGTGTCCTTCCAAAAGACTTTGACTATTATTCTATCAATCCTTTGCATGACGTTCTGCGGGTCTTGCAAATTGAATAGGTCTGATTTCCCAGAAGTTGTGTTTGTTGAATTAAAGCACGTTGATAATTAGTTTCTCTCCATATCAGCTATCCTGTAGGGTCCAGGTCATAGCGAATCAGCGTTGGCGTGATCCAATCCTATGCGTATTTTTTATTCCAAAATAGCGCCCAAGGGGTGGTGTTTTTTGCAATCCAATTCCACCAAATTTTGGCAAAGAGGATCTCATTATTTATTTCATGATCCTGAATACACAGGCCCCCTTCCCGCTTGGGTAGGGTTACTGTTTGCCACTTGACCAAAGCCCAATTGTGTTGATTACCTTCCCTTCCCCAGAGGAAGTTGCGTTGTAGATTGCATATGGATTTGAGAGCTCATTTAGGGGCAACCAAAACAAAAAAAAGGTAGAGGGGCATAGATTGCAAAACTAATTTGAGGAGGGTGAGTATGTTGGCAAGGTTTAGGGTCCTAAAGGTCCAGGAAGAGATTTTAAGTTCCAATTTAGCTAAGAGATATTTCCAGGAAGAATGTTTAATGAGAGATTCAAAAAGGGGGGCAACCATATATTTGGAGGGAATAGAGGAGATGGAAAAGCCAAGTATGCGTGCAACATTGCGTTGAGTTATTAGGTCAGTGTTAAAGAAGAAGACCTGATATTTCAAGGTTTATTGTGGTTCTGGAGGTCTCCGAGAAGGTATGAAGGAATTTTTAAATGCATCGATCTGCCTGGACAAAGGGATTGCCAAAGAGAAGATTGCCATACAAACTGTTGGTAGATGTGGGGGGGGGGGTTATCATGCAAGGCGATACCTCTTAGTGATCCTTCTGAGAGTTTGCTTATTAGAAGTCTGCCCAGACCCTCATCCATAAGGATGAAAAGGAAGGGTGATAGCGGATCTCCCTGGTGAATGCCTTTGGAAAGGGAGAAAGTGGCGAAGGGTGCTCCATTAACCAGGATGGAAAAGAAGGCAAAAGAAGTAAGGGTTAGGATCCACTTGGTCCAATCTTGACAGTATCCAGTATCTGAAGGCAAGGAGCATTTTTTCATAAATTCCTAGATAAGTTTGTCAAAGGCTTTGGAAAGGTCAAGTTTGATAAGTATTCCAGGTTTTTTTGTGATCTTTAAAGAGTGGGTGATTTCGTGGGCAAGTATGATTTCGTCCAAGATTTGTCTTCCTTCCACATAGCCCGTTTGCTTAGGTGAGATGAGAAAAGATAGGAGGGTTTTTAATCTATTGGAAATAGCTTTGGTGATGATCTTATAAACCACATTGCAAGAGAGATGGGTCGAAACTTATTGAGAGTCATAGCCCCGTTCTCTTTTGGAATTATGGAATTAGGGTGAGAAAACTTGCGTTGAGAGCGGGTAGAACCCAGAGTTTTTGGCGTGATTCTTCCACTAGCTCCCATATTTCGATTTTTACCATGTCCCAACAGTGATGGAAGAAATTAATGGTGAAACCATCAGGCCCGAGTACTTTATCATCCGCCATGTGATTTACAGCAATCTCCACTTCCTATAGAGATATGATCTTCATCAATGCAGTATTAACACGAAGTGAGAATTTTAGGAATGTGATCGATGACTTTCTTAATGGCTTGTGCTCTTGAAGAAACCGGTTCCGTAAGCAGGTCTTCGAAATAGTGAATGAGTTCCTGCTCAATTTCTTCTTGTGTTTCCAGCGTAGCCCCGTCCTTAGTTTTAAGCCTGGAGATGTGATTGTGGTTGCGGTGTTAAATGACCGAGCGATGGAAGAAGGATGTGTTCCTTTCCCCATCTTTAAGCCACCCAATCATGGAATTTTGCTTCCAGAACATTTCATCTTGTTCACATCTTTTTCAAGCTTTGCTATGATCTCTTTTTCCTTGAGTTTAATACCCACAGTTTGTCCCTCCTCCATGATGATTGTTTGAAGTTTTTTGAGTTCTTTCTCCAGACCACTCTTGTCTTTGAAAATGTTCCCGAAGGTGTTGTGGTTCCAACCCTTAAGTTTTCCTTAGAGAATTTTTAGCTTTTGATGCATTATAAACATCTTGGAGCGCCCTTGGGCATTCATGTCCTCTTACCTTCTCTGAACAGAGTCTTGGAAGGTTGGGTGCCTGAGAATTTTTTTTTCAAAACAAAAGTGTTTGAATTTGTGAGCTTCCATATTCTGCCATATAAAGGATATGGGCCTGTGATCCGAGCCTGTTGAGGGAAGCACATTAGTGGTAAGAATGCCATCGACTTCCATGAGGTTTTTAGAAACTAAAAATCTATCCATCCTTGAGGCAATGAGCTTATCTCCTCCTCTTCTATTGTTCCAAGTAAAATGACCTTTTGAGGCTGGGAGGTCCACCAACTTGCTATCATCTATGATTTCTTTGAAGCTGAGACCCTCGGGTGTTAGTGTTCTTCTCCCTCCTTTTTTGTCGCTGAGAGTAGGGATCATGTTAAAGTATCCTCCAAATATGAAATAGGAGTTTGTGTGTTGTTGCTGAAACCACTCCATATAATGTAGCAGATATAATTTCAGAGCGTGGATTTGAGGACCATAAATATCTAGCAAAAAACCCTAAAACTTGGTTCCCAGAATGTGGAAGGAGGTAGACAAGGAGCTTGTAGTAGAAGAGAAATTATTCAAGGTGACTATGGAGGGATCTCAGGCTATTCCAATGCCCCCAGAAGCTCCCCGAGCATCTATTGCTATACTTTGAAAACCTCTCCATATTAGTTTGGTTATTAGGGTTTGGAAGGCGTGGTTGGAACATTTGGTCTCTTATAAGAAAAGAACTGCTGACTTATCTTGAAGAATTTTCCTTTTGATCATCCTGTGCTTGGATCTCCCATTGAGGCCTCTTATATTCGAGGATATGATCTTCATTGAGAACAAGGGGATAAAGCAGGAAATAATTCAGTTAGTTGATATTGGCCTAATTCAACTAACCTTGTGCCAAGCGTGTTGATTCTTTGCAGATCCGTCTTTTTGCCTTTTTCTGGTTGTCGCTCTGGGGCTTTTGCTGGTCTTTCTGGGGTGTGCTATGGACTCCGAGCATGTTTTGAGATTTTTATTTTGCTAGGGCCTCCTTCAAGAGTTGGATCTGAGTTGGGGGTATGGAGCTAAAGCTTTCCTAGTGCATGCATCTTCCAAACCTAGAATATCCAGGCCTCCTATCTCTATCTCCACCATTTCTTCATCCATGACTATTTCTGGAATGCTATTTCTCTGTAACTGCGACAATTCAAAGGTGGTTTGCGAAGATTTTACCTTATAGTTACGTGGGTCATTTGGAATTTCGTCTTTTTTGACTATTTTTTATCTGGGTTGTCTTCTTCTTCAGTTCCAAGTTCCTTTGGATCTTCGGGGAGCTCCTCCAAGATCTCGAAGTTGTTGCTAGTATTGGGCATATCTATTTTTTTCTTCATTGGAGGTTGCTTACGGTTATGTTTTTTTTTTCATATTTTTGGAAACCCTCCTCATCTTTCTCCACCGTTGGCTTGAGGTTGGGATTGTGTTGATTAAGAGGGAGTTCCCTGTACAGGTGACCGTGTTCATGACATTTGCGGCATTTGAAGGGGGCATGTTCATAATCAAGCGATTGAATCCATTTAGAGTCTTCACGCATCAGGCTGATTGAATATGGGAACCCTTTTGTGATGTGCATGCAAACGCTGATTCTCGCATAAGAAGTATATTTTCTATGTTTTGTCTGTTCAACCGCTCAAACATAGCTTCCTCGTATATATCCTATGCCTTTGAGGGTTTCTTCATCCTAGTATTCCTGTGGCAGTGAATAGACGTGAATCCAAACCAAGGCCCAAGTAAAGTCTTCCTTGTCTGGGTTGAATTGCTCGGTCCAGTTCCTAAGGTACAGCCCTGCAGAGTTGAAAAAGTATGGGCCTCCATCTTCTAATCAACCCTTGTCCTCTAACCTGTGGAAAATGATGGTAAAGAAACCTTTGGATCCATGTTGAAGGTCATAGTGTGCGTTGGGATTCCATTTTGATTCAATCCAGCCTCTGAGTGCTTGTTCTGAGGGCCAAATGCCTATGAATTTACCAATTAAAGCATGGTCCTGCATGCGTTGTGCTCTTGCATTGATTCTTTTTGTAGGTAGGGTTATGCATGGCCTTTTTGTGGCTTTTGTGATGCAGGTTTTGGTACTTTGTGGACCATTGCTCAGTTCGTTGTGATCCTTTTGGATTTCTTCCGTTGTTTCTGTATCATAAATTGATATCTTTGTGGTACCAATGTGCAGGGTTTTGATAGTAACATGGTCGGGTGCACTATTTTTGTAGGTTTGGTCATGGATAGGATGGGAGGGGTCTGCTGCCCCTCCCTTGGAAGCTTCCATGTGACCAGTCAAGAGTAGTTAGCTTAATCTTTCCAGTTAGTGGGGAAAGGATGAGGTCTAGAGTACTGACGCCGCACCCATTATGGCCGAACCCTAACCATTCTCCTTGCTTGACAGTCTTCGACAATTTTTTATATTGGTCGATTACCTCCTCCTAACGCTAGGTCGATTACTCATGATTTCTCTATATTAACATTTATCGTTTTCTTTGTTTCTTGTCATCAACATCATCATAATTAAGTTACAATATGAAACAAACCATATTGAATTCTAATGAGAAATACAAAAAAAACTATCCACTCATTACTCGCTATAATTAACATGCACATATGTTAAAACACATCTATTAACATCTTATCTACAAATATATATCTAAATACACATATAAGAACCATATAAAAGTAACAAAGATAGATCATAGTAAACCAAAATCAACATTATTTCATTAGTCACAAACTCTCTAACTTAAGATTTTGTCTTCATGCAACTTATATACTAGAAATGATTATCGGGAGAATATGAAATTAACAAATGGTTAATTGTCACACATACAAGCCAATAAAAAATAATGGTTAATTTTGATTTCATGGGCATATAAAAACTATTTACTAGATACTTTGGTTTATTCAATATATACGTCATAGAATAATATTAAAGAAACAAGTTAAACAAGAATGGTTGCAAAGCAACAAGTCCCTGCCTTATGGATTTGTTGCTTTGCAATGAGAGCTGGATTTGTTGCTTTGTTTCTTTTATGGAGTTGCTTTGCTTGCGTTGTGGAGTTCGGTGGTCCTGTGGACTTACGGGCCGTTCTCCCAAACCATTGCCCATTACGCCTTGAGAGCAGAGTTGTTTAACATATGCCATGTTTATTGCGATTCCACTGCTATTGCCGTTGGTGTTGATGATCTCTCGTATGGGAGAGAGTATTGATTTTGAGGAAAATAATTATGAGTAATGGGAGTGGTCTTTAGGCTGCATTCTATCTTATTGCATGTTGGGTGTAAAGCATGTTTTACATCTGTTTATTGCATGTTGCATGTTTTACATTTGTTCACCTGTGGTTTATTCCCCTCAATGTTAACAATTTGGCCACTATGAACGCTCGCGGGACTGCCATAATTCTCACTGTTGTAAACTACTTCTTCATCCAAGGCAGGCATACTTCGTAGAAGACTCTCCGCTAGCGTTATATCATGTACTCATACATCATTCTCAACGCCTTGTAAAATTGGCTGAACAAAGAAGAAAATCCAATGAGAAATGCAGGGAATGATTAGTTACCTCAGAGGAGCAATTCTGATAAAGGTACTCTCGCCCGAAGTTGCTCCCAAATTTAAAGGATGTTGGTCTCCCATTATAGAGCGAGCTTCTCTTATTCAAGTGGATGCATTTTACACATTTCTCTATTAGACCGTCAGGGTTGGGGTATATGCGTTAATGCTTATGTTGTCCATGATTTGATTGGTTTCGATTAGATTAATTGAAGATGAAGTGAGGGCATCCACACATTGCAGCGTCAAGCAACATTCTCTGGATACATTACAGGTTACCTTTGATTGCTTTTGGCAAAGGTATACTCATAATTTATTTAGCTACTTGCATAATAACTGCTTCCATTCAATGACGTTTCACAACTATAATCCCTATGACTGGAATTGTCACTATGCTTCCTTTTCAGCAATCCAGCCATAAATTCATGCAAGTTTGGTTTCTGAATAATTCTATATGTGCTTGACTGTAGACATGTTAGTGGTTGATTGACTGTCAAGCTATCTGATGGCACTTGAGTTGCCATGACATCAAAGAGGGTTATTTAAAGGAGTTTGGTGCGTATTTCACAGGTTGAGGGACCATTATATCCCATCAAGTACCTAACTAGTGTCCCATTTACAGTAACATATACAAATCATGATAATCTTTAGATCCTCTGCGCCAATTTGGAGTTTATCATTGAGCTAAAATAATTCTTCTAACATTTCAATTTTTTGAAAAAGTAGTTTCCAATGTTACGAATAGGCCCTGTCATTAAACTCTTTACTCCAAAGATATGCAATCATAGTTTCATAGAGCTAAAAGCACATTTTATATCTATAATATGATCGCAGTTCATTTAGTAATTATTTCTTTAGATTCTTTAATGTATGTATACTATTAAATAGAGTCAGATTTTGTTTTCTCTGCATGGTGTTGTTTTTCACATGTGCATAATTCCTTACATTTTCACAAGCAAATAAACTAATTTCAAATTGATTGTAAATTTGAATGTTGAGTTTGATTTACAACATTATATTTTATACTTTGTTTGAGTACTATTTGAAATAAAATAGATTCGTTGTTTGTATCCATACTTGTTCAGCATATGACAAATTATACATAGGCCCAGTAAGCCTTTATCCAGCCATAGCTCTACTGCTTCCAGTGTATCCATGCTCCTAGTGATTTAAATATCGATTATTTTGCAATCTGCTCATTTGTCCCGGCTGTTCAAATCTCCTTCCCTCCATAATCACTCCATCTTTTGTTGCATTACGTATCCATGACTGAAACTTGATTGAATCTGGATGTATAACAGTTTGTTGTTGTCTAGGACATGAAGTGGATTGCAAATAGTTTGCAGAGCCTTGAAGATAGAGATCAGACGAATGTGAAGTTGGTGCAATACCATGTTGTACTGAATTTGGATTTGCATTGAAACCAGGCTCCATAAACTGTTGTTGTTCATAATGTCCTGCAAGATTCTACTTATGATCATGACTGGTAATGGAGGAGCACATGGGTATAATGATGCTCTTATTATCTGGAATGAGATGCACGCCATTGAAGTTCGTAGCAGTGAAGGGTGAAGTGGACTTCGGTGCCATTGTGGATTGAATAGCCTGCCGTGGCCGTATGTAGCTAGATAAACAATATGCATGGAGCTTTTGAGTTAAGTGGATAAGTTGCGATAAGCAGGTTCTGGGCACTCGAACTCTTTTGTATTAGCAACTCATATTACTCTGTGATCCAGTCTCAATTTCTGTTGGAAAACCTATTGAAGCGTATGATGATGAACCAATGCTTTGCTTCTCCAGGTAGCCTGCTTCGATTGAGGAGGCTGCATGCTAGTTGCTTAGATTACCAGACATCTGGCAAGTGCTTCAAGACATGTGTTCTCTGTGAAAGACTAAGAATTGTGCACGTCTCACATGACGTGCCAAGTTTATGTTATAGTTTTGTTTACTAGTAGATTTAACTTTTAAAACAATTCATGTTTACAGAGTAGCTTTAATTTTTAAAACAATTCATGTTTACAGAGTAATGCTAGAGTAATATCAAGCATTACTTGGAATGTTGTAATATACATTATCAAACATAGGATAGAAACCTCAAGAATCTATTTTTCCTCATCGGTTGCTTCGAGAAGAGACCAAATAAGACCACAAAATTTTGCATTGGTTGATATGAAAGTTTATACATTGTCATTGGTCCAGATAACGGTGAAGATAAGGGCCAAATAAATGCGGTAAATAAAACTTTGGTTAAAAAATTGTTTTCTGTGCAAACTACTTGATTTCCGTGCAACGACTAATAGAATCGGCGACAAGCTGTTTCATAGAGTCCCTGCCAGCCCGAGGGCAGGGACTAATAACATTACTCTTTACACCAAAGTGTAGGTTAAGAAAACTATGAAGCAAAGAAAATTACTTTTAATAGTGACGATTTCATATATATATATATATATATATATATATATNGTTTATAAAGAAAAAAATATTATCAATGAGTTTATGTTTAGGATTTGATTTGTGGCCTCCGACTCAATCACTTGAATTAGCTTATTTGATGCCTTAAATTATATATTATTATACCATTTTTTTAACTAATATTAATGAGGGGTTATTAAAATCATTTTCTAAATAATATTAATGAAGGATTACTAAAATCACTTTCTAAATAATATTAATGAGGGATTACTAAAATCACTTTTTAATCATTTTTTTAAAAGTTCAGAGTCTAATCTATTGATTCAAAATAATAGTACAGGCAAAAATACAGAGCATGATAGCAATTCTTTGAATTGAGTGTAGCAGAATATAGTTTGAAACCTGCCCCTCTTCGGAAATCAGGCTTTTAATGTCAAACTGATCCTCCCTATAGAAGGAAAAACATATCATACTGAAAGCATAATAAACAGTTTTGAAACAAAAAAATTGAGTGTTGTTGCTGCAAATAACCATAAGGACTAGACCCAAATTGACCATATGAAAATTAAACAAAACCTTAGGAACCTAAACTTAGTGCTTGGAAGGATTATCCTCCTCAATGGGAACACCAAAGTCAAAGCCAATCTGTGTTTTTGGTCGACTTTCAGCAAGGGGGGTGGAGGGTTGGCAAAATTATGGCCGCCATCTTTTCTTGGGCTTTTGGAGTCGCTACTTGTGTCCTCCTCACCACTCGAATCGCTGGTGCTGGAGGGATTCTTCTTGACCAGGAATGGTTCTGTTTAACTATATTCCGAAGCTATAGTGATGGTTTCTTTGCCTTGAGGAGTCCCCACAACGATCCTCGAAGGGGGAGGTGGCAGCTGCTCAATGTCAATGGGAGCCATAGGAGGAATAGAGGAAGGAGCCGAAGGATCATTCTAAGTACCAGTAAGATGGAGGATGAGCTATTCAGGAGGTTCTTCACCACCCAAAACTTGTGTTTGCACAAAACCGTCATGTTCACCGCGGAGGGGGAGCCGAGGAGCTCATCCTTCAAGTCATCCATAAGTTGATGCAGGTGGTCCAAGATTTCAACATCGAAACCTTCCGTGTTTACCAATGCAGAGAGAGTCCTAGCCTGTTCATTGGTGTTTCCACTCCCACATCGTGGTGTAGCTTGCAGTCACTTTCTAACCATTAATGTGGCTATAACCATTTATTAAAAGTAAATATTAATTGACTTTAATGATTAGTAATGGACCCTAAAACTAAGCTTAACCACCGTGTTTTTTTTATCCAAAACGATTTTTATTTTTATTTTTCTATTGATAAATAAATTAATGGGCCTTCACCCAATTACAGTTACTCCGAAATATATAGTTCCATGATTCCAAATCTTCTCATTTCAAGATTAAGGAATGGGATGCATCGAACTAGAACCTTCATTCAAGCTTAGCATTCCTGGAGGAAGAAGGCAACCCTAATTTGCTTTGTAGTCTGCCAGTTTATTCAAGTCATGAAGAATGTGATAGGAGGAGACAAAAACATAGTCTATCAAAATGAAGTACAGCCTTTGCATTGTCATGTTCGAAATGAGGTTGTTGAACTTTGTAGCAGAGCTTAGAACTTTTATTATAATTTTTGAGTCTCCAAAGATTTGATTGTTGTTATGTCCAACTGCCTTTGCAAGTTGACAGGATTTTAGAAGTGCAAATAATTATGCTTGCCTATTTGTAAGTTGTCCTACTCCCCAGCTAAAGCTAGTTTCAAGCCTTCCCCCTGGGTAGAAAATCAGTCCCCCTGCACCAGCTTTCCCCAGATTTCCTTTTGATGCTCCATCAAAGAAGATTGAGACTTTATTTTTCTTTTGCCACCATTCTGTAAATTCCTTTTCTGTGATTCCAGCCTTCCAACTTGGTTTAAAAACAGGTCTGCCCAAACCCAACTGAATTTTATCCACATGCACTGATCCAAGCCATTTATGCTCATCTTCAAGTTTGATGGCATCGATTTGAAAATTTCCCACTACTTCCAAAAGAAGAGCCTTAGCTTTTATTGCTACGGTTTCTGGCTTTGTGACTTTACTGTTAAAATCAAATCATTTCTTGCTAACCAAATTTTCCAACGTAAAATTTTTGGAATACATTGCAATATTTTCCTTCATTCATAACTGGTTGAAAGAAGACCAGGATACCTTGACTACCAATTTTTAAACAAATTAACAGGCTCAAAAATTAAAGGAACAGAGAAATAAGGCAGCCCACTCAAGAAATGTGCCCAAACTTTCTGTGTAAAAACGCATCCAACAAAGAGATGGGTTGTAGTTTCGGCAGCTTGAAGACAAAAACAACATCTAAAAGGTCCAAAGAAACCACGTTTTGACAAGTTCTCACCAATTAATACTTTTTGGTGCATAAGAGTCCATGCAAAAAAATTACTTTTGGAATGTTAGGCGATTTCCAAACCGAATTCTAGAATTTTGCGTTGTGAACTGAACCAATGGAATGCTGCAATGCCAGAAAACCGCGAGCAACAGTGTAGGAGCTAGAGGATCCCCAACCCCACACGTCCTTGCACGTTAAACGAATGGGGGCCACACCAGATAGTTCATTCATCAACAAAGTCTGTTGAGAGAAAAGGATGGGATGGGAACGTTCTGGCAGTTATGGGAAATCCCACGTAACCCAGTTTCCATAACTGTCCCAAGAAATGATATCCGAGAGTCTTAAAAGACCTTTATTTATCAGCAAGAGCTTAATCTCATAAAGGGATAAATCAGAATTGAGAGGAGCATTACCTTTTATTTTATCATCCCATAGGAATTTATTTCTACAATTTTTTAGGAATATGATAAAGATGTTGGGTAAAGAGTTCGAGTCCTTTTCTGCATAAATTCCAAGTAATTGAACCTTTGGGAGTATTTGTCATCTGAAGATTTCTAAGAGATCCTCCTTTAAGATATTTTTTCCAGAAAAATTTGACTGACCGGATGCTTTTTATCAGAGAAAAGTTTCCATAGTAATTTGCCTACCATAGCTAATTTAACCAATCTTAGATCTCTAATTTGCAATCCACCTTCTAGTATAGGTCTCTTAATAATATCTCGTTTAACCAAATGCATTGGGTTCTGATTTCCTTTTCCACCTCTCTAGAGGAAATCTCTGATAAGCTTGGATATCTGATCCATAATCGATTTTGGGGCCAGGAGAAGAGATGATTGGTAAATAGGAAGAGTTGAGAGAGTTGACTTAATCAAAGTAAGCTTCCCTGCCTTCATGAGCCAATGGCCACCCCACGAGGAAATATTTTCTTTTATCTTGCCAATGATTTCCAACCAGAGAGAAGGGTTGTTTTTTCCCAAGGTTAAAGGAAGTCCCGAATACTTAACCTTATCTCAAGTAGCATATCCTTCAAAGCCTAAAATCTGTGATATGTTTGCAACAGTTGAATGGTCTACATTCTAGCCATACACGGTGCTTTTACAATTGTTGACAAGAGCCCCTAAAATAATACAAAAATGGTGCATAATTTCTGCAAAAACTCTTTCCATTTTGAATGAACCCCCTCCCAGAAGCAAAGTATCATCTGCAAAGAGAGCATGGTCAATATCTTCAACTCCACTAGTTGAATGGATGCCCGAAATAATACCATCATTTTTTTCCTGCAGTTAACTTTCTACTCAAAGTATCAACCATTAGAATGTACAGAAACAACGAGAGTGGACAACCCTGTCAAAGACCCCTGGTAGCTTGAAAGAAGTTTGTTGGTATGACATTAACCAATGGCGCTATCCAAGGCTTAGCAACACAAGCTTTTATCAAATTTATAAAAGCAGGGCTAAAACCAAAAGAATGGAGAACTGAGTAATGAAAAGATAGCTTTACCCTATCAAAGGCGTTTGCCATATCGAGTTTAATTAGCATTCCCTTATCCTTTCTTTGAAAACTAGATTGCATGGCTTCCTGAACTTGGATCACATTGTCCAGAATATGCCTCCCTTTTACAAACCCTCCTTGAAGAGGTGATATCAACTTCCCAAGCAAAGGTTTGAGCCTGTTAGCTAAGAGTTTAGAAAATATTTTATAAGATGCATCACAAAGTGAAAATAGGTTTGAATCGATCAAAAGTAGAAGGATTAACATTTTTAGGAATTAGTGCAAGGAAAGTGGAGTTGGTGCATCCACCCACTTTGGCTTTTAACTAAAATGCTTTGATCATCCGGAGTAAATCTTTCCTGATTATTGTCCAGCAAACTCTATAAAAATGAAAAGAGAATCCATCAGGGCCTGGGGCTTTATCCGACTCCATAGACCAAATAACATCAATGATCTCTTCCTCCGAAAAAGGATTCACTAACTCATCATTTTCCTCCTCCCTCACCAAACAAGGAATATTGGCCAAAAATTCAGAGGTTAAATCATAATCAATAGAGTTATCTTCTCTATACAGGCTCTGAAAATGAACTTCAGCTCCTTGTTTAATTTGAGTAATGCCTTTAAAAGTTTCACTAGACAAAGAGGAAATTTTCAAGATATGATTTTGGGAAAGTCTAGCTTTGTACAGTTTGTGGAAGAAAGATGTATTCTGGTCTCTCGCTTTCAGCCAAGTGCTATGTGACTTCAATCTCCAATATTCTTCTTCTTACCTGAACACACAAAAGGAGTTAAACTGAGCTTTTTTCCCTTTTTCCAACATGGCAGAGGTAATTTCTGATTTTTCCATTTCCAATTAGATTTCCTCCAGTTTTTCCAAGGCCTCTTTTCTTTCATTGATTGGATTCTTCTGAGAGTGTTTAACCCATTCCTTTAACGCAGCTTTGGTGTTTTTAAGTTTCCTCTCCCACACAAAGTTCGGCGATCCAAAGACTGGAAGGTCCCACGCCTTAGATATAATACTCATAAACCCATCTCTGTTAATGCATAGTGGACTGAACCAAAAGGGGATGGGGCTGAGATCCTCTTCATCTTCTAGTTGCAGCATTATCAGCTTATGATCCGAGGTAAGCTTGGGAAAGATACTTGAGGAGATAATATTTTTTTTTCCATCAGCGGAGAGCTCTGAACCAGAAATCGATCCAACCTAGCAGAGATGTTTGCTGCTCCAATTCGATTATTCGTCTAGGTATATCTTCCTTTTTTTGGTTTAAAATCAATCAAATCCCAGAGTGAAATGAATTTCTCCACCGTTTTGAGCATGGGATCTCTCCCACAGATTCCACCTTTCTTCTCTTTATGATCCATCGTGATATTTAAATCACCAACTACCAAAATATTTGAAAGAGAATTCACAGCAATAAAGTCTGTCAGAGAATTCCAACATTCTCTTTTCTCCTGGAAATTGACAGGTACGTAGTGATTAAAAAGAGCAAGGGAAATCATACTTGGGAGATGCTGGAGTTCGAAAAAAATCTAATGTTGCGTTACATGAACAAGGTTGCAATTACACCAGAAGAACCTCGAGCACTCACATCCAACCCTGCATTCTTTTTCCCGTTCTTTTTACTTAAGGATAGAAGGACGTCCTCGTCTATTTTTGTTTCTTGGAGCAGAAGAACATCAGAAGGAGGCATTCTTAAGATATCTTTAACATCGTCCACTTTCGATGAATTTCCAAGCCCTCTGCAATTCCAAGAGACAATGTTCATTATTTATTATTGGCAGAAGGAATAGAGGCTCCTTTTGAAGGTCTAGCCCTGGTATTCCTGGCAATTGACATCTCGATTGTAACTTGACTTCCTTGCATCTTCAGGAGTTCAACTTCTTCCACCCAAATCTTCTTAAGGGATTTGCGTCCTTTTTTTGAGGACCTCTCAATAGAATCTTCTTCAGATGAACTAGAGTTTTCCATGGTTTTTGTTTTTTTTTCTATTTCTGCATATGTGGGAAAGTTTCCATTAGCAGGGGAACCAAGATTCGACTAAGTTGATGCTCTGTTTTCTTCTCGTTTCTGATCTTGAGATTGAGGAACTTCTCCCTCTTCAAGAATTGAAGGTTTTTCTTTTGGATTGCTCAAAACATCGAAATTATTTTGTGTTGTTACTTCCTTCATAGTTGTTCCAATTTCATGTTGTTTTTTTCCGGTGGGATTACTACCCAACCCCATTTCTGCTCTTTTTCCCTTTGAATTATTTCCTTCCATTGCTGAACTTGTTTTTTGGACTTGTGTCCATTGTTCTCCTTTCTCTTTCGTAGCTTCTTCATCAGCTTTCTTCTTGCATTATCTGGCAAAAATGCCCATAGCCATGACAATGTCTACACTTAAATGGCAATTTCTCATAATCAAGCTCCTACACATGCGACCAATCTGCTACTATCAACTTAATCACTTCAGGAAGCCCTACCTCCAGGTCCACTTCAACACATATTCGAGCACAAGTGTATTGTTCTCTTCTTTGATCCCTATCAATATAATTCCCCAAAGTGTTTCTTATAGATTCAAGAGACTCTGAATTCCAGCAATGAAGAGGAAGATGCAGAAGCCTAACCCAAACACGAACAACAGAAGGGACAACTTGATTCTGATCAAATTCCAGAGCCCATGTAAAGCCCTTGAGGGCCCATGAAATATGGCATGTTTCTAAAAATTAAATCTCTGTCTTCTGAATTTTCAAAAAGAAAAACATAATATCCTTTACCTATGAGGTTGCTGCGAATGCCTTATGAGATGAGGGGTTTCTAGTTTCTTTGAACCCACCCATCGATTTCCTTGGGAGATGGCCAAAGACCAGTAAATTGGCCAATCAGACCCCGATCTGTAATATCCATGGTTGTTCGGCATGGTTGTTCCGTAGGTAGATCCACAAAGGGAATGTTGTCTAGTTTCTTGACAAATGTATGTTGATTCTAAGTGGGCTTCTTGTTGTTGCTTGCTGCTACCAGTCTCCTAAAAGCAGTGAGTTCAGGGGGAGGGGAGGAACCCCCTCCATCAGCCATGACAGAAAATCTCAGAGCACTAAAAACTACAGAGATATTAGAAGCAGAAGACTCCAAAATCCAAATTCAAAGAACTAAGAAGAAAATGCTCTCAGGCTATCAAAAATCCTCCATCGATTCGAGCTTTAGCAAGGGACAACATCCACCTAGCATGCGAGCCAGCACCCAAATAGCGGAAGAGCCAAACCGATTACGCTACCACCGATCCTTTGAGCAACGAGAAGAGCCGAAGAACTTCACCAGGGTTTGAAAAATCTTCTTGGAGCGAAATTTTTCAACGATCATGACCCAGCTTAACCACCATGTGAATATATAACCTTAATCCCATTAATAATTAGTTCAACTACCAAAGCTAGGCCAATTTAAGAATACCCTTATAACGTTTTTTTCACACATAAAGAAAACAACTTTTTATATTAAGGAAAAGTTGCATCAACATATACATAAAAAACTAGAGAAGTAAGGCCCTCTCATCCAACAAAATTTCATAAAACATACAACTTTGATACAGTCCAACTTCTGATCTTTCGAAGAGACTAATCTTTCAAAGTTTCTTAAACTAGACACAAAACAAAAGAAACAGATTATTCAATAGACAAGATCTGATACATATTGCCCTTCTTTTAAAAAATAAGGCTAATATACATATCTACCAAAATATCTTATACTACCAGAGTTTAATAAAATTCCATATCGAAGTTCTTCAAAGAAGATACAACCATCCATACTTCAAATGGCTTTCTTTGACAGATAATCTACTCCGCTATTGAACTCCTTGTAGATATGTTTGAATGAAATATGTTCAAAATCAACAATTAAATCCCCAACTTTGCAAACCTAGTGATCTAAGAATAGAGAACAGAGAGAGATGTCACCATTTACCTAGTCAATGATCAGTTTAGAGTCCCCAATAATAAGGCTAGAGTCTAAACTTTTGGATTTTTCAAATAGAGTAATCCCGACAATGCCAAGGGTTCCTCTCTTGTATTAGTGCCATATCCTGCTCCCATCCAAAGATTGATTACATGATTTGTATTTAATCTTACCATCATACCAACACCATGTATACCTTTTTGTTCCGCACCATAAAAAAAGCCCACAATCTGATTTGAATTCAAAATTCGATAAGGAGGTCTTCTAATATAATACTTTTCCTTCTTTTTTTTTGGAACATTCAAGAAAATAAGATTTAGCTTTTATACTCACAATATCAACATTGATTTGAATGTCCTGAAAAATCCCATAATTTCAAGCTTTTCAAACTTCCCATAAAACAAAAAAGGGAAGATTATACATATATCTCTGTACACTACACTGGTTCCTCAAATTGTCTTCCAAAGACTGATAATCCCAATAAAACTGAAAGGAGAAACTCTTCGCCAAATCTTCCCAAATCCGTTGAAAGAACAAACAATCTCCAAATATATGATCGACTGATTCCAATTTAAGTTTACAAAGAATACACCTTCAAGGTCCATAAAACCCCCTCTTTTGAAGCATATCCCAAGTTAAAATATTTGTATGCAAACACAACCATACAAAGCATTTTATTTTTAATGGATTCAGTCCCTTCTAGATTAGTTTTGTCCATCTTGTAAAGTTGTCAACCTTCTCATACTCAAGAATCAAACTATAAGCCAATTTAGCATTCATCGAACCTTCTTTCTTGTTATAGTTCCAAATGATTTTGTCCTCTGAATCGATTAACATAATCCCTCCCTCATGTAAATTTCTCATAAAGTTATTCCATTCACAAGACACCTCATAAGATAAACTTAATTCTCTGGTTGATTTCAAAAATGATGCAAATTCTTTCTGATCTCCAACAACCTGTTTAAGTACAAATATGCTCCTGCTATAAAGAGCACCCAATAAAGTTGACAAAAATAGATAATTATCAAACATACCCAGGAAAGGATCCACACTCATCCACACACAAAAATATTTGGATACCATGACCAATTGACCAACAAAGAGATTGATTAATGATACGAAAGGCCTTCAATAAACTCCTCCATATATAAGAAGCATACACATATTTCTTTTTCCTTTGTCTTAGCCAAAAAAGCATATCCATTCATTTTAAATACTTTTATTTCACCAAAAAAATCCAAATACCTTTATCAAACAAAACATGCCATAAACTCTTTGCACAAAGGCTTTTTTAAACCAACTGAGGTTCTTAATCCCCCATCTGTAACGTCCCCTTCCATCAATTTGACTAAGAGAGGGGACATTGACCAATTAGGGGCCTCTAAATTTGCCCCATAAACATAATCACGAATTTACTAACATATAAAATATGTTTGCAGAAAGTTAAATAAACATACACATCGGAAATATAATTGATGCCACTCACATATAGTATGCATTTACTAACATAATCAATTGCATACATCAATTAAAAACATTGCACAACAAAATAGAATGAAATACTTATCTTTAAACAATGCAAATCCAAGCAACTGGTTGTGTAAGAGCGGTTTTCCACCCAACCATAGACACTATGTCCAACATATACTCTTTCTGCTAAGAGGCCACCCCCAAGCTGGGCTATGAGGCAACCAGGTCAAAGAAAACACCTGCAAGATTATCTTTCTCAACCCACAACCCAATTTTCTTTCTATGCTTAGCCAATTGCTCATAAAGAACTCTACAAGGGTCTCACTAAACTCTCACAGCCTTGGCTTCCATAATACCTTCCCCACACAACACCCTTCTTGGCTCATGCATCCCCTTCATCGATCCACGGTTCTCTTGGGCGATCCATCTTGCTGAGTGCTTATTATGTGTGCATATAAGAAGACTAACCTACTAAATTATGTTGGAGAACCACCTGCAACCTCAATTCATGGCTTCTCAAGCATGTAACAACAACATAACTTCGAGGGTTAACAATTCCTAGCTTGCCCAACCTCTCTGCTCACCTACAACCATCAATTTTCCTTTCCAAATCTGTTTTCCTAGCTCCCAATTCGAATTTATGGGTTATACATAGTCATTAAAATTGATGAACAACAATGAAGAGCTCTGCATATGGTAAATTTGCATGCAAGAATGAGAGAATGAGGGTTCACTCCAAGGGATATGGGAATATGGTGAAAAGACAACTGACATTACTTCTGACATTAGAATCTTAGGACTCTTTACTGTTGCAAACTAACTTCTTACTTGTGACATAACTGTCCAAAAGTGCAGTCAACCCCAAGCTTGAATACTTACATGAAGTGACTTTTCCCACCAACTTCCCACATGCATTCAATGATTGGGAAATAGTTAAAAAAGGAGATATGTGTATTATTCAAGGCACGTGACATAATTTTGGGTGAGTTCTATGGTTGACACTTGGAAACAAAGGATTTGTTTCCCATAGCGCCCCCCCCTTCCTCTTCCCCTCTGGTGGAATGATAGCCCCTTTGGTGCTCTGTACACAACCATTCTTGGACCATTTTATTATTTATGCACATAATATGTACATACATTTCGATTTGGCAATATAAGACGAATAAAAAATCCATATAAAAGTATTTGCATCATACATGCCTAGCCATTCACTAGTTGGGCCTTGGCCTTGAGCTTCACACTAGGAATCCATACTAGCATATTTAAATCATTTACATAATTTGGTTAAATACATTCCAAGTCAAAACCAAGGTATTACAATCCCCTCCCCCTTGGAATAACACCATCCTCAATGTTTGCTCAAAATTTATAACAAAAATGGATATGCCTCTCTCATGGCATCCTCCAACTTCCATGTAGCCTCATCGGGACCGAAGTGCTTCCATTGGACCTTTACCCGTTCGATGGCTCAGTTATGGAGCAACGTCGCTTTCTTGTTTAGGATGCATAGCGACTCAGTTTGGAACTCTCCCTCGGGTTCCACCTAGACCGCATCCCAATCAATGACATGGTTAGGATCATGCACATATTTCATAAGCAAAGAAACATGAAAAAACATTATGAGCTCTAGTGTTAGCAAGTAATGCAATTCTATATGCAACTAGCCCTCTTCTCTCGAGCACTTCAAATGGCCCACAATATCCTAGTGACAACTTGGCATAGCTTCTAAGTTTTAAGGAACTTTTCTTGGTCCTAACTCTAAGGTGAACATGATCCCCAACATGAAACTCCCTATGCACTCGATTCTTATTTGCATAACTTTTTTGTCTATCTTGTGATGCCTTTAAATTTTGCCTAATTTTTGCAACTTCCCGTTCCATTTCCTTAAGCAATTCCGATCCAAGTATAATTTGTTCACTGGATTATCCCAAGTAATTAGTGTTCTACACTTTCTGCCATACAATGCTTCAAACAAACTCATGCCCAACAATGCTTGCTGCCCATTGTATATGCAAACTATACCAAATATATATACTCTTCCCACTAGGACGATTTGTCCATCAAGTACATGCGTAGCATGTCCTCGAGCAGCCGATTTACTCTCTATGTTTGCCCATCTCGATGATAGGTAGTACTAAAGTTCAATTGTGTACCCAAATATGCAAAAAGGCTTTTCCATAAATTTGAAGTGAATTTGGTATCCTTGTCTAAAGTTCTTTCCTTAGGCAACTCATGCAACCTAAAAATTTCCCTCATTAAATTTTTTGCAATGGCATCCATTTTATATGTGGATTTAACCAATATAAAGTGTGTTGCTTTTGATAATTTATCCACCACAACCATGATGGAATCATGCTGCCTAACAATCATCGATAAACTTGTAATAAAATCCATGGAAATTACCTCCCATTTCCATTCTGGAATTACCAAAGGTTGCAACAAACCTATTGGGTGTTGATGCTCAACCTTCACTTGTTGACATTTCATACGCTTAGAAATGTATTCAACAATGTCCTTTTTCATTCCCTACCAAAAATATTGCTTCCTTACTGCAACAACTATTTTATGGTATCATGGGTGACTAGAATAAGGCATTTTATGCATTTCATCCATAACAATTTTTCTCAAATCTGCCACATTTGGAATATAAATTATAATTTTGTAAATAAGCATTCCTTCACCTTCGAATTGGTAACATTCATACCCTTTCTCTAAATTATGTTGATGTAATTTGTTTTTTATTCGACCATACAATTCATCTTTAACAATGCAGTTAGAAAACTCCTACCTCAAATCTGATTGGTAGGTACTAATGGTTGCCACCTGCATTGACTATATTTTTCTGCCAAGTGCATCCGCCACTTTATTTTCCTTACCTTTGATGTGTTTGATCTAAGAATCAAATTCACACAAAAATTCTAACCACCTAGCTTGCCTAACATTTAATGTTAGCTACTCAAACAAGTATTTCAGACCACAATGGTCTGTCCTTAATTCAAACTTTCTTCCCATAAAATAGTGCCTCCACATTTTCAAAGCGTGCAATATGGCTGCAAGCTATAAATAATGGGTAGCATAATTTTTCTCACACTCTTTCAACTTCCTTAACTCATAGCATACGACATGGTTATCTTGCATAAGAACACCTCCAAGTCCTTAACCACATGCATCCATGCACACCACAAAGTCATGTTCGGGGTTTGTAATCTTCAAAATTGGAGCACTTGTGAGAAGCCTCTTTAGCAGTTGAAAACTCTCTTCATATTTTAGTGTCTATTCGAACTTTATCCCCTTCTTTTGCAAAGAAGTGATTGGGTGAGCAACTTTGGAGAATCCTTCAATGAACCTCATGTAATAACTGTCGAGACCCATAAAAGAGTTCACATCTGTCACATTGCTTGGAGTTGGCCAATTCATAATGGCTTCAATATTTTCTGCATTAATTGATGTTCCTTCCTCATAAATAATGTGACCCAAATAGTGAATATTGCTCTTGTAGACATCAAATGTTCTTAGATTTGCATACAACTTATGCTCCCTTGGAAATTGCAAAGTCGTTCTCAACTGTTCTTCATGCTCCTCTTCATTCTTAGAATATATGAGAATGCCATCTAGAAAAACAAGAACAAAATTGTCCAAATACCTGCTAAAAATACTATTTATGAGGCATATGAATGTAGTTGGTGCATTGGTGAGACCAAATGGAACCACCACAAACTCATAATGAACGTACCTTGTTCTAAAGGATGTCTTATAGATATCTTCTTCCTTGTTCCTCACTTGATGGTAACCATGGCTCAAGTCAATCTTTGAAAATACCTTTGCCCCTCTCATTTGATAAAAATGTCATTGATTCGAAGAAAGGGGTACATGTTCTTCACTGTAACTTTTGTTTAGATACCTGTAATCGATACATAACCTAAGTGTTCCATCTTTCTTCTTCACAAACATGATGGATGCTCCCCACAGAGACACACTTGGACGAATGTACTTCTTTTATAGCAATTATTGCAATTGCATTTTTAGCACTAATAATTATGGTGTGCTCTTTTTGTAAGGCGTTTTGGAAACTGGTGCAGATCCTGGCACAAGATTGATTGTAAAATCGATGTCGCTCTTTGGAGGAATCCCCTGGCACAAGATTGATTGTAAAATCGATGTCGCTCTTTGGAGGAATCCCTAGAACTTCATTGGGGAACACACCCCTGAATTCTTGTAGCAAATGATAGTCCTCCAACTTAGGAATTTCAGTTTTTTGTTTTCTATAAAACATGGGATGCATACGATTGGAAACCCTTCCGACTTAATTTCTTCAATTGCATGGCTGAAATATGCCTAACAAAAACAACCTTTCGAATTCCCTTTACAACCCTTGGGTTCCCTTCTTCATTAATGCATTCAAAATTCTTGCTGTAACAATCAAGTTTAACTCTATGGGCCTCCAACTAGTGCATTCTAATGAGAATATCATAGGAACCAAGTGGAAAAATATTCAGATTTGCAAAAGTGGAGAGTCTACCCATTTCTAATGAACATTTCTCCACTATTTCACTAACTTTTATCTTGGTTCCAATGTCTAGTTGAACTAACCATGATTTACTATGCTTTGATTTCTTAAAAGCACAAATCTCCACAATTTTTGTACTGATATAACTATGAGTAGATCCAGGGCCAATCAAAACAGAAATAGATTGCTTAGCAATCTTACCTTCAACTTCAACAATAGTTGATTGATGGTCTGCTTAATGGTGATGTAGTGCTACATAGATTCTAGGGACAATCCTTCCCACTTGACCCACAGTTTTAGCTCCTTGGATGTTATGAACTTGCTTTGCACACTCATTTCGATGTGGATGGTTTATAGGCATATGATCCCCTCTACATCCCCAACATTGAAGTGGATCTCTTGGATTATCTCCCATCATCCTAGCTGGCTTAGTCGCACCTTATTGTGGTTGCCTTGGTTGATTTATGAATCGAGAAGGCTTGAACCCCATCTTCCTTTGGTCAAACTTCCCATTTTTCTTGTCCTTCCATGCCTTGTGGAATTCTAGTTTGCTTTTGTTTTGATAATAATAGTACTTGTCCTTTCTTATGGCCTCATATAGAGTTCAAGGATCATCAAACTCAATTCTGTCTTTATAGGACTGTGGCAGCCCACTCAGAAAACGTTGAATTTTGACCTTATCATACCCGATATACGTAACATAGCTTAGAAGCTCCAATAATTTATTTGCATCTTATTCCATATTCATTTGTCCTAATTTGAGCTCATGGAACTCTTTGATTTTTCCATCATAGTACCTATCACATAGGTACTTTTCCTTGAAGTACTTGAACTGCTTCCACACAATATTTTTCTCGTTCATCCTCTCTACTTGCCTAAGGTGATCCCACCATATAGATTCTCTTCCATTCAAACTAAATATGGCCACTCTCGCATTCAGATTTCCTCCGTAGTCTTGAACTTGAAAATACTTCCTCATCCCAAGAAGCCAAGCCTCAACTTCTTGACTATATTTTGTCTCACCATTAAATGTAGGAGGTTTGGCCTTCCTAAATTCTCCATGCAAATTGTCCTTGGAAAACCTCTTCCTCTTCTTCTTATGAGCTGAAGACATTGATCCTTCGAGTTTGATGACTCACCAAAGGAGAATTCTAGAGTGAATGACCTACCTTTAGAAATCCTTCTCGAACTATGGGACTTCTTGTGAGACTGTATCCTTAAGATACTCCCACTATTTTCCTAATTTTCTAAGAGACTCCCATAGTTAATTTTCCTTTGGATGTTTGTCAAACTTTGAATCATAACTGCATTCAATTGATTTTGTTTTTCTTGAGCTCTAAGCGACCTTTCATTGTCATCTCTACACCTCTCCAGATCCACCCTCAGGCTCCTCCTAGTTTCTGCAATGTATGGGGGAGTCACTTGGTTTCTCCTTCCGTTGGATTATGTCTCTTCATTTTAACCTGTATATTTTCTCCCATTGCATATGTCTCAAACTCATTGGGGTCTTGTGCATCATCCATGATGATGACCGTTAATTGTCCCTGTTAAGATTATGAATATGCAAAAGTGTTAATCAACACATTTGTTAGTTGCATTATATGCTCATAAAATTATAAAAATTAGTTTTTCACGCATTATGGGAAAAACTACATTGTCCATTTTTGTTAAATTACAAAAAACATTTGAATTATCCCCCTTTAAACTCTAACTGTTCATAGACACGATTGGAATCAAGAATAAACTTTGTAGATTTAGAAAAAATTAAAACGAGGATCAATGAGCTCACCCTCCTATGGCCTTCCCTGCGCCGCTAGAGGGTAGGTTGAAGGCAATGCCCTCGTTTTTTTGTTGTAAATATTTCCATTTCGCGCAATCTGGCACAGAATATTAACTACATTTTTTTTAAAATCTTCAGGCACCTAAAATTCGACTATGAAAATTGTTGTTTTTTCCTTATTTGCGCAAATCTGATGCAACCCTACACCATTTTACCACTTATGATCCGTAAGCAGTTTCAAGATCCATGAGCTCATGGTTTCCCGAAACCATTTTTGTGATCTTGAACACGCTAGAGGGAGACACGCCAATGGGGTGGTTTTTATTTTCGGATCATGGCAATTAAATTATCTCTCGTGCATGTTCACATGCTTGAATGAATACTGGTTGTTGATCATATCTTATGATGTTCAAATCTAACATGACTGACGAGAGAGATCCCATCATCTCTAACATATCCACCTATCACATTCCTGCCGGTCACATCCTCCCACATCATATCACTACAACGTAGTCCTAAAGTGGTTTCAAGATCGATGGGGCAATGGTTTCCTGAAACTGCTTTTGTGACCCTGGACTCATGAGCATCTGACACATCGCCTCAACGATTTCCCTTCAGGATTGGGCTCCCTAAAATAAACATCATGCATGTTTATGACCCTGAAGTGTTATCAACCATTGATCTTGAATACTGCCATATGATCTGATATCCCTTGCATTTGGGCCTAATCACACATGGAAACCCATGCTTGTAGATCTGATGTGGTTGGTCCACATCCAACCCTTTTCCCATGCGGATATACCATGTCAGACCTTTTATCCATGCGGCTCCTCCATGTCACATCACTTCCTACTTGGCCAAAAATGATTTCAAGATCGATGGAGCAATGTTTTTTCGAAACCAATTTTATGGTCCTGAATGCATGAGAAGCTGACATGTCATCTTAGTGGTTTTCCATTTAGGATCAAAATCCTTAAAATAAACCTCATGCATCTTTGTGAGCTTGAACCATTTTTAGATGTCGATCTTGATCTGATCTCCATCCGCTTTTACATTCCACCAAATGCAGTCACCCACACACATGGATTTGATGTGTCTAGTCCACATCATATATCCTGCCCATGTGGCCCCTCTATGTCATATTTTCTGTCCACATGGCTTGTCCATGTGGCACGGGTGGGCCCCAACTAAAAATTTCCAATTTCCATAGAATCTTGATTCAGCCATATGGTGGTTATTTCAAACTTAATTCAAAATTACTCCTGGCCCCTCTCCTGTCACTTAACAAAAACTGATTTTTCCAAAACGAGTTTTGATTTGTGCTTGTAATTTTGAATTTGTGGCCCATATAGACCCAGTATTGCAACTAGAAGCTCCGATACCACTCTGTAATGTCCCCTTCCATCAATTCGACTAAGAGAGGGGACATTGACCAATCAGGGGACTCTAAATTTGCCCCATAACCATAATCACAAATTTACTAACATATAAAATATATGTGCAGAAACATAAATAAACATACACAACGGAAATAGAATTGATACCACACACATATAACATGCATTTACTAGCATAATCAATTACATACATAAATTAAAAACATTTCATAACAAAATACAAGGAGATACTTATCTTTGAACAACACAAATCTAAGCAAGTGGCTGTGTAAGAGCGCTTTTCCACCGAACCGTAGGCACTCTGTCTAGCATATACTCTTTCTATTGAGAGGCCACCCCCAAGCTGGGCTATGAGGGCATAGAGGTGAAGAAAACACATACAAGATTCTCTCTCTCTCTCTCTCTCTCACACACACACACACACACACACACACATCCCACAACCCAATGTGCTCTCTATGCTTAGCCAACTACTCATACAAAACTCTACAAGGGTCTCGCTCAACTCTCATAGCCTTGGCTTCCATAATACCTACCCCACACAACAACCTTCTTGGCTCAGACATCCCCTTCACCGATCCACGGTTCTCTTAGGCGATCCATCTTGCCGAGTGCTTCCTATGTGTGCATAGAAGAAGACCAACCTGCTAAATGTTGTTGGAGAACCACGTGCAACCTCAATTCGTGGCTTCTCAAGCATGTAACAACAACATAACTTCAAGGGTTAAGGGTTCCTAAATTTCCCAACCTCTTTGGTCACCTCCAACCATCAATTATCCTTTTCAAATATGTTGTCCTAACTCCCAATTCAAATTTTAGGTTATACACAGTTGTTAAAGGTTATGAACAACAATGGAGAGGCATGCATATGGTAAATATGCATGCAAGAATGACAGAATGAGGGTTGACTCCAAGGGATACGATAAAATGGTGAAAAGACAACTGACATTAGAAGAAATGACTCTTGATTGTTGTAGACTAACTTATGACTTGTGACAGAACTGTCCAAAAGTGTAGCCATCCCCATGCTTCAATACCTACATGAAGTGACTTTTCCCACAAACTTTCCACATGCATTCAATGATTGGAAAATAGTTAAAAATGAGATATTTGAATTATTCAAGGCACATGACAGATTTTTGGGTGAATTTTAAGGTTGACACTTGGCAACAAAGGATTAGTTTCCCATATGGTCCATTTCATCTTCCCCACTTGTGGAATCATAGCCCCTTTGGTGCTCTTTACACAACCATACTTGGACCATTTTATTATTTATGCACATAGTATTTACATACATTTCGAATTGACATTATAAGACAAATAAATAGTCCAAATAAAAGTATTTGCATCATAAATGCTTAGCCATTCACTAGTGGGGCATTGGCCTTGAGCTCCACACTAGGAATTCATATTAGCATATTTACATCATTTAAATACATTCCAAGTCAAAACTAGGGTCTAACACCATCTTCCTAACAACTTTAGTTTTGAAAAATTCTCTAAAAAAATAAATGAAATTTAAGCAGATTTAATTTTCCAATCCAAAAAAACTAAAAAAATCCTACTTCTTATCATAGAAATAACAAAGTAAAGAATGAAAAACAAAGAAACCATGAATACTCCTGCCCAAAACCACCATTTAAAAAAAATATTGTTATTTGAAACAAATATGTTAAGAATGGGGATACTCTCCTCTCATAAAGTCCAATATCTACATTAATTATTAATAACTAACTTTTCGTGTGTTTATTTTATTACATAGATTATAAAAATATTATTATAATAACATTATTTAATGAAATTTGTGTAATTTATTTATTTTTTAATTTTTTAAATAACATAATAATAATTTATTTTTTTAATCTTTTAAATAAAATAATAATAATTTTTTTAAAAATAAAATAAAATAATTTATTTTTAATAATTATAATAATCTATAAATTGTTTATTGAATTTAATTTAATTGAAATATTAATTGTATATATTATACAAATTTTAAGCTTAATGGGTTAGCTCAAGTGGTTGAGGGTTAGAGTTGTGATTTGTAAGTAGAAGGTTGTGGAGTCAAATCTCTTAATGGCAATGCATATAGATATATAAGGGCCTCACTTTATGTTTCCACTGGGACATCACTAAATCTTTTTCTAGATTTAAAGTATTAATTGACTATAAAAAATAAAAATAAAATTGAAAAATAAGAACCACATATTATAATAATTTGACACCCTCTTCCCAAAAGTCCAAAATCTACACTAATTACTAATAACTTCTCACCATTGAGTTGAGAAGGCCCATTTATACAACTAGGGTGGGGAAGAAGTGTCAATTAGTCCCATAAAATATATAAAAAATAAGAATACATGTGCTCTAACATAGTGGTGAGAGGGAAGTGTCCATCACAATTAATTTATTTTATAATTCACTCATAACAACACCAACACAATACTATTAATAATTTAAACATAAAAATATCAATAAAATTCTCAAAATTACATTTTTTTTCCTCGGAAAAAATTCGTAATTTTATTTCAAAGAAGAACAAAATCACATCTGCACATGTAAGAAGATCACTAGGATCCCTACATTGTCACATATTCGCTGTCACATATTAACATAATAAAAAAAAATTACAAAACTGTCCCAGACTGAAATAGCAGAAATACATCAGCTAGATACATCACAAAAAATATGACAAATCAACAAGCCTGAAAACAGCCAACCAGCATCAAACAGACATACTGTCGATAACAAAGGCCACCGCCACTGAAACGCCGTCGTCGCCGCAGAGATCCCTAAGGACCACAAAAAACGGGTCGCCACGCAAAAGTATATCCACAGACACCGCCACTGCCAGATCCGCAAGAAGGTTTGGCGATCTATCTCAGCAATCTTGGTGCCAATCAGGATCCATCAACCCCGACAGCCGAAGCCCACAACCCCAGTTCTTGGAGCCGAAGCCCACCGATCACCGATCATGTTCTAGGAGCCGAAGCCCAAACTCCAGAGAAGCCGCGGCATGTGAAGCATCGACGAATTCAATGAAGACACCATGGCAAGGCACCCGATTCCACCGAAACCGCGAGCACCGGTTCAATCGCCACGGATTCAGACACCGCCTCCACTATGGCGAGCATGCCCAGCACCGAAGAAGATGAATCTTGACCCATCAGCATAACAATATTGGTGCCCCATGGCGGAGCAGATCGACGTTGAGCAGAGCCGATTGGGAACCACGTGATACTCCACAAAAATCAAGAAATCATCGAGATGGATCAAGAAAAAGGAGGAATCCACTAGCGAGAAAATGGAGACGAAACCGTGTCCAAGAAACGACAGAGAAAGTACCCTCGGTCTCTCAGCGATATCAACGCTTCGTCCATTCTGATCGATCGCCTGGATCACTCCTGCTTCTCTTGCAACGCCTCCACAGAAGCTGAATCCTCCGCATTCAAGAAAGTGTCAAAACCATGAATGGCCAAGAATTGGCCGACATTGAAGATCAGGAAGGCACAAATCACGCGAGAGTTAGCAAGATCTATGGCGCCCGGACGCCCACCTGAGATAACGAGCCGAGCCCTGCCCTCAGCCCTCAAAAATTAATGCCCAAGAGAGTGACCGACTGCACGTCCTTCCTCTCGGTGGACGATTGCTGGGCGAAGGAATCGGGAGGCAGCGTCCATTAGTGCGTCGGCCCTCCCAATCTCGCCATCGAATCCCAACCAAGGGCAAACCATACCAGGGATCTTGGAGCGAAGAGAGCCGTTGAATGGAGCGTTCTTGGAGCTCCTCTCCTCCCCAAACCATCATTTCTTATCAATGATAGCACCAAGAAGATATTAATTAAACGCTCCTCAAAATTACATTACTCCATGGTATTATAAATACAAAAATAATAAAAAAATTCTCAAAATTACATTAATGATTAACCACTTTAATGGTCTAAACATTAATTATTAATTTATATTTATTATTTTACTATGCTATTTAAAATTGAAAATCAAAGATGCCCAAACCTTAGAATGCGCCCCAAAACAACATATAACCCCACCATAAGTATGGTTACACCATACCAATTCTATTTTAATATTGGAAATCAATAATAACCCAAACCTTTGGAGTGCAGATGATAACAACATATAAACCCACCATAAATACCGTTACACCACACCAATCAAGTCTAATTCATGCTTATTTATTCAAAACACAATTTCAACCCTAACTATCCTTAAAAATAAGGAATATTGCTTAAAATATTCCATAACAGACTAAAATTCCCCTTAAAAAATTCCATAATAGACTCAAAATCCCCTCCAAACAAATAAAAATAAAATTGAAAAATAAGAACCACATATTATAATAATTTGACACCCTCTTCCCAAAAGTCCAAAATCTATACTAATTACTAATAACTTCTCATCATTGAGTTGAGAAGGCCATTTATACAACTGGGGTGGGGAAGAAGTGTCAATTAGTCCCATAAAAAATATAAAAAATAAGAATACATGTGCTCTAACATAGTGATGAGAGAGAAGTGTCCATCGCAATTAATTTATTTTATAATTCACTCATAACAACACCAACACAATACTATTAATGATTTAAACATAAAAATATCAATAAAATCCTCAAAATTACATTACTCCATAATATTATAAATATAAAAATAATAAGAAAAATTCTCAAAATTACATTAATGATTAACCACTTTAATAGTCTAAACATTAATTATTAATTTATGTTTATTATTTTACTATGCTATTTAAAATTGAAAATCAAGGATGCCCAAACTTTCGGAATACGCCCCAAAACAACATATAACCCCACCATAGGTAAGGTTACAACACACCACTTATATTTTAACATTGGAGATCAATAACCCAAACCTTCGGAATGCACATAATAACAACATATAAACCCACCATAAATACCCTTACACCACACCAATCAAATCTAATTCATGCTTATTTATTCAAAAACACAATTTCAACCCTAACTATCCTTAAATAATAACGAATATTGCTTAAGAGATTCCATAACAGAAATTCCCCTTAAAAAATTCCATAACAGACTCGAAATCCCCTCCAAACAGTTGTAATTCTTTATTATCACCACAAGGAAAAAATAAATTTTTTAATTTATTCATTTTTAATTTTATAATTTTCGTTATCATGGTCGGAACCACTCAACCCACTTGTCAAAATGCCTTGTACTGTAAGATATACACATATTCTTCTTGAAAATCTTTAATCCAAACTAAAGAAAAAACCCATTAATTCAGCTGCTCACACTATTTATACATCTAAGCAATCGTCAATTGTTTTGGCGGTACCTCTTTCTACCAATTTTTGATTAATTTTGGATGCCTATTGATCAAGGAGCATACCAGATTACTCTATACGAATAAGCAGTGCTTAGGGGTGAGTTTGTTCATAATTCTCAAGCTTAGCGGAAGCCTAGCTTAAACACATTCTGCTCAAAGGTCTCTCCAACTTCTTCCATATCCAGGTATTTTATTTTTTTTCAGTGATTTCTGAAGGAAGAATATAAATGAACACATAATTGTGTCATAGAGCTAATTATGCAATGGTTGTGTATGGGCTTGCAATTTCTGTTCATTGTTTTTGCCTCAAATAATATATTATGGAAAATCTCGGCCTCTGTGGGTTTTCTGCCCTGGAAGAGGAAAGGAAGACTGTTGAACCAGTTATGAAAATATATTCGATTGGGCATTCATTTTATCTGCATTTTTCATATTGAATAATTCACTGTAAAAGACCAATTATGTTTTTTTCTTGATAAAACAGTTACTGAAGTTGAACTACTACATTCCTTCATGGGTTATTCACCTTTCACGTTTTTGCAGACAAAAATAATACCATTATTACTGGTGTTTTTACAGTTTACCAGGATTTTCGTAGTGGCAAACTTGTTTATTCCATGCATTTTTAGTTCTTTTCTCTATTTGGGCATTTTTTTAACAATGATTTTGTACTGTTGATGTAATTGGGTGTCTCAGAAACCTTACGCAGAGTATAACAGTATGTCTACCCTTACTCCAAAGACTATAATAAAGAATAAATATGGTGCCAGAGCAAGTTTTACAATAGAGCCTGTTCAGGATGAACCTCCAGCTGATGCCCCAAAGTTGCTTGTACCTCAACATAGACAGACTAAGTTTCGTTGTTGCTTGGAGCTACCTGAGTTTTCTGTCACTTCTGATGTCTTCTCCAAAAAGAAGGATGCAGAGCAAGCAGCGGCTAAGATGGCCTTAGACAAGGTTTGAACTCCGACCCAATACCTCTCATTTTCATATTATTATTATTATTATTGATTTCTAGTTTTCTTTTTTCAAAATACTGATACTTATGTTACTAAAAGAATAGATGCAATTGCCACCCCCTTCAAAGAGTACACTATTACCTATCATTACATCCAAATGGGCTTTCTCTACCTATGCACGTAGGCCAAGTGCATGAGATGTAGCTCTTACATCTAGCTGTTAATGCTTGGTTTGTTTTAACAGTGTTTCTAACGACTGTCGTTTGAACCTGAGCTAAGTTCCTGGCTCATGTATGTTGTTATAATGAGGGTTTGCAGTTAGGCGTTTTGTATGCACATAACCAGTTCATCTAAGTGTTGATTGGAAATTTTTATTATATTGTGATGTTTTCTGACACAGGTAGCTATTGTTGTTGGGTTTTCCACACGCAATTTGGGTTGGTAGTTAATGGTTCTGGATGCGCATAAGCAGTCTGTCAAAGTATTGGTGCTTGGAATTTCTGATTAATTTGGTTTTGTGTTTCAATATCAGTTATGATTAGAAGTAGAGGTACTATAGAGAAATGTAAATATATGTATTTATTATTGTTCTGGTTGTTACTGATGTAGACCACTATTGTTTTTGGGGTCTGCTATATGCACAAGATACCCAGACAATTTTGGTTGTTGGTGCTAGAGACTGATTTATTCTGCGCATTATCACATAATTGATGTATTCTGCCATTGGGGATTGAGGATTATATTACATGCATGCAAATGGTTAACATAGTTGAATTTACGGCTAGCTTCTCATAGGCATTGGGTCATATCACAAGTACACATCTGCATTCACAATTGGAATTATTTGTTGTGGACTTTCCAAACTTTAAGCCAGCCTTGACAAGTTCCAAGTGCATGACCAATGGTATATTACTATATTGTTAGTAATACGATGATTCTTGAGGATAATCTACTATTTTTTTCTTGATTAGTTACATGCTATGGCTTCTGTCTCGACAATCCACCAAACATTAGATTGAAACTCACTTCGTTGTGATGAAACCATTTTCCAACTACCATTTACTGTAAATATCTTCTTGAAATGGATGCTGTTATTTTGCTTCTTACTGGATTTATTCAAATTGTTGAAATTTCATGCTGTATAACTGCTATAAATTGAAGTACAAAACATTAGTGGAAACTTGGAAAGATCACAATAATTAACTTCAAACAGCCCCACACTTCATGATATTCAAGGAGAAAATATATCAAACAATGAGATATGAGATAAGTTTCAGCCCTTTCTAGGACAACTTATTAGTCAATAACCAGATCTAAAAATATACTCTTATAGCAGTAATAACTGCTCTAAACTCAACCTCTAATCTTCTTTGTCAGATGTCAACTCAGCAAGACATAAACAGCTGTAAATAGCTATGCACAAAGAATGTATATAGCTGAAATTCAAATATGGAAATTGCACAGTATATGGACTGCTGGAAATTTCATATATAAGCTCAAGATGAAGTACAAGTACATACCATAGCCTTCTCTCAAGGCTAGTACAAAAATTTCAACTATTCAAAAATCCCTTTCCAGGGTAAATCAACAAACACTAGATCAACCAAGAAGATTCAAATGCAAGAATCTCTCTTCTTCACCAATTTGCCCTAGAGTTTGTTGAAATTTGTGTTAGGTCAGGGTTTGAGATAGCAAAATTTAAAAAAAAATGTACTTTAATGCCTAAAAATCTAAATCAATGCTAGATACAGAACAGTACAACTGTAATACAATTTAAAACATAATTTTAATCTCTTTTAACTTTAACACTCCTCAATGATCACTGTGTTAAAGTTGGTCCTTGAGATGCAAGGTACAAGAAGATAAACAGTGACAGCAATACTATAAAAATAAACTAATGAACAAATCTAATAAATAGTATCTGTCTGGTTCAGGCCTTCCTTATACTCAGATATCTGTCGGATCAGACCTTGCATTTTGAACACAAGTCACCAAAGGAACAAGGACAACCAGAGAGAGAGAGAATAAAGTACAGTGGGTTTAGTCAAGTACAGTAGCAGTCAAGGTAAGGCAGTTAACAAGGATGGAAAACCCAAATGGCAGCAGATCAGAATTGATGACAGTCTGCATGCAACTAGACCTCAGTTAGCAGTCAGAGATCTTGTCCCACTTAAACAGGGTCACAGTCTGAGTCTGAGGCATCCAAACAAGTCACAACCCTGGTCTGTAGCATCCAAACAAGACACGGCCCAGCCTAGGGCACCCAAACAGGTCACAATCTGAGTCTGACAGCAGTAGGAGGGTCACAGCTCAACTATAACAGCAATAAGAGGTCGTGGTTTCAAATCTGGGTAGTTAACAAGGGTCACAGCCCTAGTCTAACAGCAGTAAGAGGTCATGGCTTCACTCTAACAGTAGCAAGAGGTCACGGCTTGCACAAACAACAACAAGGAGGTACGGCCCAGCTCAACTAGCAGTAAGAAGGTCAAGGTCTGCTTAAAACAACCTTAAAGAAGTACGGCCCAGCTCAAACCAACAGTAAGAAGGTAACAACCCAGCTCAACCAGCAGTAATAAGGTCACGGCCTCACCTAAAAACTGCAACAGGAGGTACGGCCTAGCTCTAGCAGCAGGAGACCCAAGACGTCAAGCAAAAACCAGCAGTAGCGAAACCTAGGGGCAGACAAAGAATCAGATCTATCTTCTCTCTTGTGAAGACACACTTTAAATAATGATGTTTTGGATTTTATTTATAATCTTGACAAGCCTTCTAGAAGGGTCACATAACTACCGTAGCTTTTAGGAGGCTTACCAAATCAAATCATAAAATAAAGTTATGTTGACTTAGGATAGGGTACCAAAGGTCAAAACAAAAACAATAAAAAAAGAATAAGGTTAAGTCATCATAGCAAAAGGGTCAAGGTGCCACAAACAAGGGTGCTAGGACCAATAGGGAATCATAAGACCATAAGTCAACTAGAGGGGTCACAACAAGGTGGGAAGACAACTCCTTCACCCACAAGACCAAGGTGTACCATCAAGGTGGAGAAACAACCCCTTTTCCCCTAAAGACCAAGGTGTACCGTCAAGGTGGGAAAACAACCCTCTTTTACCCTAAAGACGAAGGTCTTTAATCTTTCTCTCTCGAGGTATATTGTCCATATGTGTTCCATACAATAGTTATGAGTTTTATACATCATTGTATAAGGACGGTCCAAACTGAATGATGTGATCCTCTGGTCCTCCATTCTGCTCCTAAGGGTTAAGTGCTAGTGACATCATCAAGGGGTGGCCAGTCCCTTGAGAAACAACCTAGCAATAACCATTTAAGAAAAAGGACATGACACATCATCGTCTTGGTCATCTGACCAAGATCCACTTGGTTAAATGACCAGGTATGTACCTACAGGAACTGCTTGGTCCCAGACTAGGAAGTCTCTGTCTCAATTTGCAGGATCTGCTTGGACCTCGTGTCCAAGAAACTGTCTTGTCCTAGACCAGAATACCCTAGAGACAAATAGGAGGCCCAGCCACATGCTAGGGACTTTGCCATGGCATCAACCTGCTTGGTCCCAAACCAAGAACCACAGAAGACTGCTGGGGGCCCTAGGTTACCTTCTAGGGACTTACTCAGCCTGGTTCACTAACCAAGAATCCTAGTTAACTGACTAGGGCACCATCCTCCTTGAGAATGGGTCTCGCAACTGCACTATCTTTAACACTTCTCAACAAGAGAGGCATTCTCAACAACACTAGGCACGTCTGTAATCTTTCTTGACAGAACAAACTGCACCATGTGCTTGACATAATGATACCTGCTCTCGATGTGCTTTGACTTGTCATCAAATGCAGGGTTTTCTAAGAACTTCAAACAACTCTGGACATCAACAAGACACATGAGCTCATAGATCCACTTTGAAGTTGCAATTGACTTCCCTTGATAGTTGAGAATCACTTTCCATATGTCATCCTTTTGAACCTGTTGTTTGGTTGTCTCCTCAAAAGTGGAGAATCTGAATTAGTGACATGGCTTCTACTAGAGCACACTTGAATCCCTTCAGTAGGCTTCTCAACGAGATCAATTGAAGGCTTCTTGGCCTTCTCTCTTTGCTCCTTTGAGTGAGATGTCTCATAGATTTCCATATTCGAGTCACTGGAAGACTCTATGGAGTGATGGAAGATTACATCTCTACTTTCATTTTCTGCAACCCCACTCTGCTGGGGATTGAAGAGCACAATTGGCTCCCTCTTGATCTCTGAACATGTCTTGAAACCTTATAGAGATCAACTTCTCAGACTCCAATCACAATGGCTGAGCTCATACTTTCACCTTGAGGCCGTACCAAAGCCTTTCCTTTTGAGAAGGCTAGAAAGAAACCCTTGTCTTCTAAAATTGTCACCGAAAGAACATTCTTCTTTAAACCAGGAACATGTAAAATTCCTTCAACACTAATCAATGTACGTGAATCTAGTTGAAAGGCAGTTGAACCAACTCCTTTGATTGCATAGGTACTTCCATCTCCTAGTTCCACTTTCCTATGGAACTTCTTGGCCTTGTAAACTGCAAAGTCCTTCTTCAATCCAGTCATATGCTTGGTGGCTCCACCATCTATCCACCAAGAATCTAATAAGATGGAGATGGTGTTAGATTTTTATCATATGATCTAGGATCTTATTTGAGAGAATAACATGCACAACAATAATCAGAAGAGACAAGAGACAGAGAATTTTCCTCGGGGAAACCATAAAGGAGAAAACCCCGCAACTTCCTCAGAGATAGAATGAGCACCAATAGCAAAAGTAAAACTCGAAAACATAAAGATGATCTCCGACAGCTGATCTCTCTCACTTTTGCCAGCACATCCTCTCTCACTCATGCGCCTTAGTTGAGTGATTGAATGTGTGATAAATAGAGAGGCTCACTCTCTATTTATACTCTTTCGTTCACTTAATATTTAACTCAGTTATGTAGGCTCGAGTAATCCTAACTCAGTTATGTAGGCTCGAGTAACCACAACCAGGGTACTAATGACCTGACTTACAACGGAGGGGACTTCCTCATGACTTTTAGTAATTCTCCCAATAGGAACATCGAGGTACAAAGAAATACAAGTGATTCTCCCGATAGGAGCATCGGGGACCAATGAAATACAATATATACAAGTGAATACATTCCGAAGTTACAAATACATCAACACTCCCTCTTAATTAGGAAGGTATTTTCTTGACACAATTCATTAGTACAAGTCTTCTTCTCTCGATCATCATCAAAGCTGGATCATCACTGCTCTGCTATCTCGATCAATTGGTGCTATCTCTCAATTCTACTCGTCACAGGAAATTCTACAGAGCCAGCCCTTTTTCATGCTGGTTGTAGGCCTAGCCTCCAATTAGGTCTTCATCTTCTTCAACACTTATATCTGACCCAGTCAGAAAGGCCCGCCCAACACTTACATCTGACCATGGGAGGAACACATCCACCACCATGTCAGAAAGGCACGCCCAACACTCACATCTGACCATGGGAGGCCTAGAGTGCCACCATGTCAGAAAGGCCCAACACTCACATCTGACCATGGGAGGCCCAGCCTGCCACCATGTCATAAAGGCTCGTCCAACACTTATATTTGACCATTGGAGGCCTAGCCTGCCACCATGTCAGAAAGGCCCAACACTCACATCCGACCATGGGAGGCCTAGCCTGCCACCATGTTGGAAAGGCTCAGCACTCGCATCCGACCATGGGAGGCCCAGCCTGCCACCATGTCGGAAAGGCTCAACACTTATATCTGACCCAGTCAGAAAGGCTCTACACTTACATCTGACCCACTCAGAAAGGCTCTGCACTTACATCTGACCATGGGAGGCCCAGCTTGCCACCATGTCAGAATGGCTCTGCACTTACATCTAACCATGGGATGCCCAGCCTACCACCATGTCAGAATGGCTCTGCACTTACATCTAACCATGGGAGGCCCAACCTACCACCATGTCAGAATGGCACACGGACTCATCACTTCCCCTTGGAAGGAACCTCGATCTGGAGAACACCAAGCTTCTCCTTGAAGTACTCATACTTCACTATGGCCAATGGCTTGGTCAACACATCAGCGATCTGCTCGTCCGTTGCAACATACTGGAGCTTCACTGCTCCTCTCTACACCATATCCCTGATATAGTGATATTTGATCTCAATATGCTTCGACTTGTCATGGAACACCGGGTTCTCCGACAACTTCACACAACTCTGGTTGTCGCAATATATACAAGTAGCATCTAACTGGAGATCAAACAAATCAGATAGTAGCTTCCTCAGCCACATTGCCTCACAACTAGCTGAACAAGCTGCGACATACTCTGCTTCATTTGTACTCAGTGCCAGGCAGGACTGCTTCCTGCTAAACCAAGAGATCACATCTGATCCCATACTAGAGAAGCATCTTGAAGTGCTCTTCCTATCAATGGCACTGCCTGCCCAATCGAAATCCACATAACCTTCCAGGCTAAGAAACCGGATTCGCTGTTACCCCCCTTCGTGTCCCGTGGGGAACGAATCGGACACGAAGGGGATTCGACCTTCGGTCGAATCCGAAATCGGGACACGAGCTTCGGTCGAATCTGAAATCGGGACACGACCTGTCCATCGAATCGGACACGATTTTGGAGCGAATCGCGATTTTTGGACACGAACCCCCCAAACAGGACACGTAACGGCCCGAAAAAGACAGTCCGGTTCACTTAAAATCGACTTTTTGTGTTTTTATTTGTCATTTGGAAGGAAGCAAAGCATTGAGAGTGAGTTTTATGTGCAGGTGAAGGAGATTTGAAGAGGATTTGAAGGCTATCCATTGTTTCCAAGCGGTTCCAAGAGCATTCTGGCGGATTTGTGGAGAGGATTGCAAGCTCAACCATCACACAAGAAAAGGAATGTCTCAATCAGCTAGGGGAGGAGGTAGGGGTCAAAGGAAAG
>LPNX010553329.1:604855-672749 GCA_001517045.1 Pseudotsuga menziesii
TGTGTCGGACACCTCGAATCCCCGTGTCCTTCGTGTCCCGTGTCCCCGTGTCAGGTGACTTAGCTTCCAGGTTAATTTTCTGATTCGCCTCATACTTGAGCCCATAATCAACTGTACCCTTCAGGTACCTCAGAATATGCTTTGCAGCAATTAGGTGAACATGTCTAGGATTCGTCAGGAACTGGCTCAATGTGTTCACAACAAAGCAAATATCTGGTCTCGTATTTGTCAGGTACATCAAGGACCAAATTATCTGACGATACATCGTAGCATCAACTGATTCTGATGAAGCATCACTCAGTAGCTTCAGGTTCGATGCCATAAGTGTGGTCATGGCCTTGTAGTCCATCATCCCGAACCTCTTCAGGATCTCTACTGCATGCTTCCCTTGTCCCAGGGAGATTCCATCTATACTATGCCACACCTCCATGCCTAGAAAGTAGTGCATCATATCCAAGTCCTTCATCTCGAGCACGACAGCAAGTATCCTACTTGTAACTTTAATGAGTTCCTCTTTTTTGTCAGGAACAAGTCATCGACATATAACAGGAGCATCACTGGTCTTCCGCCTTCAACCTTGAAGTAAAGATTGGAATCTGCTTTACTCTTAGTAAAGCCTAGAGTCATCAGTAATCTATCCATCCTGTCGCATCATGTCGAACCTCAGGATCTTATGCAGTCACTCCCTCTGAAGCAGAGCATCATTCTCCCTCATCCTTTCGTACTCTTATGTATTGAAACATTATGTACTGGGGTGACAAGTAGCTTCCTTTGCTACTAATATTCTATGTATCCATTTAGGGGTCACTGGATACCAAGATCCTCTATCTTGAACATTTTCAAAAGTTCTTTTCGCACCCATCTGTGAGCTTGTCATCCTCTATAGGCTTTCATCTTCAACCTTGTAGCAAAGGTTAAGATCTTCATCACTCTAGGTGATCTTCAAGCTCATACAAGGTCTTCTTTCATTTGCACACATGATTCTGCCTGTCATGTGTCTTTCTAGTGGCTGCAAATGTCTCTTCGTAGTCTATGCCTTCTTTTCGTGAGAAGCCTCGTTCTACGAATCTTGCCTTGTATCCCACGATGTTTCCATCTACTGCATGATGGAACTACGAACTTCCCTTCAGGTCTTGATAGTGCATCCTAGAAATCATTCTTCTTGAATTGGTATTCTCCTTCCCTTTCTTCTTGGCTACTTCTTCATAGCTGGAAGGTTCTGCATCAATGATATCGCTCAATAGTGTCACATAATTGCATTCGTCATATTATTCTTCATTCTTGGATTATTTCTCGAACTGTCATCACTTGTTCTTTGAAACAAGTCTTGTCCTTCTTTTCTTATAGGTGATTGTACGCGATCTTTCCTACAAGTCAAATGCGTTAGTTGTATGGTTAGAAACATTTCATAAGGCATATTCATAATGGAAAATTCTTATGCATAAAGATATGATCATGCAACTATTTTAGCCAATACAACATTCATCCATATCTCATGGAAACTTTCTAGATGCCTTCCATCTCTACCATGACATCATTGAGATTGTGCATTAATCCAATATGTCGGCAAAGAGGTTTCATTCTAGATAAGTAGCAATGGAGAGTTGTATAGCACCATGAGCTACTTACCCATCACATGCATATTAGTAGTATACTGTCATTAATGCAAACATTCTATCATGCATAACACATCAACTGAATATAAACAAATGCATAACAAAACAATATCATGAAATGGCAATTGAATACTTATCTTTATTCGTTTCGTGGGTAGCCTCCTTCTTGATCCTTCGGCTTCCTCATCTTCTTCATTCGTAACCACATCATTTCTTATCCGAATGCTAAGATGGATAAGAGGTTCTTCGAGAATTGAGTCCTTCATATTCCTCATCGCATGAAGGATCGTGAGAGTTAGATCTTCAGTTGCTGCCATCTTCTCTTCTCTTATTATGAGTCGAGCTTCTTCTTTTGTTCACTCTTCCCAGAATCTGCTGAAAGTAATCACTACCTTCTGGTGTACATTCCTCGAATGATTGAATCCTATGATCCTGGGAGGCCATTCAAGGTGGTTATCACAATTTCTGCATTTTCTTCTTCTTCATCCACTGCTTCAAGTTGTTTGAGAGACCCTTGTAAAGTATGACTGTATGGTCTCTGCATTCTTCAATTGGTTTCTCAAAGTCATCTTCCGATTTATGTTCTTTCCTTCAAGTAGCTTGGTCAAGGAATCAAACATCTCTTTAGGTGTCTTTAGGGAAGACACTTGTGGTATAAGGTGATCCTTGATTGAATCAACAATGATCCTCTTGGCCTTAACCAAGTTCTTCTTGTGTAAGGCTTTAGTCTCATCTCCCTCTGGAACTAGAACCTCTCCACTTATTTAGGTGTCCAATTCATTTTTTTCAAGAACCAGTGAAAACTTATACTTCCGTGCTCGGAAGTTTTCAGTTTCACCAAGCTTGTCATCAAGCTGGTGTGATAGGTCATTTTGAAATGAGAACCTCAAATGTAAATAGCAAAAGATTAGATCTTACCGATTTGAGGTGTCCGTCTTGGTTCCAGATCTCGCTGATCTAGGGTTTTTCAGAGAAATCCTAATTTTCAAAACTTGGAATTTCAAACTTTTGACTGGATAGAAAGATAGGCCTCTTCAAGGTGAGCTGTCCAATGTACTCCTTTTTTGAAAACAGTGGAGGGAAACTCCCGGAACAGAAAGCCCTAGTTTTCCAATTTCTATTGTAGAAATGCCTGATACTGTTTCTGCGGTATCTCAGAAAGTACTGCTCCTCTGTGTCTGAAATTTTGTACTGAGGTGGCCTCGTTTGTCCTCTTTCCAACACCACAGCTTTTATCAAAATTGGTTTCACCAATTGGGACTTATGATAGTTTTCCCGTGGTGACTTAATTCAAGACTGTTCAGCATAGCGAACTTGTACGAACTGCCACGTGTCACTGTTTCACCTTCGGGGTCTGAAATTTTTTACCACAGAAAGTACAGTCCGTGCCCTATCTGGAACATCTTGCGAAATTTCATTTGGACCTTCGTAGCCCGAGATATAGCAATTCTCCCTAGGTGTCCTGTTTAGGGATCAATCTTGGAAGAGGTTGGAACCCTGATTTGGAGGAATCATATCTCCCAGAATACAGCAAATCTGAGGTTGAAATTTTTACATAGGGTACATCAGTATTTTATCTTCGGCCCGTGAAAATTTCGGCCCCTGAGACTTCTTCAATCCCGAGATATATCGAATGTACCAAAACTACTAGTTTTAGTATTTTAGGGTTTTTCAGGCTCGGGGTCAAATTAGGGTTTGACTTTCTCGAAGTTTTACCCAACCAAAAATCTCGACCTTGGTCTCTAAATTTCGATTTTGAGGAGGAGAGCAATCCTATGTTGGGCTTACTAAAAAAATCTACTTCTGTGAAAAGCCCTAATTTCCCACAGCAAAAACTGAAAATTCTTGGAATCAAATTCTGCTTCGACAGAAAGATGTGCCCTTCAATGGAGAGTTAGCCTAGCCTCCTTTTACTGATGGATTGTGGAGAGAGACCCAAAAAGTAAGAAGCCCTTGCTTCTGCAGCTGCATAGTGTCTTCTTCTTAGGTTAGCTCTGATACCATGTTAGATTTTTATTATTTAAGCAATATGATCTAGGATCTTATCTGAGAGAATAACATGCACAACAATAATCACAAGAGATAAGAGACACAACGAATTTTCCTTAGGGATAGAATGAGCACCAATAGCAAAAGTAAAACCCGAAAACATAAAGATGATCTCTGACAGCTGATCTCTCTCACTTGTGCCAACACTTCCTCTCTCACTCATGCGCCTCAGTTGAGTGAGTGAATGTGTGATAAATAGAGAGGCTCACTCTCTATTTATACTTGACTCAGTTATGTAGGCTCGAGTAATCCTAACTCAGTTATGTAGGCTCGAGTAACCACAACTAGGGTACTAATGACCCGACTTACAACGGAGGGGACTTCCTCATGACTTTTAGTAATTCTCCCTATAGGAACATCGGGGTACAAAGAAATACAAGTGATTCTCTCGATAGGAGCATAGGGGACCAATGAGATACAATATATACAAGTGAATACATTCCGAAGTTACAAATGCATCAACAGATGGAACTTGAGAGTGTTGAGGCCAAATATAATTCTTTAGCTTGATCTTAATCCTTGGTCTTAGCCCTTGATTTCTTTTGCTGAGGCTGCTCTTCTTCTATAGCAACAGAAGCATGATACTTCTTTCTATGCCAATTATTGTTGGGTGGTTTCTTATAATCCCTTGCATAGTGACCAAGCTAACTACAGTTATAATACCTAACTTTTGATTTATGAAAATACTTACCTTGAGGTCCCTTACCATTGTCTTTGTGTTGAGGGAATCCTTTTCCGTTCTGTGTCTTGGGAGCTAGGGCATGGTCCTTTTTAGTTGGGGGCCTAGATCTACTGTGTATTCTTCCTTCTTATTCTACACAATCATGCCATAATCTATCAAAGCTTGGTTGGTTCTCTCTTCCATTTATTGCAGCCAAAAATGTCTATCAGGTCGTAGGAAAACCATCGAATACTGTTTGCACTAGATCATTATCTTCTACTTTATCTCCAATGGCCATGAGTTGATCTCTTATCTGAGAGATCTTGGAGAAGAAGGTAGCAATTGTCTCATCCTTCTCTATCTTAAGTGATCGAAGTTGTTTTTTCAAAGCCCTTCTCTGAGTAGGGGCTTTCTTCTCATAAAGATTTGCTAGGGCATCAAAGCATTCTTTAACTGTCCTTCTTCTTGAGAGTTAAAGGTGACTCCATTTGCTTTGGCTTCCTTCTTCTTGAATGTTGCTCTTCTTTGAGTTGTTGTGGGTTCTTCAACAACTCTAGTAACCAAGTCATCCAGATCACTCTCTTCTAGGATATTTAGAGCCCTAGCCTTCAACGCATTAAAGTTTGAGGCTTCTTCAAGCCTATCTTTTGACTTGATTGAAGTAGAAGCCATCTTCAAACCCTAACAGTCAGCTTGATGAATTTTGCCAAGTAATTCCTGCAACCAAGTTGATTAGAGTACAAACCCTTACCTTAGGATCTATGTAGATTTTATTGGCATGCAAAACAAAGTTAGCTACACACACTAAGCTTTGATTCCATGTTGAAATTTGTGTTAGGTTAGGGTTTGAGATAGAAAATTTAAAAAAATAGTACGTTAATGTATAAATAAAATCTAAATCAATGCTAGATATAGAACAATACATTTGTAATACAATTTAAAACATAATTTTCATCTCTTTCAACTTTAACACTCCTCAGTGATCACTGTGTTAAAGTTGGTCCTTGAGATGCAAGGTACAAGAAGATAAACAGTAACAACAATACTATAAAAACTAATTAATGAACAAATCTAATAAATAGTATTAGTTTGGTTAAGATTTTCCTTATACTTAGATATATTTTGGATCAGACCTTGCCTTTTGAAGACAAGTCACCAAAGGAACAAGGACAACCTGAGAGAGAATAAAGTATAGTGCGTTTAGTCAAGTACAGTGGCAGTCAAGGTAAGCCAGTCAATAAGGATGGAAAACCCAAATGGCAGCAAATGAAAAATGTTGATAGTCCACACACAACTAGACCTCAGTTAGTAGTCAGAGATCTTGTCCCACTTAAACAGGGTCACGGTTTGAGTCTGAGGCACCCAAACGAGTCACAACTTAGGTATGTAGCATCTAGACAAGTCATGACCCATCCTAGGGCACCCGAACAGGGTTACAGGTCACGATTTGAGTTCGAGGCACCCAAGCAAGTCACAACCTATGTCTGTAGCATCCAAACAAGTCACGACCCAGCTTAGGGCAGCCAAACATGTCACTATTTGAGTCTGTAAACAGGGGGAGGGTCACGACTCAACTATAACAGTAGTAAGAGGTTACGATTTCAAATCTGGGCAGTTAACAAGGGTCACAACCCTAGTCCAACAATAGTAAGAGGTCATTACCTCACTCTTACAACAGCAAGAGCTCACGACTTGCACAAACAACAACAAGGAGGTACGACCACTCAACCAACAGTAAGAAGGTCAAGGTTTTCTCAAAACAACAGTAAAGAGGTACAACCTAGCTTAACCAACAGTAAGAAGGTAACGACCCAACTCAACTAATAGTAATAAGGTCATGGCCTCACCTAAAAACAACAATAGGAGGTACGACCTAGCTCTAGCAGTAGGAGACCCAAGACGTCAAGCAAACACCAATAGTAGTGAAACCTAGGGCAGACAAAGAATCAGATCTAACTTCTCTCTTGTCAAGACACACACTTTAAAAAATGATGTTTTGGACTTTATTTATAATCTTGACAAGCCTTCTAGAAGGGTCACATAACTACCCTAGCTTTTAGGAGGTTTACCAAATCAAATCATAAAATAAAGTTAGGTTGACTTAGGATAGTGTACCCAAGGTCAAAACAAAAACAATAAAAAAAGAATAAGGTTAAGTCATCATAGTAAAAGGGTCAAGGTACCACAAATAAGAAGGTCGCTACGACCAATAGGGAATCATAAGACCATAAGTCAACTAGAGGGGTCACAACAAGGTGGGAAGACAACCCCTTCACCCACAAGACCAAGGTGTACCATCAAGGTGGGGAAACAACCCCTTTTACCCAGGGAAACAACCCCTTTTACCCTCAAGACCAAGGTGTACCATTAAGGTGGGAAAACAACCCTCTTTTTCCCTCAAGACCAAGGTCTTTAATCTTTCTCTCTCAAGGTATGTTGTCCATATGTGTTCCATACAATAGTGATGAGTTTTATCATCATTGTATAAGGAAGGTCCAAATTGGATGATGTGATCCTTTGGTCCTCCATATTGCTCCTAAGGGTCAAGTGCTAGTGACATCATCAAGGGGCGGCCAATCCCTTGAGAAACAACCTAACAATAACCATTCAGGAGAAAGGACATCACACATCATCGTCTTGGTCAACTGACCAAGATCCACCTGGTTAACTGACTAGGTATGTACTTGCAGGAACTGCTTGGTCCCAGACCAAGAATCTGCTTGGTTCCAAACCAGGAAGTCTCTGTCTCACTTGCAGGATTTGGTTGGACCTCGTGTCCAAGAAACTGTTTGGTCCCATATCGAAATACCCTTGAGACAAATAGGGGCCCTAGCCACATGCTAGGGACTTTCCCATGGCACCAAGAACTCCAAGAGACTGCTGGGGGCCCAACGGTACCTTCTAGGGACTTACTCTGCTTGGTTCACTAGCCAGGAACCCTAGTTAACTGACTAGGGTACCATCCTCCTTGAGAATGGGTCTTGCAGTTGCACTACTTTAAAAGAGTTTTCTCTAAAAACCCTAATCTCCAATCTCTTAGGGATAAACCCTAACCCTAGAGATCCAAGAAACTCCAAGAAGAGCATGAAACCCTAGTGCCTCAAGAGAGCGAGATACCAAGTACAAGTGAAGACTCTAGAGTCCAGGAGAGCGAGAGAGGACAAGTGTGCTCCTCTACTCCTCTTCTAGGTCACATCTCAGTTCGTCCAAGTCACTTGGATCAACCCTCTGGGAGGACTGCGCCCGAAGATGGCCTCTTATGCTGAACACTTCTTGGAGATCAGAGACGGGTTCATTGTCCGACCTAAGTACATGCTTTGCCACTGGATGCATGCCCTTCGGATCCCTCTCAAACAGTTTAGAGTAGGATCACATAGACTCCGGGCAGAGTCAGACCACCAGATCGATAGAGCAGATAGGATCTGCCAACTGTGCCACCTACGGGAAGTGGAAATCGAGTCACATATTTTCTTTAGGTGTTCTGTCTACTATGAGATCAGAGGATGCTTCTACTGCTTGTTTAGAGGGCCCCAAACTCTAGCCGCTTTCTTTAGATACACCGATCAGAGATGTCTAGCGCTTTATATTCAGGAGGCTCTCAGGTTTCGAGCCCAGATCCTTCAGCCTCCCACTAGACTGGACACCACACAACGGATTACCGCGTTCTTCGACATACTTTCGGCATCCAGTGGCACAAAGAGATCCACTGATCCTGATATCGACCTAATCCCTAGATCAATAAAGGTTGGGGGCTCTCGACCCATGAGATCTCAGTGGCAGCCCCGCACCAGACCTCCCTCCAGGAGACGTCCAGGAACATCCAGATCACAACGACAACATCTTAGAGGACGACCCGCGCCTACTGGCCTCGATTCAGGACAACAAACACTTCTACAGTTCTCCCAGTTTTCTTCGTTCAGCCTCGGATGTTAGGAGTATCAGACCTTCCTCGGCTGTCTTGGCCCCTGGATCTTGTCCACTTGAGCTCCTTCGTCCCTGTGCAGGACTACATGATTGGAACCGGAACAGGACTTCTCCCATGCTCCTGCCTACCTCTACAGGGTTAGCTTTACTTCTGTTTACTTCATTGTTATGTTGTATTTCCTTTCTCTTTAAGGGAGATCGTTTGATCCGATTCCTCCCACATGCATAATCTATCATTGTAACCGACAGTCCCGTTGACCTACTTTGTTGTCATTAGTGGACATTAATAAAATTATTATCTTATCTACACAAGGTTGAGTAAGAATGAACAAACAAGTGATCTGAATGGAAAGACTCTCTCCTTCCTCTATTTGTATAAGAGGTAAAGGAGGCCAACAATCTATGTGGGTCTAAAACCTTACAAGCAACCTACGTATTATCCCTTGCAGACCACACAAGTGAGACATCCATCATGAGCCTCTATGTACTCCCTCGATCCTCCTAAGCAATGTGCTCCCTTGGTTCAGCTACCCCTTGCAAGAACACTGTCAAAGCCCTATGCGTCCTTGAGTCATCTCCAATCCTTTGAACATGAACTCAAGCTGCCACATGCCATCTAGTGCTTGAAGCCCTCTTCTAGGATGCAAAATGATCCTCATCACAAGTGGGGTGCTCTCCAAGCAAGTGGTTCCTACATTTTGGCCATCATGAAGGGCATCCACCAATAAAGCAACAGAATTCCACTGTCTAAGGGAAGTGGCAAGCCAAAACTGTTATGAGGTCAAGCATCCATTGAGCAAACAATCTCCATTGTGCATTACCATAATGGACCATCTCTCATGCTACAATTCATCTTGGACTATCTAGGGGCAGATCATACACCATGTACCCCAAATCTCATGAAGCACCCTCAAACATGGTGTAAACACTTTTGGAGTAACCTGAAACTCTAACACAAATTAGGTTTTCATGCGCCCACATCAAATTAGGGTTGATGTTATTGCGGATAAAATTCTATCGTTTCTTGATTAGATTGTGTTTACATGCTTACTTTAACGACAACAATCCTGTATCCATTGGGCATGAATTCACTTCTATGTGACAAAATGGTGTACTATAACTACTGTTTACCACAGACAATTAGCCACATTATATCTTGTTACAGTGGATGGTGTTATTTCACTTCTATTGAATTCATTGAAATTAGGTTTGCACTGATGCCTTTTTCTGACTTGCCTGCTTGATGCATTCAATTTCAGATTTTTTTTATTTTATTTTATTTCGGAAGGAATAATCAGTCATGATCCATCTCACAGTAGAGTGAATATTCTGAAGTTGATAAGGAATTGAGAGCACAATCTAGACAACTTTATAACAGCCTGCATGTACATGACAATGTAGATGATTACAATGGCTGCATCATATGTCTTTGAAAAATAAATGGTGCTCAGTTAGACACTGTCATTTAAATTTTAATTTCCTTGGAATTGTGTTTGAAACTTTTTTAATAATTGCCAATGGCTTCTTGATTACATGTATGTTGTATGGTGCTTCTTCTTCTTTTCTGGTGTGGCAACTATCACAATAGACTGGATGCTGGCATATGCTTTTGTCAAGTTTGTTGAAAAAATCGACATGATGCTTATTTTTATAGAATTGGAATATTTTTGCAGCTGGGGATAGACCCGTCTAACATTCTTCCCCAAAAACCACTAACTGAAGAGGAAAAGTGGCAAGCTTTAAAGGACCGTCTTTCTACTGCATTTGCTGATCAGGTTGCTCCTACTCTGATTATGACTATATTTCTATTTGATTGAATAAAGGAATTTGATTCAGTCCAAATTTGGAATGCAAACAAAATGGATAATAGATAAATGATATCTGGACTGGTTGCCCACTTTGTTCTAGTCAAGGTTGAAATGATAGATGCATTTCCATTTTAAAGTTTTGCTTTGTGCATGAGAATATCTTATTTTTTATACATCTGATCTTTATGTGTTTCTGGGATGAAGTTCCTTCTATCATACTGCCCATTCATTGCACACTTCAGAGCAGCGGTCGAACGACAAGGTGACAACTATGGTTTGGTTCCGGCTGCAGTTATTTCTGCATTTGATACGAAGATATCGACTTTATGCAAATCAATCAACAGCACGACAGAAATGGATCCTGCATTGAGTTTAGCACTAGTATTAAATGCTGCCAAATCATGCAGTGACCTCTATTCTCCTGCGGATAGCTTTTGGATTGGTAAAAGAGACCCTTTTTCTTTAGAAACCAAAGAAAAGTTGTTAAACTGGACACCAGAATTCACAGGAAAAGCAGACAGCTCAATGGAATTTAGGGAAAGAACAGAGAGCTGTTTATTTACAGCTATATTTATACCTTGCTCCTTTGAAAAGAAAGCTAAATCATTGACTTTGAAGGTTGAACCACATGAATATTTTATGGATGTGATTGCAAACCATCTAAGCGTTACAGATTCCTCTCGTGTTTTGATGTCAAGGTAAGTGTGCCATTGCAGAAATAGTTCTCAAAATTTGATGGTTTTCTTCCTTGATAGGTTTATGACCCCTGATCTATTTACATTTGCATGGTTTGTCTTTTGTTTTGCAGGCCTCTTAGCAAGGTTTCCTTGGATGCCAGATTTTACTTTCCAGCTCCAGATACTTTACCTTCAGTTTCATATCTGTTTGGAAATCCCCCCATCAGTGAGAAACGTAAAGGAAGTCCACACTGTCAGCTGGAGTTTAATAAAAGGGCATCTATCTTAGTAGGGCAGGAAGTACATGGTGATGCAATTCTGGCAGCAGTTGGATCCTCATGGAAGTCATTGGGAACTATGTTTTGTGAAGATATTAACCTTAGCAGATATCACAGGTCTGTTATTCTGTTTGATTTTAGGATGGGATTAATGTTGGCTGTTTCATTGTGTGCTGACTTTTAGGTATTTTTATTTTAATTGCTTGTTTTGAACTGATAAAGAATGATCATTTTCTTTCTCATGTCCTTTACAGACTATTTTTTGTTTTTGCTATTATTTTATTGCACCAAGAATAATGAGGTGCATATACAGGCCAGTATGGATAAGATGTGTAACATAAGGTAACAGTAATAAACTAAATTAATAGAAAAATTGAGGTCTGTAAAAATGATAAAAAAATGAAGGACGACCGTAATAGTAATTAAAAAACAACACAATAATAAAATATAATTCAACATAGATCCCTCTCAACCCTGATCATTAAAAGCACTCATTAATCCCTGAGTTATTAAGCACCGATTAACTGGGAGCACCGGTAAGTTTGTTCCTTGATTTCTTTTTGATTTTGATCCCTCTCAGTGCTTAATAGATCTGGGGTAAATACTAAAAATGGATCAACACTCGTTGTATCACTTATTTCATTGCTTCTTTTGGATGTAGATGTATCTAGTTATTTTCAATTTTTTGGCTTGTTATATGCAATTATCAAAACTGTTTATACGATGCCTTAGGATTGTTTGTTTTCCAATTGACATACACAGCAGGATTATAACTACTCCGTTCTATGTGGGCTTATTTTTGTCCTTACTAAATGTATTCTTTGAAGATTGCCAAGGTTCATTGGTTGCATTGCAAATTATGTAGGATGGGTAGAGCACAGTATTATGCAGTGCTGTATGCCGCTATTCTTGCATCTATTAGAACTTTAGGATCTTGTTCTAGATTACTGGATAACATAAAGTTTTGGTTGAGCTTCACTTCTAAAGATTGTGTCAATTTCACAGGTTGCTACTCAATCGAGATCCTTGGGGCAGTTACAAGATCTCCAGAGATGCTATTTTAGCGGCAAAGTTGCCAATTACTTTCACAACCCGTTCAAACTGGCGTGGAGCACTACCCCGAGACCTTCTAATAAGTTTCTGTCACAACAATCGCTTATCTGATCCAATATTCTCTCTATCAGAGGCAGATTCCATGGCAAAACCTAAGAATACAAGTCAGACACAGCCAGGTCAAAGTGGGTATTTAAATGGCACAGGAAATGAGTCTGAAATGCTGAATGGTGTTAAGAATGAAATGACTGAAGGCCTTAATGACACTCAAAATGGGGAAGGGGTTAATGAACCAATTGGTAGAGGTTCTTACAGATGCGCTGTGAAAATACTATCTAAGGCTGGAGAGTTGATAATAGAGTGTTGTTCTGATATGTCTTATAGAAACAAAAGTGATGCAATCCAAAGTGTTGCCTTGAAAGCAGTTAATATCTTAAATAATGGCAATGAAACGATAGGCCTGCAGCAGGAGCATGCTGCTTTTTCCATGTTAGTATGTCAGCCTGTTACTCCAGGAATGAATGTTTCTGCTTCTGTTGGATGTTTTAACAAGGAATCTGCTTTTTCTGACTTGTCATCTGTTGCTTGCTGCAGTTCTGATAATATGTTCAATTACTGTAAAAAAAAGTCTCCTGGATATAATGATATGCTTCCCTCTTCCCAGAATATGTTGCCTCAGGAGGATGTTGACCTTGACCATGACCATGAGATGACTGATCTCAACATCACAGGTCCTGATTCTGGCAAACCACCCTCTGATGGCACTATAGTATGCGTCCAATATAGTGTTTTCCTGCTGGGTAAACTTGAAAGGGAGTGCTTGGAAAGCAAAGAAGAGTTTGAATTTGAATTTGGTAAAGGTGCTGTAATTCCCCAATTAGAGACGTGTGTAGCACAGATGTCTGTCAATCAGTCTGCATGCTTCTATACATCTTTACCACCTGAGAGCCTGATACTGGCAGCTGCTGTTGAAAGTGCAGAGAAGATTTCCTGTTTACCTTTAGGTATTTGAATTTCAAATGTCTTGTCTATTTTGGGGTGTTACTGTGCATAGTTTGGACATGCTATTTATTATTCACTTCTATATCAGGAGAATTCCGTCTGGAGTATAACGTCACACTTTTGAGGTTGATGGAGCCCATGGAGGAGAAGATGGAGCGGGCTTTTTTCAGTACACCTTTATCAAAACAAAGAGTAGAATATGCCTTGCGTCTTCTTACGGAGTCTCATGCAGAGTCTTTGGTATTGTATCTATTGGCTTTTGGTTTATAAGTTTGGTTTAGAATGTTCATTTTGATATTAATATTCTGACTATCCTGCTTCTTTGCAGGTTGATCTAGGTTGTGGATCTGGCAGTTTATTTGATGCTTTGTTAGAGCAGAAAACTGACTTGGTATATATTGCTGGTGTGGACATTTCACAGAGAAGTCTCTTTCGTGCTGCCAAGGTTTGGATACCCCTCTTATCTTTCGAGTTTCTTTTTGAATTGTGCTTGTATGACATACTCCGGTTCTTTTAGTGTTTTTCCCCCTTGGAGGTGGCTTTTTTATGGGTGCAGTTATGCCTGGTTTTGCAATATCCATCTTAACTTGCTTTATCTTGCTTCCTGGATATGAATGGCATCATATATGTTGTGATTTTCCTTATCTTACCCAGCAAGATCATAATTTTATTTTCCATGCTATGGATGTTTGCCATTCAATTTGTTTTTTTAAATGGAAAACCTGATTAGGACTTTTGCTCTGAAATTTGTCTGTCTACCCCGTCACAAATAAGAATTCCTATGTTATGCCATAAACAATGGTATTTCTGTTTTCCTGTTTTTAACGCGGATTTCTGTTCTCTCATCAGTGCTTGTTTTAGAAGAGTTTTATGAAGATTTAGATTGTGGTTAGTTTAGGACACTGCCATATGGAAGGTCAAAGACATATTTTATCATCTCCCATGGACAAGGTTGATAGGTTAATTGGTTCCTAGTTCTATGTGTATACATTGGCATTGTTAAGTGCATACGATGCCCCATATTCAATATTTTTGGTTATGTTAAGCACTAGGACTTTGTAGGAAGCTTATAGAGAAGTGCTATGCACAATACTGATCACTTTCTCTTAGTGAAATTGGTTACATGGAGACTTTCGTGAGTCATAGTGTTATATATACCTTGTCAATTGTCTCACTGTGGATATGAGATCAGAAATTTGGAAATCTTCTGGCTTGGGACTTCTTGTTATATAGACAATTTTTTTCCATTACTGAAAGCATTTTTCATGAAATAAAATATACAGAAAGCGTTAACTACCTTGGTAGGTTTTTTATGTTTCATATAGATTACTTGCCATTCTTTAACTTTCGGGTAACATTTTTGAATTACAACATTTAGCCTTTGGACAAGCGGCATCACTTGCATGGGCTTGCTTTGTGGTATCTATGGCGCCTACGAACCTACTTTTTTGTCCAACGCCTCTGTTTGCTCTTTACCATTTCTGCTTTGAATATGTAAGTCCTTTTTTCTTGCTTGGGGCACATTTTCTTCATGTTGCAGCTATGCCTTGGGACCGATGTTATTAGGATCGGACCATTGGATCCTAGAAATTCAACTGGTAAAAGAATTGAACACAAAACCGATCGACCAAATAATACATAAACAATTCAAAATTTGATTTAAAAATAGGTTTCTCATGTATATAGAATGTAAGGGTGAATATAAAAAAATAGCATTTGAGTGCAGTCCATACCTGAACTAAAATATATAAACATAGAGGCTCCAAATGGGCTTCTACAATCTAAAAGTTATCATTTTAGTAACTCTACATTCTATTCATTTGTCAATCATATGAATCTTCATCCTGTACATCCTCTGGATTGGTAGAAGATCATGACTTGGTGCCCTTGAAGGTCCAACATTCTTGTCCATATATTGTGGTGGTGAAAGCAAGTGCAAGTCATCGAGGATAAGTCCATCCATGGTAGAGGGTGGAGGGGATCATTAAATAGATGAAAAATAGGTTTTAGGGTAGTTGTACGGTTTTTGTTTTTGTTTTTCAGTTTTTCGAGGGGATGGGGATGCATTAGTACAGACTCGGTCAAATCAGTTGGTTTTGATTTGGACTTGCTGGTTTTGATTGGTTTAGGTTAGAACCTGTGGTCCAAAGCAGTTTGGATTACAATTTTTGACCATTAGACTCCCAAAATTGGTGTGTTCGCTAGTTTGGGACGTATATGTCACCTCTAGTTTCTTTTTGCATTGTCACACTTTTGGGAGGTACAAACCTCATCTTCATTTCATTGAATTGGGATATGATGGTTGGGCGCTTATTCTACTTTGTTCAATTGGTATCTTATATGTTTCTGGTAAATATTAATTAGTGGGATAGCAATTGTGCTCTACATACACCCTGTTATTATATTTGTTTGTTACTTGTGACTTTAGGTTTTTTAATATTTTGTATTGATGTATGTTCCACTTATACATTTATTCATTATGTTACTTAGTGAATAAATGAACAATAAGAGAGAGGCTTTTTTTTCAGGTACACATGCTTAAATATATTTTCATTAGATGTCGAAATTCATTATACACATATAATGGGCTATTCTAGTTCAAATTGTCTTTATGGCCCAAAGATGTCCCACAAAATACATCCCCATAGAAAATCAACACATTCGACTAGAGGGGGCTTTGCCCTGCTCTCCTCTTTCCTTGATCCTACCTTGCTAAGACCTCTCTCCATTATCAATAGCCATAGTGTCACTTCAATCTAGTGTTTCTTACCTCACTCCCTCTCCTTCAATAAGCTTCGCTATGCTTTTTATTGGACATTCAACTCTGTTGGGATCATGATTGTTTGGACTATTTGAAACCCGTAACAATCATATGGGCATTTTCATTAATAAAAACGTTGCAAATGTTGGATCTAATATTAAATCTAGTGCTATTTGAAACTCTATCCCTATTTATCTTCTCTTAATCACATTCAACACATCTTTCATTGGTCTCTTTTTCAATCTATATAAATAAATAAAAAATTTCTAGGTGCATCAATGATCCTTCTTTACCTCTTTGTCCATGTGCCACACCATTGTATCACCTTGGTGATGTTGTGTCTCTACTCTTCCTTGCCTCTTTTAGGACCCACCTCCTATTGCCTACTTCATCCTTCTCTTGATACTACCACATGGTGTTGTGCCTCTTTCTCCACTCTATTCTATTGGTTGAGCTATTGGATGGCCCAATGATTGATTGCCTATCTTTAATCCATCCTCGAATCACTCCTTTGTCAAATGTTGGTTGCATCTTCTGATCCTTTGGCTAGTTTATTCATCCATATGGATCCCACTCAATCTCCCTCTCCATCACCCCATCAATCCTCCTTTCCTCCACCTCTATCTATTGAGGGTGTGGTCCCACTTACCCATTGGATTGTCAACGTGTCATTCACCTCACAGTTGTTGGTGTAATTTGTCTCAAAAATGTAAAATGCTATATTCCTAGGATAGCAACAATGTAGTCAATAACCTACCCTAACCATGGAGTGTTACTCTCAAGCCCATGACTCATGATCGATTGTGCCCCTTGGCACAACATACATGTAATACATTTGAGACAAACTTGCACTAGGTCTTGTGGTTCCATAGGGGTTAATTGGGTCATATAAGTCAACACAATGGTATGTTAAGGTCATTTTATGTGGTCAAACCCTGTTTTTTGGTAAGTAAGAGTAGTGCCTTCTATTTATATATGCAAAAGATAGGTAACATAATTGTTGGAACTTGGGAGGTTCCCAAGGGATTGTTAGACCTCCCACCTTTTTCTGAATTAGGTTTTAAAGATTTGTGTGTAGAAGGTGCAGCCCCCATAGATTGATTACATAAAGGGTTATGTCCCCAAGAAGGTCCAGGCCCCATAAATTGAGCAATGCCCAACAAAGATCCACAAATCAAGGACTTTGTCTCATAGAATCAAGGGATTATGTCATCAAAGAAGTGCACCTGTGACCCACCACATATTGAGGGATCCAAGATATGCATCCACAAGTTCAGTATCTTGTCTCCCTAAAGCAAGGGATTGTGTCTTAGAGAATTATGCCTTGCATAGGTTGAGGGGATTTAGGTGTCTAAGTGGAGTGTGCCCACTATTTTTAAAGGAGGGGGGCGTTCCAGATTGTTAATACAACCCATCAATCTATACTATGCAAAAAATACACCACAGAATGAGGGATCCAAGATATGCATCCACAAGTTAAGTATATTGTCTCCCTTAACCAAGGGATCGTGTCCCAGAGAAGTGTGCCTTGCATATATTGTGGGAGACTTAGGTGTCTAAGTGGAGTGTGCCCACCATTTTTAAGGAGGGGGGCATTCCACATTATCAATATAACCTGTCCAGTGTCAATCTATACTACAGAAAAAATACATCATGATAATTGCCCCAAGGGACTCTAAGCTATGTTCAATTGATTATGCTGTGTCGGGATCCAGAATTTGAACGAAATCATCATAGTCATCTATTGGATTACCCTCATACAATATGAGGGAATGTCTCCAGCTGCGGGACATGTGCTCATCTCGGGAGTGCATGAGAACCACATAATCTCAACTTGTACATGATCACAATGACCATTCCAAAATTCCAAAACCAAAAACCATTTGGTGGGATGGATGAACTCAACATCCCTAAACACCATATCACATCCAATAGTTTATTACATTAAGTTTGGCTTTATAACAAAAGAAGCCATCAATACAAAAATGAAATCTATTCTAATGCTCATGAAAAAGCTTATTCATCTTTGTTGGAAACTATTCCGTTAGGGTTAGTGAACAGACATTGGGAAGACCAAGAGACCACTCGGGAAGATGAACCCAAGGGCCATTCTCATGTATTAATGTGTACATTTGGTTCATGAGAATTGTGCTTTGATGCCTATGTTTTCTGTCTTTGTGTGACTGCCTATTTTCTCTAATGGGCACCTAATAGTGGCATCAGAGCTATTCTTAGCTTTGAGGCCTGAAATATCAGTTCTATCCTCCAGCTCGCTCTTAGACTTGTCCACTGAGGTGCTCAGCTTTTCCCACTACACTTTATTCTCTTTTCTGCTCATTTTACTACTGTTGCTTTCTCGTCATAAACCCTAATCAGAGATCAACGTGTGTAAATTTTCTCCTGTGACCTAGGAGATGTCTTTCTCAACACCCACAACCTAGTGCTATCTTAGTTTGGGTTCTGCGTGACATCTCTGCGTAGTCCGTTCCATTTATTCATAGTTGTTAACTCTGTTTTTCTCTGCGTATTCATGCGTATGTGTGGGAGAAACATAGTTCTACCTTTCCACACCTGCGGCCATGGTAATATTTTGCAGGAGTATTATGTTTTAGATCAAGGAGCATGTAGTGTGGGCAACGAGGTCTGAATCACCTCTGTTGGAGACCTTGATTGCTGCATGGGTGAACTCAAAATAGAATGATGGTGAGTTATCATTGTTTGGAGGTAGCCATAGAAAGAAGAGTCTCTTATGAGCTGAGTGTTGAATCGTGTCTTGGGGTGAGAATTCCATATTGTAGAGTGACTCATTTTTGATACAAGAGCACCAAATTCCATCTCACGATCTTTGCGATTGTGAAGATTGTTGAGGCAAAGGTGAGGAGTTGCAAGAGAATCAGGAGTGTTTTCATAGGCCTGTGTTCATGAAGGTGGACGAGCTGCAATTCGGGACCATGGGGCATACACTGGTTGTGAAGGTCATGAGTTTAAACCTACAACTTGTATGGAAGGACAAAGTCACACCTGTGACCTATGTGAGACTGCTTCTCTCCTCTGTGAGCTCCATATATTAAAGCTCCTCTCTCATTATCTTTGTGGCTGTATTGTTGGTGGTATCTTTCCTCAACTTGACATTTATGCGTTTCGAGTTTGCTAGTGTTCTCCTCTACACAAGCTACATTTGTGTGTTGAAGTATCATTGAGATAAATGTGATTATATCTACATCTACATATATGTGGGTTTGCATTCGCTTCTAAATCAGAAATCTCTGGTATTCGAAAATTGTCAAGATTCTCAAACCCGACATCATAGCCCCCAGGGTGAACGTTTTGGCCCCTTGTAGCAACGTTGTTGGTCCTTCTGGGCTCTTACTTGACCGAAGGCGAATGAAGTTCAATATAATATCTGGAATCTCCATGGTTTGCCCTCATGTTAGCAGTGTCCGTGCATTGCTCAAAGGACCTCATCCCAACTGGAGCCCTGCAGCCAGCTTCCATACAATTGGTGCTCACTCATTTACATGCAAAGAATTTACTGGGTTTGAATTTTCAGCAACGGAGGAGTTGAAACTTTCTCATCCTAGATTGTCGGAGCTGCTAGAAAATGGTATTTTCTCTCGCTGTTCCTGTTGTTGCTTATAGTGAGATTGGTGATTGAAGCACCACAAAAGTGTTTTTTTTCCCGAGCAATCAGAGATTTCACCATTAAAGTGAAGTGAATTGCACAAGCTGCCTTTTCTTAGAGAGCGGGAAGTAGAAAAGACCTTTATTTATGGATGGCAAAGTGCCTTAGTGGACCTTTAGTTAAATTCTTGGTTAATGTTGTCCACATGATTGAAGAGCTCAAGCTAACTAGGAACCATCTCAAAGGATCACAATTCACAAGAATACAAAGCCCTCTTTGCTACAGAGATGTTTTCTATGGGCCTGAATATGCCTGCAAAGACTGCCGTTTTAACAGCACTCATAAAATTTGATGGGGACAACCATCATTGGATGGCTTCTGGTGAATATATTCAGATGCCACTACAACAAGAATTGCAACATAGAGGGACCTCTTCCACCCTCTCTGGAAGAGATACAAGAATTTGGCACATTTGAGAGCCGTAGACTGCTTAGTACTGATAGCATTTGCCGCATTTGAGATATCTGTCATTAAGAAATACGCAGAGGTATAAATTTGTTTGATTAATGGTTTCATAACATGATAATCTTAAGCATTCGTAGTGCAAAGCTCATTTGGATAGTTTTTTTGATGACTCATTTTGCACTCACTTATTTTGAAAGCTGATAATTTCTATTAATAGTTGTATCCTAGACCGCCCTGAAATTGAATAAGGGGGTTTAAGGACAGTTGTGTGTGTAATGATGCATACATTTTTTGCCTGATAGAATCTTGTGTCTACTTTTGACACTTGAATATGCAACTTGTCAATAATGCACACACAGAGTAAAATGCATTAACAATGGATAGATCAAGCTCAATAACTCAAACATTCGTGAAACATCCACTTGAAGATCAATTCAGCTTCAGATTTAGTATTTTGAACTAGTTTTGTTCAGAATCTCGCTCTTTTGTAACTTGCAAATAGTTGTTTTGCAAGATTACCTATGGTATTTTGAAATGAAGTTGAGTTAAATTGTATGTATCTAGGTGCAGTCTCGGTAGAACCTGACACGCTTCATTTGTTGAGCTTGTTGTTAAAGGGTGGAATTGCAAGAAGCCCTTTGAATTCCATGTCATTCAGTCGCAAATGATACATCTTCTTGCAGATGAAGCATTTTCCTCTTCCTAGATTTCTCCTCTTGCACTTGATAGGGGGGAATATTATTGACAGTCAGGCTTCAAGTTTTGAGGCCTTATCATTCTGACTACAAGCTGTCATGGCCTTCTTCAAGTAAGCCATATCAAGCAAGCTTGAGCCACAATTAATTTCAAAGGCCAAATTCAGAGATGTAGCAAGAAGACATAAGAAAACCTTGCTCGCATTGTTTTGTGTCTAGTGTTGACACCATGAGACTTTCCACTCCTCGCATTGTTCCTAACAGGGAGGAATGATGAACAATCACAAAGAAGCGAGCGAGAAAAGGTGAGCCCGAACAAGCGAGCCTAACCAGATCAGGAGGAATGATGAACAATCACAAAGAAGCGAGCGAGAAAAGGTGAGCCCGAACAAGCGAGCCTAACCAGATCCAGATTCATGTTTGACTAAGCTCTAGTTAGTTGTGGTCATTCTAAAGCCACCGATTTTGAGAGCAACTTCAATTAGCCGAAGACATTAGCTTTTAGCTAAATTTCTTGGCAAAAGATTGTCAAGTTGGAAATTTTCAGCAATTGGTAGCTGTCCATTTCCTGTTTTCATCTCTCTTTTGGTTTGTGATCATCCCAAAACCACCATTTTCCATAAAATTTACGAGCCTTTGTTTGTGCCAAGTTCCAGAGAGAACCTCTGAGCGAGAGTTGTCGCCAAGTTCAAGAGTTTGTGGTTAGCCTTAAACCACCCACTTAGTAGTAGATGCTTTTGCTAGACCTTTTGGTTTTTGGTCAGCCCAAAACCACCACTTCTGAGAGCACTTGTATTTAGAAGGAGATGTCAGCTTCTGCTTACTTGCTTGGCAATTGGGATTGTCAAGTTGGAAATGATCAGCACTTGGTAGCTATCCACTTCCAGTTATTCAACTCTCTTTTCTTGGACTCATATATAGTGTACACCCCTTCGGAGTAAGGGGGGGTTTGTTGGAACCTACTCCATCAAGGTTAGTGAACAGACATTGGGAAGTCCAAGAGATCACTTGGGAATATGTACCCAAGGGTCATTCCCATGTGTTAATATGATATTTGTTTGATGAGAATTGTGCTTTGACACCTATCTTTTCTGTCTTTGTGTGTGGCTAGCAATTTGCCCCAATGGGCACATTGCAACCAGGGAAAATTTTAGGGGTGAAATTTAGCCTATGGGCTAATTTTCGACCTTTTTTGCAAATAAGATTCACCAATTTCCTTTTTTTTTCTAAATTGATTCATCTAAATTCCATGGGATGATTTTTTTCACTCTGAAAATCACCAAAATTGGCTAGAAACTATATTAAACCCTTAGAAATTTGAATATTTTTAGAAAAATATCGCCCAACATTTAATGTTTGGAAAGGATTAGTAAGATTCACCATGGTTTTTACACTTTAAAAAGAAGTATGGACATGAGCATGTTACGTAGTGCTTGGTAATGGACCAAAACAAGGCAATATCAATCATCGTATGCAAACATGCTGCAATCTCCATCATGAGAACATGAGCATATACAATATCTTCAAACTTTTTTCAAGCATGGAAAGTCTTTTTACAAGCCTCTTCTATCTAATATTGGATAGAGTTTGTAAAAACATCAATAACATGAGGCTGCTGACTGCAAAATCATCAAGTGTGTCCTCACGAGAAAGAGCTTTAGGCTCCTCCATCATCACAATATCTTCAGCTAGGCCTGAGGAAAAATTTCTGAACATGGAAATGGAATTTTGCCCCAAGTTACATTGCTGGAAATGATTGAAAAAATTATGGATTTGTTTATCTTGCTCTACAATAACATTTCCATTTGGGTGAATTCCTACAAGGGTTTGAGGGTTTCAGGCACAGACTGTTGGTGAGTGGGAGGCAACAAACAACTCTCTCATTGCCTAAATCAGCATAGATAATATATATTTTTATAGCAGAAAACAAAGATTGTCAAACAAATAGATTTGATAGCATGCCTTGAGAACCTCTGTGCTTCGTTAGCTACCTTTTTTGGGATGCTCCATCTATGTTTCAATAGGTCGTCGTAAAATTGTAAAGAACAATCCGCTAAACAAATTTAAAGTTGGATGAATTCCTTTTAACTTTCAATAGTTTGTCATAAAATTGAGAATAACACACGTTAAAATAATTTAAGCTTGGATTAATTCCTCTTCTTCAAAGTGTTCATAACTAGCACCATGTTTCAGCTACCCATGCAGCTATGTTTCTAGCTGCCATTGGTTTCATTGTGAAATTACTTGCACACTTTATAAAGCAATATATTAGCTTCCATCGTTGCTCTGAGAGATTTTCTATAATCATTGAAGTTCTCTTAGATGTGTCATTTTCTCTAAATCCCAAAGTGTATTCTTTTCAAATTTGATTTTCCCTTATTGGGCAATTTTTCATGCCATGTCTTTGTAGAAGCTATATAGAATATCCTTTCTACACTTGGTAAAGATTATGTGGCAGATTTTTCTGGCCCTTTGAGGTTTTTTGTCTTCATAATGATTGCATGTTGATGCTTCTCTCTACATTGGGCCCTTGTCTTAAATCTACCTAACAAAATTTTATTTGGATGATTGACAATCTCTACTAGTATGGCCTCTTTGTTTGGTGAATGATAGTCCCCCATTTTATCCTTAAGATGTGAAAATTCTTTGGATTTGTTTGTTATAACCATGAACTGCAAAACATGTTTTGTTATAACCCAAGAAGTGTGCCATTTTCTTCCAAGCCATGAACATTGAAATTAATAATGTGTCTCAAGCATTCCACCTCATGTGAAAGATGTTCAAATCCATATACATATGGTCTAGAACATGGTTTACAAAATTGATCAAACCAGAGAGGTACTAGCTGGTTTGGACTAGTTTTGGGGGTTTTCAATTGCAACCGGTCAGCCAAATCAATTTTGACCAGTTTTGTCCCTAACCGGCAGTTCAGGACAAAGTTGATCAAAACCAGTTGGTTTAGGACAAAATGGAGCAGTTTGAATGGTTTTGCATTGGCATAGCTCTGCTTCCCCCCCCAAAAGAAAACAAAAACAAAAAAGTTAAAACAGAAACCCTACAACTATCTGAAAACCTATTTTTCATCTATTTAAATGATGCCACCCCAATATGGGTTCAGGACAAAATGGAGCGGTTACCGGTTTTATACTGGTATAGCGGTTAAAGAATATGATTGAACTGTATATCTCTACGTACATAGGCACACCTGGGTAAATTAACATAAAGTTTTATCATTCTGTATGCGCGATTTCAAAATACAAAAGTCAAAATGGTGTCTTGTCATTGTGGGCATATTTTCTGGGTTTTGATTCCAGGTCTGTGGCAGTAATGTAATTGAGAGATGTGATCCAAGGTAGTGGAGGACTTGCCTTCTGGTCTGTATTTGCTGGTTCAATGCACCGAATGATGAATAGATTACATTATTTACTTTAATCTGGAATTTGTAAATTACTTTATGCCAAGCAAAGTAAAATCCTGTTAAATTTGGGATCAACGTTTGTAGGAAACAAATTGTTGTGTAGTTGAAGATATTGACATATAAATATTTAGGAATTCACTACTGGAATTGTGAGTGGGATGAATAAGATGATGATTGGGAATATTTGCTGAACTGATCTATGGGGTTGAAAATTTCTGTGAAGAGAGTCATGAAATGGACTTCTGTTCAACCCTGTTATTTAGAGGAGAGATTTTTCAGTTGGTAAATAACTTGGGGCAATCTCCAACAATGTCTCTATAGAAGTAGAGAATTGAAATCAAGACCTCTAGGCTTCTATAATTAACAAAAAAAATGTGACATGCATCTCATGGTGAAGCTTTTTTCATTTTTTCTCATTGGAATCAATTACATTTACTGACATTGATTGTTGTCTCTACATTGGACCTTGTCTTCAACCCTCCTAACAAAATGTTATTTGGATGATTGGCAAGGTCTACTAGTTAGGCCTCCTTGTTTGGTGAATTATAGTCCCCATTTTATCCTTTAGATGTAAAAGCTCTCCGGATTTGTTTTTTATAAGTTATAAACATGGACTGTGAACCATGTTTTGTTATTATAAGTTATAACCATGGACTGTGAGACATGTTTTGTTATAACCCAAGAAATGTTACATTTCTTCCAAGCCATGAAAGTTGAAACTAATAATGTGTCTCCAAGCATTCCATTTCATTTGAAAGATGTCCAAGAAATGCTCCATTTGTGTTTTTGATATTTACTTGTAACTTGGAGCATCTTTTGAAAAAATAACGTAAGGATTTCCAAGATATGGTCTAGAACATGGTTATTAAAACTGATCGAACCAGAGACAAACTGGCTGGTTCGGATGAGTTTTGGGGGGTTTCAATTGGAACCAGTCTACCAAACCAAATTTGACTGGGTTTGTCCCCAACTAGCCAGTCGTGGACAAAATTGATCAAAACCGGTTGGTTCAGGACAAAATGGAGCAGTTTGATTGGTTTTGTACTGGCATAGCCCCACGGTCCACCCCCCCAAAAATGAAAACAAAAACAAAAACCCTACAACAACCTGAAGACCTAATTTTCATCTTTTTAAATGATGCCACCCCTACATCGGTTCAGGATAAAAATAGTCAAAACTGGTTTGGTTTAAGACAAAATGGAGTGGTTATTGGTTTTGTAGTGGTATAGCTCCACCTCCTGAAAAATTGAAAACAAAATAAAAAAACAATATTTCTACAACTACTTGAAAACCTAATTTTCAGCTATTTAAATGATGCCATCCCTCTATCTTGGATGGCCTTGCAGTTGCTTCCATTGCCACAAGATATGGACATTGGTGTTGGACCTTCAGGGATATTGAGTCAAGACATCGAGCATACCCATGCAAAGCATGTAAAGGATCTAGATTTGGATGATTATGGATTTTGACTTGATTGTAGATTCTAGTATGATTATTTTAATATTTTTGGGCTCTAGAGGCCATTTAGAGCCTCGATGATTATGTATTTGGTTCAAAGATGTAGTTCACTTAGTGCTATTTTGCTTGCTTTATTCACCCTTGCATGCTATTCACATGAGAAAACTTTGTAAATTTGGTGTCTAATGGCTTGTATTTACATTGATACACATGAATGCATATATTTTTTATCAAAATTTGAATATTATGAATTTTTTGGTTGACCTTTTTCTTCTGTTTTTTTCCCTTCTTGCAGTGTGGTTGATTTTGGGGAACTGGTTCTTATAACTATGGTCTAGAATACATACATACATACAAATTAAATATTATGATCGGAGTGTATATACTATATAGTATGTCTCTACATGCATAGGCACACTTAGGTCAATTAACACAGTTTTATCATTATGTATGCAAGTTTTCAAAATAGATAGGCCAAAATGGTGTCTTCTAGGCCTATATTTTCTGGGTTTTGGTTCCAGTCTGTGGTAGTAATGTGATCCAAGGGAGTGGAAGACTTGCCTTCTGGTCTGTATTTGCTGGTTCAATACACCAAAGGATATTGGTTTACTTTGTTGACTTGAATCTGGAATTTGTAAACTACTAATGAATCTCGAATTATTGACTTGAATTGCCAACAATATCTCTAGAGAAGTAGAAATTTGAAATCAAAACCTCTGGGCTTCCATAATTAATAAAAAAATATGTGACATGCATCTTGTGGTGAAGCTATTTTTTTTTGTATGATTGGAATTAATTGCTTTTACTGACCTTGTTGTGAAAATATCATTTGAGGGGATAATGTATAAACAATGGACAGTAAAAAATGGAATCTGCATTGTACTTCATGATAAATATTTTGCAGTAGTCCCTCCTTATCACTCTTCTTGAATATTGCCGAGGGCTTGGGCAGCTCATACCAAAAGAGCTTGCCAAGAGTGGGTATGAGAGTCCATCTATTTTATTGTGTGCTAATAATAATTTCTTGAAAATTTGTCACAAGGGTTTCAGTTTTAACATTGTTGTATTCCTTTGGAAAGCTATTGGAAAGTTTGGACTGATGAATAAGCTTTTGGTATTCTTTTAGGTCCTTCATTCCAAACTTGGTATGGATCATAAGTCTCGATTAGCAACAGACAGCTTCAAAAGCGCCTTTATATATGAAGGGTCCATCACCGAATTTGATCAGCGGATTCACGGTTTTGATGTTGCAACATGCATAGAGGTCCTTGCTTGGGACAACCTATCTTTTTGATAGTTACCGTTTTTTTTTTCTGTTTTGAAGATTTCGTTTTTTAGTGATGGGTGACATGTGTAAGCATTTTACTGCAGGTGATTGAACATATGGAGGAAGACCAGGCATACAAATTTGGAGAATGTGCATTGGGTACATTGTGTCCACGCCTATTGTTGGTCTCGACACCAAACGTGGAGTTCAATCCCATTCTTCAGAGAAATGGTTCAGAAAGAAAAATTGATTCTGCAGGAGAAGAGCTTTATGAAGACGTGGAAGGTAAATCTGGCCTTGCTTGCAAATTCAGGAATGATGATCACAAGTTTGAATGGACACGAAAACAATTCAGTGACTGGGCACTAAAGCTGGCTTCACAATATGGCTACAATGTAGAATTTAGTGGTGTGGGAGGATCTGGTGAAGAACCTGGATTTGCCTCTCAGATAGCTGTCTTCAAGAGATGCGATCCTTCTGATGGATCACGGTTGAATGCTAGGAAATGCAAAATTTGTAGCAAGGACTATAGTGAGCCAAATAATATCAATTTGCCGTGTCCATACCAAGAAGTTTGGAAGTGGAATGCAGAATAAGTGGTTTCTAAAAAATCGAACTTCTTGGTCATGGATTTTGGTCTCAGCAACAGTGGTCTATGATCCATTGAATATTCAATTTTATTTTCTTCTCCAATCAAAGGGATCTCTATATGTTCTTTGAAGCTCAAATGGGCTACAATCTGCCACACTGGCTTGGTGGATCATTTTTTCGAGAGTAAGATAGATTTAAATGAGAGATGATGAAATATTGATGATCTAAAGTATGTGCGGCTTAATTAGTAGTACATTTTGGAAAGATAGTACACTAACAAGGTTAGCAATATTTATTAAAACTTAAAAGTATATTTTAGGGTGCTTAAGGCAAGTCTAGGAGATCATGATCAGCTGCCTATTTACAGTGGAAATGATTGCAGAGAGAATTACCATTTTGAAGGATCAGGGGATTTGACCAGATATGAAAACAAGCATCTGTGCATATCAAAATGCACATATGTTGAAGCAAAAATGTGAAACATTAATTTGGGATAATTGGGATGCTATTCAATGTATTATGTTCTGATCATGGTATTCATTTTATGCATTCATTCTAAATGTTTTATGCAAATTAGCAGGTGATTTTTGGTCATTGTCTGATTTATTGCATGGAATGGTTATTTACTGCTATGAGTTGCCCCTTTGAGCATGTTAATTACAGACCTTATGATTTCCAAGGTGCTTTACAATTTGGATGGGGATAGGGACTGCATCCATCAACACTTTCTGTGTGTAAAGACATTTTGGGTGCATGGAATATGGACACAAAGACAGTTCGATGTAAACTTGGGTTTGATATGCACATTGAGATAATGAAGCCTGATAAATGGGAAATACATGAAATATTGAAATTCGAGATATACAACATCAAACTATGTAACCTTGAGGTGCATCTCAAACCTGGGTTTCAATGGGTTTGTGCTAGGATACACTATTTTGCTTGCCAAGGGCTGATTTTGTTTGATTGGTATGTATTTAGGATATAGGTAGCAGGCTGCATGGGTATTTTATTTTCAAATTTCTCTATATATTTTTCATTTTTTGGTAATATGCTTTGTACTTTATATTGAAATGTAAAGGCACTATTATATGTAACCCATCATATCAGAAAGCTAAATTCCACTTTCGTTAGTATGCATGGCTATGGGTCTGTTTCCAAATTTGTGGAAACATGCCTTATTTCAAAGTTAAGAATCAATCTAGTGTTAGTTTCATTTAAATCATTTTGCCCAAAATGATTTATTAACAATTTGATTGGGGAGGGGATGAAATTGTCGTGTTGCATGAGAATTACTTTTACACTCCAGCCCCACCTGCCTGCACGAAACTTTGCACTTCACTTATCAATCTTCTCAATCTTGCCAACATTATGGACAGTCTTGCTAAACTTTGTACCAATTCACCTCCCAATCTAACCCACATTAGAGTTGGTTCTTTAATATCATAGGCATTGTTGATTTAATTCATTACTTCTTATCATGGATATTCAGTCTTGAGTAGCCTTATTTGGTATTTTGAATTAATAAGGTTTAACATAAAACCTTAGCATTCCCTTGTGTCCAGACACACGATTTATTCAATCAATGGTATATAATCTGTCATAGTACTTGATTCTTGCATGTGAGGGTTCAAATGGAGATTTTCGTGTGAGTCAATAAATTCAGTCCAACTTCAAGCAGTTGGATTGTGTGTTGTTGGAATTATTTGGAGTTTTATATTCCATTTATGTATAGTTATGGTATATAGAGCACATACACTAATGTATAGCAATGAAAAACAGTAATTTTCTTTGGAATGCTTGTGTTGTTGGGATTGTTAATGGTATATATACACTAATGTACAGTAATGAAAGAATGAAAAACTGTAGTTCTCTTTGGAGTGCTTCTATATACCTTAATGTAGAGCAGTGAAAAACAGTATTTCTCTGAAATACCTTGATGTAGAGCAGTGGAAAACACTAATAATGAAAGAATGAAAAACTGTAGTTCTCTTTGGAGTGCTTCTATATACCTTAATGTAGAGCAGTGAAAAACAGTATTTCTCTGAAATACCTTGATGTAGAGCAGTGGAAAACACTAATTCTGTGAAATAATGAAAAACAGTAGTTATCTTTGGAGTGCTTCTTATACCTTAATGTAGAGCAGTGAAAAACAGTAATTCTGTGTATAAGTTTTATTTTCAGATCTGTTAAAGCATTAAGAATGAGATATTCTTATTTTAATATTAGAATCTCTGCATTCTAATATTTTTATTTATACAATTTGTTTTCATATGATTTCATATAAATTTTTGTGTTGCTAAGTATGCGTATGGTGGATAGATCAAAGTAGTACCTTTATCCAAAGTAAATTGACGAATACAATTTGAGGTTTCACATGGCTTTAAGTAGAATGATCTTATTATATTATAAGAATGGCATGTTTTCATGAAAGGTCCATCATTTTGCTTTTCATAAGCTTAATATTAATATTATTTATTTATAATATTTATTTAGTATTATATAAAATTAACATAGGCATATAATACATAAGATGGGTTTCTCTCGTTTTATGCTTCTATTTCATGGGATAATATAATGGTTGTTTATTTTTATTTTATTTTGCTGGGTTGAGTTGTTTCTAGAGTTATTAACTATTTTATTAAATTAAAATGACTATTTCAATAAATTAAAATGATCACTAATAATATTAATAATAAAATCATCACATTTTTCCATCTCTATGATCACCAGCACCATCCTATGATCATTTCTACGTATGAGAAGTTTGCCATGTTTTAATGGACCACCTTGTGATCATTTTTGCTCGAGTTTTAGCTTTTCCAAGTGTATGTCATCCAAGTTAAGTGAGATGCAACTATCTCTAAAAGTAAAAGTAAAAGTAAAGCATGTATTCAATGTTGAACTATAATAGAAGTTTGCTATGTTTTAATGGAACACCTTGTGATCATTTTTGCTTGAGTTTTAGCTTTTGCTTGAGCTTTAGCTTTTCCTAGTGTATGTCGTCCAAGTTAAGTAAGATGCAACTATCTCTAAAAGTAAAAGTAAAGCATGTATTTAATGTTGAACTATAGGTGATATTTTTGATGATTCTTCTCAAAGAAATGTGTAGTGTTTACCTTTGTGTTGGTTTTGGGATAGGGGAATGGTGTGTATGGGGATGGGGATGGGATGTGTCCTTGAGATGGTTAGAGTGTATTTCCATTTTTCAATGATAATGGGTTGGGGGCTGCAATTATATAATATAAAAGTTGGAATTCACCATAAACATTTGTAGTTGCTTGTAAACATAATATCTATACCATATAATATTATGCACATTTCTTACACTTGCTAGTTATGAAAAAGCTCAGGGAAATAGAAAATGGGCTAAGTGACATTCCATTATTGGTATTAGGACATGAGAAAAATGCAGTTTAGCTTTAGGAAACTTTAGTGTAATTATTTTCAATACGCAATAAGGTCCATGAAGGGTATATGAGAAGAATTCTTGTCTCTATAACAACTTTTCTTCCTTGTAATGCTTGTCTTATGTAGATTTTTACAGTTGTGTTAAAAACCACTACATAAAACTTTGGCATTTACATGCTTACATTTTGTAAAAGAATTAGATTCATATTTCAGATTAAGAAGGATGTGGAAGAGGAATTTATTCAAATGTGTAGTACCCAATCCAAGTCTTTACTATCCAATTGTTTTCAATGCTTGAGGTTGGATTAGGGGAAGAGATGGACTTGAATAACTCTTGTACACCTATGTACAATGTGGAAAAGCTAAGATGACCCTACAAATGAGAAGAATATGAGCAACACCTAGAAGGATCATTCTTTTATGTTGTTGCATTTCTTGGTTTGTTGACATGGAGGCTTTGTTGTTTTCAATGATGTTGCTAAAAGGACAATAGTCAAATCCTCATAAAGCCAAATCAAAACCCATCATACACAACCCATATTTTGAGCTGCAACTTGTACACATTTAGATTTAGAATCAAAATAATAAGAAAAATAGGGATGGGATATACGATCGTATTGCCGAATCAACAGTGTCCATTATCAAAACTAAAGATACATGCCTAGAACATCTCCAAAATCTCCATAGGACATCTCTGAAATCTACTTGGAATGTCCCAAAAACCTGTCCAGAATGCCCCTAAAATTTGTTGGGAACGTTTTGTGTATGGCTAGCAAGTCCCCAAGTCCTCGATGAAGTCCCCATAAGATTGGGGACATTTCTGGGGGTCCCCAAGTCCTTGAATCGTGGAGACGACCAATATGGACAAATATTTTTTTGGTGGGATCTGTTCTTATGCAACATAAGTTTTTACAGATTAGGCTTCTGAGCACACTATAGTGAAAACACTTTGAAACTAAGTCACTAGACACATCCATATCCCCTCCCGTGTCATGTGGGGGTGTGTCGGACACGGACATGATGTCAACACATGTTTTTTCGTGTCCGCGAATTGAGACACCGTGTTGACATTGTGTCTCATGCTGGGTTTTAGCTTTTAACCCAGCTAAAATAACTTTCGAGTTTTGATTCTTAAGGATCTCCACACGATCAGGAACTACTTCAGCCTCAACAATGCAATCCTTTAAACTACATTTACCTTTGTGAAGTTTCCAATTTAGAGAAGTTTTCCTGGAAAGCTTGAAAGCCCACTTATGAGGTTCTCTATTTAGTTTTGAGGTTCTCTTAGATATGTTTTCCAAGATCTTGTATGCCCAAATTTTCGCTGGTATAGATCCAAGCTTTAGTAGTTGTTTAAGAGATGACACTAGATCTAATTCAATCAAGGACCATTGGGATTGGGCATCACTTGAATCAATAAACCTTACTAGAGCTCCTAGGGCATTCACTTGGTCCTCTAGATTTTTCCTAGAAACCATCTTTACCATTGTTAGAAGCACATCTTCTACGATCATAAGCTTGTTCAAGTTATCGTCAAAAGACGAAATCCTTGAAAGAATTCTTGTTGCAACATTTTGAACACTACCATCAACTAAATCAAGTTTTATCTATGATCTACCCCTTTTTGTATTTACTATTTACTACTAGTTGCCAGTGGCATTCCGACATCTATTTAATACATTTTGATTTTGATGACTTAATGAGAAACATGGTTTTGACATCTCGACTATCATCTTTGTATCTCATTGTGATTTGTGAATGACATAATGTGTAATATGTATTGATTCTAATTAGTAATTTCTATTGAATATTTGTAAATGTTATAGTTTCTAAAAAAATGGATCTATCTGTCTATATATATATATATATATATATAACAAACATGTACTCTGTGTGCTGATTTCGAGGGTCACAGTGTCCGTGTCAGACACATTTTCGTGTCCTTCGTGTCCCGTGTCCTCGTGTCAGGTGACTTAGCTTTGAAGTTAAGCATAAATTCTATGCATTAACAAAACATTTAACTTTGCAAACTAAAACAATGACATTGTTAGTGACACACTTCGACTTTGATACCATTACAATAAAACTATAGTAAGGAATTATACTAAAGCTACAATCCAAACTAACACAACATCCCACGCTCTTCGACAACTTATATTTGATCACTAGATTTAAGTCTTTGACACATTCTTCCCTTGTGTAATCCACTCTCCTTAATCCCTGCACCATGTTAATCTCTAAACGATTTTTCACAAAGTCGACTAAGGTGGTTCCTTTTATCTTACTTCTCAAGTTTTGGGCAGTTGTGATTTTGGTGATTAAACATGACTTTTTATTTTTATTATTGAAATTCATTATTTCAATTTTTGCTTTCCTACAAATGCCATGACACCTTCCATTGAGGTTTCTATTTTCACAAATGTCATGACACCTTCCATTGGGGTTTCTATTTTCATTTGATTATAGGTATCCATACCCAAATACATTGTGTACATGACTATGGATATTCCATATATATATATATTTTTTCAGCAGAAAAAATGCCAGACCTTGTTATTCATTGAGAATCAAAGGACATCTTATACATGGCAGCCATACCGTTCAGGCTTCAATGTTGGGAATAAACCCAAGGGGATCCACTACTCACCAAATAAATGACACGTCATTCATGTAAAGATACAAGAACAATTTGAGCAGAGAACTAGAAGGCATAAATATGAGCCCTCAAGGAGCAGGCTCCAGACAAAAAACATAAAACAGTCCATTGAGGATCTGATCTCAAAGACAAGAAGGTTAGACATATAGTCTTATGAATCACTAAGCATGATCAGAAGGCTAATAGTCTCTTCCCCCGATGGCTCGAGATCCTTCTTTATAGTAAAACATGATATGTGCCAAAAAAATAGAGGGACAGAGTCCCGACACAAAGCTCAAAAAAGCTTAAAATTTCCATTATCTGAGATCATTCCTTCAATAGATTCAAAGAAGATTCCCATACCAGGATCCAAAGCAAGAGCCTTCTTGGAGACACTGTCAGCCTGCTGATTATGCTCACGATAAATATGACTGAGAGTCATATGAGAGAAAGAAGGAGTAAGAGATCTAATATCCTCGCACCAGTGTTTCAGGCTTGGAGTATCCAGAGAAAATAGCCTGTTAGCCCATATTCTTTTCTTGTTAACCTCTTGTTCATGCTTTCCCATGATTACCTTTTGTTGCACAATGAAAGTTTAGTTTTATCCACTCAATGACTATGTTTAAGGGAGACTCCATGTTTTCTCATAAATTAAAAAAATTACTCAAAATAGTATTTTGTGAAATTTATTCCACTTAGTAACTATAGAAGTGAGATGCATTCTATATTTTGAATAAAGGTGGAGGAGATCTATCAACTCTATCTGTGTAATAATACAGTAAAAATGCATTGATATATTAGATATGGATATTAGTTTGACCCATCAAAACTCACATTTTATGTGACTTCGAGATTGTGAAACTTAATAATGCATATCTCAACATTATAAAAACAAATTATTAATATAATAAATAATAAAACACAATACACAACTTTAATTTTAATGTTAAGATACATTTAAAACCCAAAATTAAATAAATCTATATTAAATTATTAAATTTATTCTACTTTGCACATTCACAAAATTATAAATATAAAATTATTTATATAAATTATATCTATTGATAACAAATTTTATTCTTATCATAAAACTGTAAGGATTTGATTTTTTATGATAATGAATATTTGATTATTAAATGATTGTTGGAATTAAAAAATGCAAAGAAAAGCAAGATTATATAATAACAAGTTTATATGCCCGACATTGGTTATATAAATTGAAAATTTTTAAAAGCTCTAGTTTGAATATGAAAATTGCAAAATAAAAATAAAAATCATAAAAGTAAAGATTTTGACATAAATTATTGTCCTTCTTGTATTTGAAAACGAGGTTAGTATTTTAGTTATCTCATGCAATTGTTGGGAAAATGGTCTTCACATTTATTTTGATTTCCTAGTTTTAGGGGTTTTTTTGTAAGCTACAAAATATTTATATTAATCTATATTAATTTAGAAGAAATACTACAAAATAATATGTTGTTATTGGTGATCTATATTTTTTTACTAATCTTGATATACGATTTCTTTAGGTTGAGAGAATGACAGTAGTAATCTAATATAATTTGGGCAAAACTAGGATAATTGGAAATAAAAAATGAAATCTTTAACAAAGACTAATTTAGGAAATTGGATCATCATCAAATATGGAGATCATTGGCACCTTATGTCCTTGCTATGTTTCTGGAGCTCTTGCTGTGAAATCCAACCACATAGTAGTTCAACCAGAATGTTGAGCTTAGCATCCATTTTCTGATTTGTTTTTGTATGTCATCCAATTGCAACAATAATTCATTTTGTTCATTTTTACTGTCAAGCTGAATTTTGCCTAGGAGCAACTTTATTTGCTAATAGAGGGAAACGGTTTTGAAGTACTTAGTGACCTTGGAATGAGTTATACTTGCATTAGGGTCCATATTTGTCTCATCTCCTCAGCCTTAATATAATCTTTCCCTGTCTTAACCTAGTCCTAAGCTTGAGAAATTTTATGCCAGATATTGGAAGGGAATTGTTGAAGGTAGGTGGCCATTGCTTCAAGTACTTCTGACCTGACCTTGGGCTGCAAAATTATGCCTTTACCTCTTCTCACGCGTCACCCATGACCTCGACTTGCCATGGTGATCAAAACCTGAGTTAAGCTACCTTTCCAAGGGCGGCATATCCAACTAATAGGAAAGCAGTCGATGTCGAGATGTCGTCTTTGTAGAGGGAAAAGTTTCATAGAATGACTCCCCCAAAATCTGCCAATCTTGGTTCAAGTGGAAAAACCCAACATGAATGAAGGTATTAACGAGGCAAGGATCTAGTTAGATCAAATTGTAGAATTCACAGTGTTCCCTTGGCAGTGAGAGTCGTTGCAAGGGAGAATTCCACTTGACATGAAGAGAAAAACCTCACAATAGATAGGAGCATGTAAATGCAAAGAGCTAAACAAGTTGAGCAATGGATCCCAAGATTACCAAACTGGGAAAAATACAAATCAATGTTGCATGAAATGTAGAGTCCCCTCTGATACCCACTGACCCTGATAATGTAAGCCAACTAATCCTCATAATAATTGTCATCATGGATGGAGCATGTAAATAGAATCCTAGAGGAAACAATCCCTTGTCTATGTAATAATTCCTACAATGTATGAGGGTCATGCATGCTTCCTAGTTTCCAACTTCCCTTAGTCGTAGTATTAGGAGCTGCATGTGGTGGAGATGGTGCCATGTTCTTGGTTCACTTTGGTTGTAAGTGGCGTCATCATTCGTCCTTGGCACCCATCCAAGGATTCATTATTGTTCTAACTACCTTAAGAAAAATTAAATAATTTTCATTATATATACTCTTCCAATTTCCTTTATATTTTATTTATAATATCTAATTTTTTATGTAAATATAAAAATTATCTTTAAAATTCAATTATTTTTATAAAAACATTAAAATAAAAATACATAATTAATCATATTGAAATCAAAACATCACATGTGATAACATTTTTTAATATATTTTCAAAATCATCACATTAAAGTTGAAATCAAAACATCACATGTGATAACATTTTTTAATATATTTTCAAAATCATCACATTAAAGTTGAAATCAAAACATCACATAGAATGTGATAACATTTTTTCTATCACATTATGTGATAACATTTTTTCTATCACATTAAAGTTAGAAATCAAAACATCACAAACATCACATAGAATGTGATAACATTTTTTAATTTATTTTCAAACATCACATTTAAGGTGCTATCAAATTTTTAATATATTTTTGTGTTTTGATTAAAAAAATCTACAAAGTTATGTAAAGTTGTGACACAATACTTTAATAAAAATAGACTCCATATTTTTAATGTTTAATTTCATTTTCCATGTGTTAAATACAAAGTCTCTTTTTAACTCTTTAGTAAAGATTTTTTTAAAACTTCATGTTTTTAATGTTTAATTTCATTTTCCATGTGTTAAATACCAAGTCTCTTCTTTTACTTTTTTATTAAAGATGCAAGGAGCATGTTTTAATCATAAAGTATTTATTATTATTATAATATTTTAGTAAAAAAATAACAATCTTATTGTTTAATAAATACGAAGTATCTTCTTTAACTTTTTATTAAAAATTTAATAATCATGTTACTTTTAGTAAAGGTTTAATAACCATGTTACTTGTTACTTTTTAGTAAAGATTTAATAACGAAGATTTAAACATAAAAGTCTCACTTTTAAAAAACTAACAAACATATAGTATGACATGTGCATTTATAATAAAATATATTAAATATGTGTAAAATTTTTATATATTTTAAAATAAAATTATAATTTTATTTAAATGATTATTTAATTTTAAAATTCAATTAATATTTTTCTTATAGAAATGGGTCTTTCCCCAATCGAGAGCCTAGCTATGACTACGCTCTTATTGTACAAGCACAAAATCAATAACATGGGAGACCATAGACTTCTTAAGCTAGCTTTAAATTCGAGCCAAAACCACCTAAGGCTCAAGCGAGGTTGGTATAAAGATACCAGGGCCTGGTTAAACCATTAAGAGATCGACGAAAATGTTGCATTGCAAAATATTAATAACATTAAAAATATTGTTACTTCTAAGTTTAAAGAGAAAATGTGGTGTGAGAAAAATTTAGAGGCTAAAAGAAAATTAAGATATTATAAGGAGGCCATCAACCCTATTCTAGAAGATCAAAAATATTTCTCTGATTTAGCTAGTTCAAAGAAAAAATTAATATAGCTAAGATAAGAACAAACTCTCATGAGCTTCATAGTGAAACATGTCGTTGGACACTTCCTAAAACACCATGGGTGGGTGAAAATATGAACATTGAAGATGAAAATCAATTCCTCTTAGAGTGCCGTGCGTACACCCACATTAGATCTCAGTTTCACAATCTTTATTGCAATACTGACTTTTCTAGCTTTTTAACATGTCAAAATTATAGTGAGCTAATGAGGCTTCTCTCCAAGCTCTTTGAGCATAGGAATACAATTTTAAAACAAACTAAATAACTCGGGTAGCCTTTGTGAAGATACCCACACCTTAACCGAATGAGTTAGCAAGATTTGACAAATATTTTATTATTATTAAAAGTTAAAAATATATCAAATATATTTAAACACAAATTTAATTAAAAATAATATTTTCTTTTATAATTTTATTTTAAATATAATTGCACCCAGAGAAGGGAGGTGCTCTCCAACTCAATATGGGGAGATCCTGTCACTATGCTAACCGACATAAATAAAAAAGATTAAAGAATAAAAAATGAAAAATATAAATTACATATCAACTTAAATAAAATATAAATAAATAAATAATAAATAAATTAGCATAAATCCATTTTAAATGAAGATTTAACAAGTACTTAAAGAGATTCAAATAGTAAAAAAATATATACCTCAAAAAATTAGATCTTTCTCTATGTTTAATAGATTCGAGTGAACTAAAACATATGAGATCGCTGCCTATAATTGTGTTATGGTTCATATGGAAAACACGAAATCAATGCTGTTTCGAAGATAAAGTAATATCTCCTTACCTGGTTTCAACTTTCTGCTTGGGTTGTTTAAAAGCTTTTCCACAAGATAAGATTATCAGAATTACATAGGTTATGCACGAAGTTATTGATAAGTCATATCCTTGGGGGTACTTTGATGGTTCGGCATTTGGGGATCCAAAAATATGTGGTGCTGGGGGTGCACTTTTTATATCAGATGATCATTTTTATACCTTCAAAGCTGGATTGACCATTGGAACAAATAATTTTGCTGAACTTATAGGATTAAAACTGCTACTTGCTTTGTCTTTGCAACATAATTTCAAGCACTTGCAGATTTTTGGGGACTCACAGCTTGTTATCAACTGGGCTTTTGGTAAGTGTCGTATACAAAATCTTTTACTTGAGCAGATTTTGCTTGAAGTTCACAGATTGGCAGATTTATTCGATAATGTGCACTTTATGCATATTTATCGAAAAAGAAATTCTCTAGCGGACTCATTGGCAAAAGATGGATCTAACGTTTTATATGGATCATGGCAGATATCAGAGCACCATGAAGATAAAGTATCAAACATTGTTATGTTTTTTTAACAGGTGGTGCGAAAGCTGGAGTAGTTTGAAGATCTGGATGCTTCTTGAATTTGGACCAACTTATGATGTTTTAACTGATATAACGAGTTAATGTTATCAGTTTTTGGACTTTGTGTTTTTCTGGAGACGAGTGCTGTTTAAAGCCTATGATATCTAAATTGTTATGTTTTTTTGAAGACTGTTAATGCCTTTTGAGGGTTGTTAAAGCTTGGTTATAAAAGCTGTTAATATTTTGGTATGTAAATATGAGTTTTTCGCTAGTGACTTAATTGTGACAATGACAATACGTAGTTATTGATCTATATGTGGAATGCATATGATATTTCAATATATATATATGGTTTTTTCCGTGGAAAAAAAAAATCCAAGTTTAAAATAGATCTATCCTAATTAATACTTAAACACAAATTTAATTAAAAATAATAATTTCTTTTATAATTTTATTAATGTTCAGCTTATTCAAAAGCTTTGAATTCCCTTATTAAAATCAAAACCCCAAAAAACCTTAACCCACAATTGAAAGAGAAAATGAAAAATAAAATCCTCAAAATGTGAGGACTTTAAATCTACTAAAATCGATATATATATTATCCACCAAACTTTAAATCTACTAAAATTTTGCACAATAATTTTGTTTTCCAAATAATTTTTTTAGTCCGCGAGACAATAGAAAAACACATAAATCTGGGAATATGCTCTAAACTTGTCGATTTCACAATGGTGGGATTGAAAGTCTTGGTAGAGTTCAGGGGAATTGAGTTTGTCTTGACCTGCTCTCCCGAAGATTCTTTAAAAAAGGCAAATAATACCACAAATAAATGACTTCAAAATTTATAATTCGTTAGTGGTATATACACACACTAGATCCTACATCTTTGTCCTATGCGACTATAACCCATGTTAAGTAAACCATAAATCACAACATTTAATCCAGTCTAATCTCATTACTTGCAGCCACGGCTGCAACATCGGTTCATTTTCTTGTAGAATTTCTGCAGCAATTCAGGTGTATACCCCTCTATATATTAGTTTAAGGCAGAAAAGATTCAACCTCCAATTTCATTACTTGGACCTGTGATTTGAAGTGGATAGTTGACAAGATGGCTGCTGGAACAATCCCTGCTTCGTTCTCTGGTTTGAAGAAGACTGATTCATTGCCAAGCTGCTTGCAGAAAAGCCATGCTAGAAAGGGTTTTGGCATGCCTAACTTTCACAACGCAAGGTCATCGTCAGTCACGATAAGGTTTAGTGGGGTCAGGAACTCATCTTCAGAGCTTGCAGAAATGCAGCCAGCTTCTGAGGGCAGTCCACTTTTGGGTATGTTTCTAGCACATCCTTGGATAGTTAGGAGTACTTATTGGTTCAATTGCCTAGTTCTAGTGCAAAAATTAATGGAACCTTTTTATGGTCTATGGTTATACACTCTGCAATGGGTTTTGTTGGTTTCTGGGTTTCTGAATTGTTTTTCAGCTCTGCCCTGGTTCACTGTCCTTGAAATTTGAAACTCTATGTAGTTCTTGTCTTTATGTATGTTGAGCCTACTTTGCACAGTTTTTACATGGAGTTAGGGCGTTTCTCATAGGAATTAAGTGAATGGTATTCTGCTAATTGTTTCCTGATTTGAGGATATTAGTATTTTTGTTACAGTTAACAGTGATTGAGTCTATTTTATTGCAAATAATTCAAACTATCATAAAGTAAAGGCCATGAAATATCTGACAAGCTATTTTAACACAATTAATAACCATACTTCAATGAACTTTGCACAAAATGTTGTGCTTACACTGATTATCATACAGTGCGACTTGGCCCTTAATTTTATATAATTGCTTCCATTGAAAACATTATGCAGGAAAAGATTGTCTTTTTTTATGATATTATCTGGTATACTGTTTCCATATTTCTCGTAAGTGTAGTCTTCTTAATATTAATCACTTTCAAAGGAGAACAAAAGAGGATATTCAAAAGTCCTTTTCTTGATTATCTGATCTTATCTGTGGTTTGTAAATTTTAATTATTGTGTCTGTCGTCACTCTTAACTTTTAAGAAAGAAATTGTTGGGTGAGTGGAAAGACATTGATGTGTGATAGTTTGTCAGACTGTTGCTGGGGTGAATTTGCTCATTGTTTCTTGTACTTGTTGCAGTTGTCTTTGTTATTCTTGAATTTTGCATGATGTTCACTTTTTTCATTTGGCTATCCAGTTCCCAGGCAGAAGTATTGTGAATCCATATACAAGACAATACGCAGAAAAACAAGTACAGTTATGGTTGGCAACGTTCCTCTTGGAAGCAAACATCCTATTAGGGTTCAAACTATGACTACTACTGATACAAAGGATGTTCTTGGTACTGTAGAACAGGTTTGTGATTCTCCGTAAGCTTGTAATTTTTTATTTTTACTTTTGAGTTTGAGCTGTTGAGAGTCAAGGTTCAAACAAAACTCTGCATTTATTAGGCATTTGCATCTAGGAATAATTTCCGAAAACTGCACTTGCCATGGTGTAGTATTAGCTCCACTATTGAGCTAGTATCCTAGCGGATTCTCCTATTTGCCTCCAAACGTATGCCAATGCTTGGGGAGGATACCCTAGCCAAAGGTGGCACCTAGCGAATTGTAAAAGCTTGTTAGTTCACCTCCATTTGTCTTGAAGAAATGTCTTTGCCTACTCTTATGGTTATCATGCTTTTGTAACAATTTGTTTTTGAAGATGTTTCTTATATTACATCAAACTTTCGATAAGCTTATATCAAGGTTACATTAGGGGGATGAAGAGCTATTGATGAGGAATACTGTCCCTATGTTGGCATGGAGAGTTATCATTTCAGCAAACTTCAATCTTGAGAGAATCATCATGTCCTAAAAACTCCTAGCCTCGAATTGTTTTAGGCAACTAACTCAACATTGAGGGCTGAAACTCCCCTCAACTGGTAATTAGTGGAAATCTTGTTGAAGGTGGGCCTACTTCTTTTCTACATGAAGGAGAAAGATGTCAGACAAATTTTTCCCAAAAGTTCTTTTCCATGCTGTTTGATCATCTTATTGTCCCTTAAAATTGCTCCCTTCCACTGAAGCAGTCCAAGTTCTAACAAAACGAGTTCAGAGTTTTGCTGGAATCCATGGCTAGAAACACTGGGCTACCCTGCATCCCCAGAAAACATGCTTGAGTGTCTCTTGTCTCCAACATACAACACATAGGGCATTGGTCAGAAGTGATTAATGAAGATCATATGGAAATCTAGGGTTGTCTTCAAGGCTTCTGTAAAAAAATTTGTATGTATCATATATTTAATTTAAAACAAGCATAAAATAAATGTATATGTTCTCTAAATATATGCTCTGTTAGTATTGGACTTAAAAGATAGGACATCATTCTTTGAATTTACTTTATTTTTTCTTCGTTTTGATGATGTTTAGCCCATGGTTACCAATACTAACTGTAGAAGTCAAGAGGTAATGTTTCCTTCCAAGAAGTTCCTGGTTTTTTGGGCATAACCTTTCAGACTGCAATGCAGCAATAATTGATCATAGCTTAATCACAGAAATTTATCTGTCAAAACTTTACCTAAAATGCATAGCTGCCATTGTAGGTCATGAGAATAGCCGACAAAGGAGCAGATCTTGTTCGAATCACTGTTCAGGGCAAGAAAGAAGCAGATGCTTGCTTTGAAATTAAAAATACCCTTGTACAGAAGGGGTATGTTTTCAAGCACAAAGCTCTGACTTAATTTCATTTTGTCTTTTTAATTCCTTATGTTCAACTATGTTTTCTGGTGGATTGTCATCTTTGTTTTGACACAACACATTGCATGCAGCTATGATATTCCTCTTGTGGCAGACATCCATTTCGCTCCTTCAGTTGCCTTGCGCGTCGCAGATTGTTTTGATAAGATCCGTGTTAATCCTGGAAATTTTGGTAAAAATATTACAGATGTGAAATTGATATATATAGTAATGAGAAAATAAATATTTTAGTTTATTGATTAACGCAATTTAGTTTGCATTTGAGTGACTGACAGTTCTCTTTAGTTTGTAATGTGATGACCTGGCAACTTTACTTGCAGCTGACAGGCGTGCCCAATTTCAGAAACTAGAATACACAGATGAAGACTATAAGAAGGAGCTTGAACACATCGAAGAGGTCAGCTGACACATTAGTTGTTTTGTACTTCTATTTTTTTTCTTTATATGGGCATTGATGAAAGATTGGCAATTTTAGTGTGGTACATTACTAAAAAGACTTTTTTATTCACTTGTTTTCACTGTGTATAGGATATTTATAACACGGGTTGTAATCTAAAATGTGTTATAAATATTACAGGTTTTCACACCATTGGTGGAGAAATGCAAGAAGTATGGAAGGGCAATGCGAATTGGCACAAACCATGGAAGTCTTTCTGATCGCATTATGAGTTACTATGGTGATTCTCCCAGGGGTATGGTGAGTTCATTCATTATTATCTAATATTTTCTTTGAGTTGGGCCCATACATTTCTTGTTTTGATGAATTGCAGTCTAGTTCTACAGCAGATTATTCGATAATTTATTACTTTTTGGTGAAAACAGGTGGAATCAGCATTTGAATTTGCACGCATCTGTCGGAAGTTGGATTTTCATAATTTTGTCTTCTCAATGAAAGCAAGCAACCCTGTAGTCATGGTTGAGGCATACCGTCTACTTGTTGCGGAAATGTATGTCCAAGGATGGGATTATCCATTGCATTTAGGAGTTACTGAAGCTGGCGAAGGTGAAGATGGACGCATGAAGTCTGCAATTGGCATTGGAACACTTTTGCAGGTTTGTTCTAGGTGCTTTCTTGATCAGAATTGAATTATGCTGTACCTCCTATGCCCTATCATTTATTTAAGCTTACCATCATTCACTTTGTTGTGCAGGATGGGTTGGGTGATACTATTCGAGTTTCCCTTACAGAATCTCCAGAGGAGGAGATTAATCCCTGTAGAAGACTTGCAAATCTTGGGATGCAAGCTTCAAAGCTAGGGAAAGGAGTGGTGAGATTTTCCTTAATTTTCAGTTACAAATAATAAAATTTCTGGATTTCTGAATGTCCAGTATCATTAGTTGGGTATTTACTATTTAGTTTACTGTGTTTTGAACAGGCTCCTTTTGAAGAGAAGCATCGCCATTACTTTACTTTCCAACGCAGGACTGGCCAACTTCCAGTACAGAAGGAGGTATGTTATATATTGTTCCCAGAAGATTATTTTTGGCAGAACACTTTGCATCCCCTTTTGTAATTTGTACTCTATATTGAATATTGACAATTTCTAAGAGCCCCAAAACTCAATGTTATGGGGTAGAAATTCTGTTTTATATTCTATTTACTTGATTTTGACCTGCCAGTGACTCAAGTAGAATGATTTTTAAACTGTCTGTGCTTTTAAAATGATTAAATTATCCTATCATGAGTATATTCTAATTGTTTGAAATCTTCATTTCAGATATCTCAGATTCAATTCTGTAATTTAACTAATTTTGATGTTTCCTAAGTTTACATACTGTTTATCTTTTCCTTCAACACCTTTCTTAAGGTTTAGCTATAATCAAGCTGCTTTAATTCACAGGGTGATGAGGTGGACTACAGAGGAGCTCTGCATCGGGATGGTTCTGTTCTAATGTCAGTCTCCCTTAACCAGCTGAAGGTATAATTTTAGAATCTTTGCCTTGGTTCCAGGTAATTTGGTATTCTGTGCTCCCCAGTTAATTTATGAGTCAAATGTAAGCCAAAGGTTTTAGTTCTTTTAGCTTTCTAATATTTAAAGGGATTTTTAGCTTATGATTCATTTATTATAATAGCGACTTATTATTTATGCCAATAAGATTTTGTCTGTTCGTCTTCTCAATCAGACACCAGAGATTTTGTACAAGTCACTGGCAACAAAGCTTATTGTTGGCATGCCCTATAAGGTATGTTCTAAATAGCTGTTTCCAAGTTCAAGCAATCCTGCTTAATTTGCCCTTTCTGCTTAGAGGTTGTTTAGATGTAGTATATACCATTCATATTTTAAAAGGCAATATCTGGCTGTATTTCTTCCAGGATCTAGCTACAGTGGACACAATATTGTTGAGGGAGCTTCCCCCCACGGAGGACACCGAAGCGGTTGGCACTATATGAACTTTTTAAACTGCTTATATTCTTTTATATAACCACCAATTTAATTATTTCCATAGCATTACCATGTCAAGTTTTTGCTTATCTACTAGCATAGCAGCAGTTTGATTTTGATTTTTGGTTGTCATTTTCTTGTGCCCCCCTTGTAAGTTATGAATCATGATATTCTTTTGAGTTCTCATGTAAATCTGGAAATGGTGGGTATCTGAAGTTGAAGAGGATCAAATATGCAACAATCCCAAATTATGTTCAACTTTGCTCGTGTGCAGAGGCTGGCGATTAAAAGGCTTATAGACATAAGTATGGGTGTTTTGACACCTTTATCAGAGCAACTTACCAAACCTTTGCCAAATGCCATGGTCCTTGTAAACTTGAAGGAACTTTCAACTGGTGCTCACAAGCTTCTACCAGCAGGTATATTTTTTAGTAGTCTCTGTTATGGAGAAATTAAGTATCTGTTTTTGATAATGGTTTCCTATTATCTGTTTGCATTGAGGATCCTTTTCATTATTTAGGTACACGTTTGGCTGTAACTCTTCGAGGAGATGAAACATATGAGGATTTGGAAATAATCAAGAGTGTGGATGCTACAATGCTTCTCTTAAATCTGCCTAGAGAAGAAGAGAAAGTTAACCGTGTACATGCATCTCGAAGGTGTTATATCTTTCGATGCTCAGTTATTTGAACTTGTTACTGTTTCACAGAAACTTGAGACTTTGATCGGTGAATAAGAATATTTATTACGTTACTTCAGTCGGTGCATTTAAAATCTTTTATTCAACGTGACTCTAAAATTCTGATCTGAATTTGTAGATTGTTTGAGTACTTGCAAGAAAATGCTCTCAACTTCCCAGTTATTCATCACTTAGAGTTTCCTGAAGGAACTCACAGGTACACATAGGCAGGTTTGGTTTTGGAAAGTTTGAAACAATTTTAGGGGGATCTTTCTTCTTTTCTATTCTATGCTCCTGATGAAACTCCTTGGTTGCCATTTACTAATTTCTTATATATTAATTTGGTCTTGAAGGGATGATCTAGTCATCAGTGCAGGCAGCGAGGCAGGTGCTCTCCTTGTTGATGGTCTTGGCGATGGCCTATTGTTGGAGGCTTCAGACCAAGACTTCGATTTTCTTCGTAACACATCATTTGGATTGCTCCAAGGATGCAGGATGCGCAATACAAAAACGGTAGAGCACTCCAGCTGTTTATTTTGTACTTATTTCAACCTATTTATATATCTTTGGAGTCACACAATAACATCCTCAACTGTATTCTTTATTTTCAGGAGTATGTATCATGCCCGTCATGTGGCCGCACTCTGTTTGACCTCCAAGAAATAAGTGCAGAGATACGGGCAAAGACACAGCATCTTCCTGGTGTTTCGGTGTGTTTTTCAGTAACCTTAAATTCATAGCTCCATCTTTGGGTGGTTATTGGCATTTCAGACAGGAATCTGATGTGGGTTTTTTATTACAGATTGCTATTATGGGCTGCATCGTGAATGGTCCTGGAGAGATGGCAGATGCAGACTTTGGATATGTTGGTGGGTCACCAGGAAAGATTGATCTCTATGTTGGAAAGGTACCTTCTTTTTTTTCGTTCATACACTCAAATCTCCTGCTATGCTTTTCTTTAAAGAGGGTTATGTAACAAATGTAAACATCAACTAGTAACTTTGAAATGAAGTTCTCTCATGGAGTTATAGTTTCAAAGTTCTGGGCCAAAACATGTGGCCAAAACATGTTGTGACACCTTTCTGGTTTCTGTTCGTCACTTGCCTCTTATGTTGCTCATAATGGAAATTCTTGGTTTAGAGATCCTTATCTTAGCCCAATCACTGTGAAATTGTCGTACAATAATTTTGTTCTTGATGATTAGCTTTCTTATACAAGGTATTCCCACAATTTGATGTTTTGTACTGTCCATGACTTCAGGAAGTTGTCAAACGAGGTATAGCAATGGAGCAAGCATGTGATGCTTTAATTCAATTGATAAAGGACCATGGGCGGTGGGCCGATCCTCCTGCTGAACAATAATTTGGTACTGGTGTTCATCTTAATTGTTTCAATCAAGCCATTTAACATGTCAGCATCGTAAGTACAACCTGTGTTACAAGGCAGCAAATTGCAGAAGATCACTGGGCTCTGTAGTAGTATATGGTTCTCCTGGAGCCAATGATTTGTTTACAAGGCAATGGCCATGTCAGGGAAAGAGATGGTGTTTAAGGAGGCAAACATATAATAATGTATTTTCTCTTTGAAAAGAGAGTTCATAAAGTCAGTTTGTAAGGTTATAGCAAAATAAATGAGGTGACATGTTTAACACAAAATTTATCTTACAATATGGTGTTCAAATATTTTATTATTCTTGATTCAGAACTGTTTCCGTATTCTACAAGGTACCGAGTTTGCTGTAGGTAAATGGAGGAGTCTAAGCAGACAGAGGACATCCTCCGAGCCATGATGCAATGCTGATACCTAATAAGCATGGGAGTACATTTCAACCATTTATCTTAGTAACCCCAAGTCAAAAATCATGTTCCTTTTCAAAGATCAGTGGAGAATATTTGCACGGAGAGAGGTGAGGTGAGGTGCACTTTACAGTTCAGGGGAATAACTTAATAAGATGTGTTACATCCATCTATGTGTAACACTTAAACCAAAATGAAATAAAATTGAGGTCTGTAAAGAGAAGGTGATATTAATAGATAATAATAAAATAAACTAGCATAGATTCATCTTGACTTAGGATTTTTACTTAATCTTTTAAGCACAGAGAGGTTTTCACATTGTTTTTTATTTAAACCTTTCTCTGGGTGCTTAGATCTGTGATTTAAGATGGATTTATGCTAGTATAATCACATAGGTGTCAATCTCTATTGCAATATTTGTCAATTTTAATGATTAGTTGCCTAGTGAACTTGTGTGGCGCTGAAATGAACCAAGCTAACTTGAAGGTTCAGTACTTGGTCAAACTTGGCCAAAATCACCAAGACTCTGTGCAATCAAGTAGACTTATGAGTACTTGATGAGTTAGACTGGACTTGTCGATTTTATCCAAATAAGAGTAGAAGTGAAAACAACAAAAGGAGGATTTTCAGAAAGGAGAAGCCATCTAAATGATAATTGCAGCTAGATTTGGAGTTTTTTTTAAGGAATCAGAGTCCGTGAAAAGGCAAAATGTTGTGCAGCTGATTCCTGGCATAAGGAATTGCAGGGTAATAATATTTAGTGTTTTCTGGGGATTTTAATATTTGACGAGTTTTTTGCAAGTCCAAGTCATACTCCTTCGTTTCATCGTTAAGTAGTTCTAGAGTCCGAGTAATGCGACTTTGAATAAAAGTAAATCTAATACAATCACCAACTTACCTGCTAATACTTTCCTAAGTATTGTTCCTACCAACTCTTGATATATTAAACAAATAAGAGCAACATATTCTCCCTTTATAGTTCTGTACATCCCCAAAATATCCAAATTATAGAAACAAAATTGCTTGCACTGGGATTGATAATTTTGTTAAAACTTTTCAAACACTTAAAACTAAATTACTTGACATATTTCTGATGCCAATTAGATAGGAGTTACACGTATCTGATGCCAATTAGATAGGAGTTACACATATTAATGGATTGTTAGACATATCTGAATTAGCGAGAGCATAAACACAATAATACAGAAGAGAGCAGAGACGCAAGACAACCCAACCCAAAAATATGCACAAAGATATATAGTGTGGAATTTTGTTCAGCACTATTTCATTAAGAGTTAACACCGAGAATAGCATTAAGCTTTGTTAAACTCTTCTTTATGTTGCATTTCATTCTTCATAATTAATCAATTCTTACAATATATTTATACAATAGTTTTTTATAACAACATTTATTTATCTACACTAAATATGGTGGGCAATAGCACATAAATCAAAATTAAAGGATCTTCATTGATTTAGGTCGGTTACACAGCCTTCAAGATGGCAAGAATCTTAGATTGTTAGACAGTGGGTCCACTATGGCAATAGTCTTGGATTGTTAGACAGTGGGTTCACTAGGTCCACTCGTCGGGTAGATAAGACACCTTCAACTACGTGGAAGGACTCCTTCCTATGGCTTTATGTCAATTCTTAACCAAGTAACAAGTCAGCATATTTAACTCAAGGAGTCTACACCTCCAACAATCTCTTACTAGCGGATCATTTTAGAGTCATTTTGCACATCCTCTACATTGACCAGGATACCAATAAAGACTACACCAATTGAACTTATTTGTGCTGACTCCTTTGTCGACAAGTCGGCAACCATCTCTTTGAAACTTGCATTTCACTACTTGTGACTTTCTCAACTTGATAATCTCTTAATGAAGTGGCGTTGAATGTCTCTGCACTTACCATGCACCTTGATGATATCAATGCCTTCACACATTTAACCATAAATCCACATACAGTTATTGAAGCGGTACATCCTTACAAGTCCACATTGTCACCATGTATCTAACTTTAGTGCTTTTATTGCCTTTTGACTTAAGATGACAATTTAGTGCTTTTATTGCCTTTTTGACTTAAGATGACAACTTTGTCACTTAGGTTGATGATCTCCCCATCAAAAGCACTAGGCCAATGTGCATCACTATATCCAAGTAAACATGGTTGTGAGCCATTATCTTAATAGAAAAATGCCAAACTCAGTTATACCTTTTAGAGACCTAAATATTCTTGCAGCAACAATCCATTGGCATCAACCAAGACTCACCATAGACTTACTAATTGGTCCCGTTGTTTTGTGCTTTACAAATCATAGAATACATCAAAATTTTGACCATGATTTTGATGAAAAACATCTATTTCAATTTCAAGATTGAACTTTGAAAACCTTACACTAAAGTTTGTTAGGTTTGTTGTGGTCTTAAGTGGGTCGCAATTGTTCAGAACATTTTCGTAATTGTGTTTGTATACTTTTGATTGCTCATAAATTTTTTTCCTTTTTATTATTATTCCATCTTACGATACTTTAATCTTTAAGTAGTAATGTACAAGATCAAGATCCTTCATTTCAAATTGAGATAACAATTAAAACTTTATTGACTTCCCTATTCTTTTGCCATAGTATGTTGTCAGTAACATGTTCCTCGTATGGTTTATGTTTATGCAGATGGGAGTGAGGCTAGGGTGAGGATCTAACCTAATTTGTCTCAGGCAAGGCTACTCTACTCACCTAAGCACTTAGGCTGGTTTAGCAATTTAACTATTTGAATCGATGACTCATTGGATGGAACTTCTAAGGATATCAACCTTCCTTCTCTATTTCAGGCTCTGGTGAAGGAGGTAAATTAGAGTGTTAACGATCTAGGCTTTGGAAGAAGAGTCATCTCTTTAATTGTGCTAAAAATAATAAATAGGATTTGGAAGGAGGAGAATGGATGGTCAAATGTTGTTGTCTTAGTTTTCAAGGTGGTTCATTGGTTGTTATTTGACTTTAATGTGGATTGAGATGTTAAGGTGAGTTATCTAGTTCAATCTAACTATTGAAAGCATTAAGTAAAGAAATGAAAATAAGTAAAAATAATAAATAGGAAAGGTGGAAGGAGGAGAATGGATGGTCAATTGTTGTTGTCTTAGTTTTCAAGGTGGTTCATTGATTGTTAATTGACTTTAACGTGGATTGAGATGTTAAGGTGAGTTATCTAGTTCAATTTAACTATTGAAAGCATTAAGTAAATAAATAAAAATAAGTGTCTTTAGCCCTTTTTTTATTATTGAAATGCCCAATCTATTCTAAATTAGACAAGCGAATGAAAGAAATATTAAAAATATACATATTCCTTCTAAACTCTAATTTAAAGAAATGCCAAATCTATTCTAATTAGACAAAAGAAAATGAAACAAAGTACTGGAAATATACATGTTCCTTTTGAACTTCTAATAAAAAAACTATAGATAAGAAACAAGATGATTTTCTCTTTGCCTTTTGGTGTGATTAAGTTGTGAATGGTAGAGAGAGTGCTCAAATTCCTAGGAGTTTAATGTGGATTAAGATGTTAAGGTGAGTTATCTAGTTCAATATATTTATTGAAAGTGCTAAATAAATAATTGAAAATAAGTTTGTTTGGTCTTTTCTTTTGAAATACCCAATATATTATAATTAGACAAACAAATGAAAGAAATAATTAAAAATATACGTGTTCCTCTAATCCAAAGAAATGCCCCATTTATCCTAATTAGACAAAAGCAAATGAAAGAGTGAATTGGAAATATACATGTTCCTTTTAAGCTTCTAATCCAAAAAAACAAAGGATAATAAACAAGTTGATGTCATATTTTCCTTTTGGTGTGATTAAGTCGTGATTGAGAGAGTGAGTGCTCAAATTCCTAGGAGTTCAATGATTTCCCTTCTAGGTAGGGTGTTAATTCCCTTCTTAGTGTCTTTTATAAAACCAAGAGCATATTAGGGATACGACACAGGTTCTTAAGTGTGGAAAAGAGAGGTTGTCTCTAGGGTACCTCAAATTCTTTACTAATGTTGTTTTGAAATAAAATAAAATAATTGTGGAAATTGAACCCAATTGATAGATCAATTACACTCACAAAATTGCTAATCAAACATGAAAAATTCACACAAAAAGAGACTGAAATTGGAGCATAACTTAATCCTGTTATGAATAAGTGTACATAAGCCAACCATATGAAGTAATAGGTTGCTCAAATATATAATTACATAAGAGATTCAAAAGCACTAGGTTGCTATTCGAATTGGTGAAAAAGCATGCTTACTAAATCTAGTCAAATTCTCCATAGGTGCAAGAAAGACTTTCCAAATCTATGAAGATGCTCACGAATTGGCTAAAGCAAGTGGTTAAGCTAATAAGTGATGGAAAGACAACTCATTCATGCTTTTGTTTGGAGAAAAAGGAGGATGATGTGGAAAAAAAACATGGCAAGTTCCCCTAGACTAGCTTTTCCTTTATGCCTTAAAACTGCTGTAAAGTAAGACAGCTTTCAGAAAAAGCAGAACTGCGCTTTTAGGAACCAAGAATAAAAGCAGACTTGCTAAAATAGTTTCCAGGATGATTCCAAAGCGCTCCATGACCCAGTTTAGCAAGTATTGACTTCTATGAACATTTGGAAGCCAACTAGCATAGAGAGGAATCTAGGAATCTAGGAGTAAGACAAAAATGATTAATTAATGTCAAATATGGGTAAATATGGGTTGATTATTCTAACACCCCCCATTAAGCCTGACTTTATGAGTAAATATCAAAAAATTATATGGCCTAGCAACAAGGCTTAGTCACCCTTTTACATACTGCATGTCCACACAACCAAAGAAAGAGGAAAACACCTAGTGGGAAAATCCTCCCTTAAACATGGACATGAAACAAAATTTTGAAAATCTTGTTATCAATCACACTTCACCACATGATCAACAATCCCCAATAATGATTTGAGATTACTGAAGGTCTTCTCACAGAATACTTTGGTGAAGATATCTGCTACTTGCTCTGAAGATGTGCAATAGAGTAGAGCAATGGTACCATCATGCACAAGCTCCCTGTTATAGTGCATATGGATCTCAATGTGCTTGGTTTTTTGCCTTTGAACTAGATCAGTGGAGATTTGAATGGTGCTTTGATTGTCACAATAGATGACTGTTGCAAACTATGATTCGAAACCATATTCTCCAAGTATCCCCTGCAACCACAAACATTGAGTAGCTGCATTCACAACTCCTCTATACTCTACCTCTGCAGATGAGAGTGCTATGGCACTCTGCTTCTTACTTGACCAGCTGATTGGTCCTTATGCAAGCATGAACATATATCCTGAGGTAGACTTTCAATCTATGTTGTCACCTGCCCAGTCATTGTCAATAAATCCAACTAGCTCTAAGTCGGATTTTGCTTTGTAGAAAATCCCATGAGTCCTTGTTCCTTGAACAAAGTTTAGGATCCTCTTGGCTGCTCTCCAATGGATCTCATGAGGTTGATCCATGTATCTCGAAGCCACACTAACTACATAAGATAATTTAGGTCGAGTATGTGTAAGATAAAGCAAACACCCAATCAACTGCCTATACAGTGTATTATTTACCATAGGAGAAGAACCTGCTTCCTCAAGATTAACTCCTGAAAGGAATGGAGTCTTGCTTGGCTTGCAATCTTTCATACTGAACTTGGTGAGCAAATCTGAAGCATACTTGGACTGATGGACTTTGATTCCATGCTGTGATTGAGCAATTTCGAGACCCAAGAATTGGCTCAACAACCCCAAATCTGTCATGGAAAATGCATGGTTCATTGCATCTTTCAAGGAGGCAATCTTTTTCTTTGAACTTCCTGTAATCAGTAGGTCATCTACACAGAGAACAATAATCATTAAATAGCCACGAATCAACTTCAAATAGACATTAGGATCAGACTTGCATTGAACAAAACTCAGGGACAACAGAAAGCCATCAATCTTGGCATACCAAGCCCATGCAATGATTTCTTTAACCTGCACACTAAAGATGGATTAGAAACAAACCCTTCAGGTTGCTATATATAAATATATTCATTAAGATCTCCATTTAGAAAAACACACTTCACATCCATGTGATGTACTTCCCATTGCTTCGAAGCTGCAATGGTTAGAGCTAGCCTTATGGAGTCCATCTTTGCCATTGGTGCAAAGGTCTCATTGTAGTCAATACCATGTCCTTGAGAGTAGCCCTTGGCTACCAATCTTGCCTTATATTTCAAAGGTGAACCATCAGCATCAAACTTAGTTTTAAAGACCCACTTACACTTCACTAGCTTTCTCCGTGGGGGGAGATCAACCAGTTCCCACGTGTTGTTCTTATGGAGTGAGCTGAATTCTTATTTCATGGTTGTTTGCCTTCTTGGATCATGTGTTGCATCTTCATATGTATGAGGATCAGAATCAAACATCAAATAACAGTTCTCAATAAAGAGTGTATCTATCACACAAAGGGCACTCTCAAATTGAGATCTAGTCCTCCTAGTGTCATTAGGATTTCCAGCTAGTTCTCCAGCTACATGAATGGTCCTTGCTGCCCAGTTTGGTCTTATAGGGCTGTTATGATCTACAATTAAATCATCATTATCAGACATATCAGAATCAACAAACTCATTAGTCTCTTCACTTACAATCAATGGTTGTGGTGGTAAAGAATACTCTCCAACTTCAACTGCTGCTAAAGGCTCTTCTTCAAACTGAACACTTCTTTCAATGAAGGCTTTGTTGGTGCTCAAGTTGATCAGCTTGTACCATTTTGAATCTTCAGAATACCCAACAAATAGGCACTCTTGGCTTTGGGGTTGCAAAGCCTTCCTCTTTTTAGTCGGAATTCTAGCCCAAGCCTTTGAGCCAAAAATCGTGAAATGGGTCACATCTGGCTTGTGCCCACTCCAAGCTTCAAAATGAGTAATACCATCAAGATGCTTATGTGGCACCCTATTCTGGATATAGTATGCACAGTTTATAGCCTTTGCCCAAAACTTTGGTGGCAAAGTTTTAGCCTCTATCATACAAGTTGTCGTCTCCTTCAGTGATCTGTTCTTTCTTTTAGCAACACCATTTTGCTGTGGTGTGTAAGGAAGCTAATGCTGCATCTGGATACCTGCATCTTTGCAATACTGGATGAACTCAGACTTGACATACTCATCACCATTGTTAGATTTGAGGACCTTGAGTGTCCTCCCAGACTGGTTCTCAACCAAGGCTCTAAAGACTTTGAAAAGGTAAAAAACTTCAGACTTATGCTTTAGGAAGTAAACCCAACAATTCCTATAAAAGTCATTTATGAAGGTGAGTGCATATTTGGCTTGACTCATGGACATACGAGGGAATGGACCAGCAATGTCACTGTGGATCAACTCAAGGGGTGCAGATGTTCTCTCATGACTAGCTCTCTCATAATTGTGCTCTGGGTGTTTTCGTAGGATACAACCTTGACAGACTCCTTTAGAAAACTTGATCTTTGGTAACCCTATGACCATATCTTTGTCACTCAGATCAGAAAGATACTTGTAGTTAAGATGGCCAAATATTTCATGCCAAATCTTGCTTGCTTCATTAGCATGAGTAAGAAGAGTAGATGGGTTTGAGTAGGGTAGAAAGTGGGAAAATCTGTATACCTTCGAAGGGTGATCGACAACACCTTTTGCTATGACTTTACCATTCAAAATATCTGTGATTTAAACTTCATTGGGGGAGAATATGAATTTCTTTGGAGACCCAGTGTGAGTCATCTGATACACTGATAAGAGATTAGAGGCAAGACCTGGAACATACAACACATTATTGAAATTACCATGGTCAAGATCAATCCTACCCTTCCCCATATTGTCAGTCAGAGAGTTATCTCCCAAAACTATTGGTGGACCTTTCGACATGTCAAGAGAGGAAAAGATCTCCCTTGTCGAAACCATATGTTTGGAAGCTCCAGAATCAATGATGAAGCTAGGTGAGCTTGAGGTGCCAGCAACTAAAGCATGTACTCTCTCCTTGTCTTCTGAATTTGATCCTCCTTCCCTCTTCTTTGAGCAATCATGAACGGAGATGCCGTTCTTCTCCAAAAGTTGGGTCAACATGTCAATTTTCTTTTTTATACAAGAGCTCTCAGGATGATAGCCCTTACTGCAGTATGCACACTTGCTCATTTCTCTTTTGTTCTTCTTCTTTTGGAAGTTCTTCTTGGAGCCTGAGGGCTCCTCTTGAGACTTTGACTTGTCTCTGTTTTGCTCAGGTGGATTTTTAGCTTTTTTCTTGCTTTTTGAATCCACCTTTGAATGTCCAGCAACCAAAGCTTGGTCTTTGGAAGGTTTGATGGTGCCCATCATCACCAATTTATCTTGTTCCTGGGTGAGGGATTCCATGAACTCAACAAGCTTAGGCATATTCCAGGTTCGAGCTGTCAATTTAGTGGCATGAAAGGTCAAAACAAACACTGAATAGTCAGGACCAAGTTTAGAGAGAATGGTCAAAACTAGTTGCTCTTCCTTCTTTTCAATTCCACATTATTTTAACTGCAAAATAAGGGCCTTAAACTTAGTAACGTAGAGTTGCAATGATTCGAAGCTATTGGGACTCAAGGAGATCAATTCATTCTTAATTTGATGTCCTCTCATCTCATCTGTCTTTCCAAAAATATTTTCAAGCTTCTCCCACACCTCATTAGGAGATTTCAATGAATCAAGATGAAAGAGGAGGTCTCTTGAAATGCTTAGACTCAAAAGACCATAGGCCTTATCCCTCCTATTGCGCCATTTTATCTTCTCTGCAGCTGCAATGGGCTCTGCCTTAGTAGCCATGGTAACCCTGTAGAGACCTTTCGCTCTCAACAATATCTCCATCTTAGATTTCCATTCAAAGAAATTGAATGGAGTCAAGATGATCCTTTGAGATTGGTCCATATCTCACCTCCTGTGCCCTTCATTCAACAGAATGCACTCCCAGTCAGTGATGTCGAACTTGCAATAACAATTTGGAAGGAGATAAATCAATCTACAAAGGCTCCGATACCATGTGGAAATTGAACCCAAGTGATAGATCAATTACACTCACAAAATTGCTAATCAAACATGCAAAATTCACACAAAAGGAGACTGAAATTGGAGCATAACTTAATCATGTATTGAATAAGTGTACATAAGCCAACCATATGAAGTAATAGGCTGCTCAAATATATAATTACATGATATATTTGAAAGCACTAGGTTGCTATTCAAATTGGTCAAAAAGCAGGCTTACTAAATCTAGTCAAATCCCCCATAGGTGCAAGAAAGACTTTCCAAATCTATGAAGATGCTCACGAATTGGCTAAAGAAAATGATCAAGCTAATAAGTGATGGAGAGACAACTCATTCATGCTTTTTTTTGGAGAAAATGAAGGAGGATGATGTGGGCAAAAAACATGCCAAGTTCCCCTAGACTAGCTTTTCTTTTATGCCTTAAAACTGCTGTAAGCAAGGCAGCTTTCAGAAAAAGCAGAACTGCGCTTTTAGGAACCAGGAATAAAAGCAGACTTGCTAAAATAGTTTCCAAGATGATTCCAAAGTGCTCCATGACCCAGTTTAGCAATTATTGACTTCTAGGAACATGTGGAAGCCAACTAGCATAGAGAGGAATCTAGGAATAAGACAAAAATGATTAATTAATGTCAAATGTGGGTGACTATGGATTGATTATTCTAACAATACTATGTTAAAGTGTGTTACGTTGTATAACAATGTTGAGTTATTTAAAAGAAATACATGAAAAATAACAATTTTGTAAACCTTGAATCCAATAGTGTAATAATTTTTTATTTACATTATTAAACTTGAGATTTATGAATTTATCATTATATGTGTGTTTGTGTTAAATTTAATCACCAGATCTGATTGCAATTTTATCACTGATTTTTACACCTAGATTTATGATGCAGATAAAAACTGAAACATAAATTACAACACATTAATTACTAATGCATAACGAGATAAAAATAAACAATACCATAGACAATTGCACAATATACCCTGGAAACCCCAATCCCTGGGGAACCAACAACATATTGTCTTTATTATTTTGTGAGTCACATGAATGCTTCAACAATTACAGTTAATCAGATATAGACTCAAACCCTCACTCTTTGATTGTGGCTCAAACCCTCAATCATTGAAGGCAACCCCAACTTGAGAGAATTACTCTCTCCAAATCCTAAGAGAATCCCTCTTTTAGATCTGATCAATCACTGATCAACCTCCCTAAAAAATGTGTCTCACTAACTCTCCCTCATACTCTTTTATAACATTCACTTTATGCAAATACCAACATTCACTCTATGCAAATACCATGGACCCTCAAATACCATAGGCCCTCCAATACCATGGGCTAATTGACCTTTTACATAACATATTATAAAGATCACTTTTACAAAGAGAGTTACAAATTGAGCATACCTCCATGTGCTAGACACAAGCCAATGTAGAATCACCTATCCTCACTACAATCTTCAACCCTCCCTCTTAGTGAGGAAGGTGTTCTGCACCACCCCTAACTTGTCCCTGAAGAACTCAAACTTTCCCTTAGGTGATCCTTTGGTGGGGATGTCCGTAACCTGCTCATCTGTGGAAATGTACGGGAGCTTCATAGCTCCTCTCTGAACTTTGTCCTTAATGAAATGATATATGATCTTGTTGTGCTTTGACCGGTCACGAAACATTGGATTCATAGAGAGCTTGATGCAATTATGATTATCACAGTAGATGACTGTCGGTCTAATTCTAGACCAAATAAACTTGTGGGCATCTTGCAAAGCCATATGGCCTCACAACTCACCAAACTGGCTTCCATGTACTTTGTCTTTGCAGAACTAAGTGCCACCGACTTTCGCTTCATGCTGAGCCAAGAAACAACTCCTAACCCTAAGCTAAAACAACACCCTGAGGTGCTTTTCTTGTCCACTGCACTACCTACCTAGTTGGAATATGTGGATCCCACCAACAACACTCCATCACCTTGAACATACCTGAGTCTATACTCCATTGTACCTCTCAGATACCTTATAAGCACATGCTTTGTTGCTATCTAATGCACCCTCCTTGGTTCCACCATGTACTGGCTGAGGGTGTTCACAAAAAAAAAATCCGATCGGGTGTTGACTAGCTACATTAAAGAATCAATAAACTGCATGTAGACCATGGTATCCACCATCTCCAACTCAAAAGCATTCAACTTCTTCAAGTTGGCGATCATGGGCATACTCATAGGCTTATTGTCCCCCATCCCGAATCTGTTCATAATCACAACTACATATTTTTCTTGAGTAAGGAAAATCTCACCTTCACGTTGCCACACCTCTAATCCTAGAAAATAATGCATCCACCCCAAGTCCTTCATCTCAAACTCCTCCGCAAGGTCCCTCTTGTATCTTGCTATGAGCTTCTCTGATCCTATCATAAACATGTCATCCATGCATAGTACAAGAATGGGTGGATCATCACCAACCAATAGGAAGTATAGGTTGGAATTTGCCTCACTCTTGACGAATCCTATACTAAACAGATAATTGTCGATCCTGGAATACCAAGATTTAAGTTCCCGCTTTAGTCCATACAGAGCCTTCTTCAACGTTCCCACATGAGAATCCCTCCCATGTTCCTCAAAGCCCCTTGGATGCTCTATATACACTTCCTCCTAAATCACTCCATTGAGGAATGTTGTCTTCACATCCATTTGATGTATCCTCCACCCCATCTTTGAGGCAATAGACATGACAAGTCTAAAACAACAAATGTGTCCTCATAATCAACTCCCTCTTTTGGGAGAAACCCCTTGCCATGAACCTTGCCTTAAACTTCTCCATGTTTCCATTTGCAATATGGTCGATCTTATAGATCCACTTGGAGCTCACCACTGAATTTCCCTTCGGTCTAGGAACTGTATTCTACACATCATTATTCATGATGGAAGAATACTCCTCCACAATGGCATCCTTCCAAACCTGCTCTACAGACTCCTCAAAGTTGGAAGGCTCATAATCATTAATGTTGCTTACTAGCGCCATATAACTAGAAAATATTTGTGGTGGTATGCTCGTCATGGATGAATTCGTTGGAGCATCCACTAGATCCCGTGCCTCCTTCAAGATTTGCTCTGCTCTCTTTGGATTCTTCTTCTTAGAAGATTCAATATGGGTCAAATGAGAATCCTTCTCTTCCTCATGATCATGTTTCTCACCTTGCACACTTAATGAGATACCTGTAACTTATGTTGGTGGTCTAACCTCTGCCTTTGGTGCTTCTTGCTCATGAGTTTCTGCTTTAACCGGCATGAATCCACAAGAATTTCTAAAAGAGTTGTCCTCAAATCTCACATCCCTCTGCACCATTGTCTTCTTCAGTATTGGAATGTACACCCTGCAGGATTTTGAGGTTTCGATATACCCAACGAAAATTTCCTTCTCAACTATTGGCTCAATCTTTGTCCTCTTCTTAGATGGGACACAACAATATACTAAGCACCCAAAGATGCAAAGATGTCCAATCTCTGGTTTCTCCCTTGTGAATGCCTCTTTAGGAGTTATATTCTCTAATACTTTATGCATGATCCTTTTCTGCAGATAAACTGCAGTGTTGCAAGCTTCTTCCCATAAAAACGCAGGTATATCATGATCATGTAGCATAACCTTTGCTTCTCCAATGATCACTCGGTTCTTCCTCTTAAAGACTCTATTCTATTGTGGGTTATATGGAAATGTCAGCTCCCTCTTGATCTCGACATATGCACAAAAATCCTTGAAGGCATTCGAGGTGTACTCAACTCCATTATCCGTTCTGAGCACCTTGGTCATCTTCCCAGTCTGGTTCTCTACAAGAGCTTTGAACTCTTAGAACCATCTGAAGACTTATCTAGATTCATTTCTCTTCAAGAAATAGATCCAGGTCTTCCTAGAATGGTCATCTTTGAATCTCACATAATATATGAACCCCCTAATAGACATAGTTGTCATGGGCCCACAAATATCTGAATGGATCACATCCAAGATCCCCTTGGACTTGTTATCACTCTAGGAAATGCATTCTTGGAGTACTTGTCCACGACACATCCTTTGCATACACTGTGATGGTCTGTACTTAAAGAGGGAAATCTAGTCACTATTTCCTTGAGCACTTTGAGTGCTCCATGATGCAAATGTGCCATCCGTCTATGCCATATCTCACCATCATGACTATTACTGCTGCGACTCACAAATACATTAGCTGGTTTGAATTGGAGTTTGTATAACTTGTTCCTCCTGACTCCAATTACCTTCATTGAGCTAAGGCTAGATCCCCTATGATGGATCTAAAAAAAATTATCCCAAAAAGTTACCTCAAACCCTTTGTCCTCCAAGAATGAAAATGAAATTAGATTCTTTTGCAACCTTGGTACATATAGTACGTCTTTTACCAGTAATTCCTTCTTGGGATCCCTTGGAAACTTCACAATCCTCGTGTTTGTTGGACTATACTTGGAGTTATCCCCAAGCTCAATGTAGTTGTCAGATCTATGCTCCTCTAGATTGGTGAAATAATCTCGTATTCCAGTCATATGACATGAATCACCACTGTAAATGTACCACACAGTAGTGGAATTTGAGCTAGAGAAACATGCAATGAGTGAGGACTCGTCCTCAAATATGGATGTCTGATCTTGCGAGGTATCCCTACCACTGGTGAACACCCCATCCAGCCGATCCTATGTCCTCAACCTAGTAGACATCCTATCCAAATCTGAAAACCCACACGACAACAAAATCTTCTACAATCATTGCAGAATCTGTAACCCAATCTTACGAAAAAACTTTTATAACTCATCCATTATTTTCTCAAATCTATCCCAACATATTCCTGAGATCATGGTGTTGTTAAATCATCCCTACGCTATCTATCCACATGGAAATGTATGGATCTAATACAACTTCTATACCTGCAGATCTTCATGCTGAAACAAAGGGTTAATCCCTTAACTCTTCTCCTAATATTACACTGTAGTTATTTCAGATAACCTGCTTTGCTACCATGTTAAATTTAATAACTAGATATGATTGCAATTTATTCACTGATTTTTATACCAAGATTTATAATACTGATAAAAATTAAATCAGAAATTACAACACACTGATTACCAATGCACAACGAAATAAAATTAATCAATACCATACTTGGTTGCACAAGATATACCCTAGAAACCACAAGAATGTTTCAACACTAACTCTCTATTGGAATATTATAAACCCACTCACAACTTAGGATAACATATTTAATCAATTTTGATTAATTTCGTACCCACTAACCTAGATAGTTGGCATCCACTTGCACTACAAAGTCAACAACACTTTCCATCTATACCCAGGAATGCTTTAATTATTATTCCGGGTTGATCTTGACCACTTTATTGACTCCCAGAATTAGTAACCTCGCTTTCCTACAGATTCCGCCTTATTATGCTTTAATCCAACTTTTTTGTGGATAAGGTAAAGCTAGTCAACTAGGAAACTAGTAACTTTTATTGCCAACCCATCCTCCATGATTTTCTCTCCATTTTATAGGATTAACATGTTTTTTCATCACTCTTGACAACTCACTCATTATTTTGCTAATTCGTGAGGTCCTTGATTGATTTGGGAAGTGCTTTAGATACCTACGAGGGTTTATCATATTTAGTAAGTCTACCTTTCTGAGCTTGATGAGTTGTTTCCAATACAAATCGATTTTACCTATGAGGGATGTACTATTTATGTACACTATTATTAATCATTATTCAATGGAAAGATACACTCCATTATTCATCTCTTTATTCATGTGATTCAGTCTCTTTTCTTCTCTCTATTTTTCCTGTGTATGCTTGTGAGAATGATCTTATTAGAAAGATCTATTTCCAGTGCTTCTTCTTAGCATACTTTCTCATAGCATTGGAGCTATTATTTCTACATGGTATCATAGCACAAGGTTTCTCAAGTTCTACAGAGTTGAGGAGCGCATCCAGTCTCCTATCCCTCTCTGAAGAAGAGTTTGATCTAAGCTTACAATATTTTCTCCTAGTTTTATTTTTTGCAGGTTGCAGAGAGTTTCTCCTTGAGCACATCAACTCAGAAATATGGATCCTTCTTCAACTATGATATTGAATCCCTTCAACTATCACGATTGGAAATCCAAAATTGACATTCTATTGCACAGTAAGGGACTATATAGAGTTACTCTATCTTTGGAGAATGACCCCAATGTTGTGATTCAGAAAACTAAGTGGCATTATAGCTTGGATGAAGCCTATGGATTGCTTTGCCTCTCTATTTATCCCGGTCTACTCTTTCATATAGATGGTTTTACCACTCCAAACAAAGTATGGACCAAACTTGAGTCTCTCTTTGGAGTTCAAGATGATTAAGAGCACATCAGTTGGAGATTGAGTTATTCTCAACGAGTCCAAGCAATTTCGATTCTATTGACAGTTTATTCACCAAATTCAAGTCACTTGTTATAATGATCAAACATTGTGAGATTGAGAAGAAAGATGACCAATTAATTCTTTCCATTGTTTCTAAATTGGGTCTTGAATACTCAATTTTTGTGTCTACTTTTCATGATACTAGGCTTGTTGTTTCTAATTGGAAAATGCCTTCTTCTTGTACTTTCTTTGATTCAATAACAAAGGAGCAAGGCAAATTGATCCAAATGATTGCTCTTAGATCTTCCAAGGGAAAATATCACGCTTTCATGGTTCAAGGAATCAAGAATACCACATCCAAATAAAAGCAAATTGTGAAAGAGAAGAAGCCAAAGTCAGAAATTGAAGATGAAAGTTCGAAGCCTATTGATGACGATTCAATAAAGAAGGTTAAGAAGAAAGAGAGAAAATCCAAGTGTTCTTATTGCAACAAGGGATTTCATCCAGAGAAGAAATGTTTCAAGAAGAAGATGGACATCATATCTCAGCTTCTTGAGAGGCACAACATCGAAGTTCCAGATGGGCTAGAGAAGTCTGTTGATTCTTTAGAACACTGTCATAGTGTGTAGTTCCAAGGTGATATAAACTATGCCTTGAGTGCTAGAGTAAAATATTTTTCTCATGTATCTGATATAGATTCATTTTTTGATATATCAGAATCATAAATATCATATCCTTTCTCTGATAATCCACCTATCATGCTCCTAGATCCATCTCTCAATAATTGTGATTTTTCACTAGATCATGACTTGTCTTTAAGTAGCTCTTCCTCACTCCATAATAATTTTGATTTAGAATAATGTTTGCAGGCTGATACACATGTCATGACATCATTCATACCACCATCCATACCATATACCATACCTATGAATACTGCTAAGACTATACAAATCCCAAGTTCACTAGTTGATTCCTCATTGGTCTCTGATGCAGTGTTACTTATGTTACATGGTTTGAAGTCTTTCCTATCTTTCATTGGTTGGTTATCCATGACCTTAGCCATATTTGGACCGATATTACACATGTTTGGATATATTCTAAACACTTATGGTTCAGATATCAAATTCATTTATCATTCAAATTTTTACACTTATCAATTTTTTCCAGTTGCTCATAATTTTCCTAGTTTAGCCCTATGTTCTCATGGAGTCACTGAAGACTTTGTATTTGCTGTTCCATATGCTAATGTTTCTAATATATTATAGTTTTATCAGCCTCATATCATATATGGAAAGGTGCTACATCATATTAGAAGAATGACATATGATTCACATCAAAATTTTGCAGTTATCCAGGGAATTGAGTGTGTAATAAATTGTCTCAATCTTTTGTACTCTTTGGGAAGGAGTATGCACAAATCTCTTTTCCATTTCTGATTTTGTTTGCAGATCATAGTTTGTTAGGAACAAGAAGCATTCATATAATTCTCCTACTTCATCAGTTGATGAGATACCATGAGTCTCTCCACTTCTTTCTTGTAGATTCTACACTCTAGCTCAAGATCATGGAGTTCATGATTTATTCATCAAGTCTTTCACCAAGAAGAAGTTCATTCAACTCATTCAAGTGAAGATAAATACCTACTAAAGACATGTTATTTCAAATTTTGCGCCTTTTCCTTTCTCGAGGGAGGATTTTCTCCATGTGGTTTTGCCTCTTTCCTCACTTTTCTGGACATGAATAACTATTAAAGGGTGACCATAGCCTTGTTGTTGGGATCTATATGCACCTATATGAATCCATATGCATCTATATATCATCACAAAGTCAGACTTAAAGGGGGGTGTTGGAATATTATAAACCCACTAACAACTTAGGATAACATATTTAATCAATTTTGATTAATTTTCTACCCACTAGCCTAGATAGTTGGCATCCACTTGCACTACAAAGTCAACACTTGTCATCTATAACCCAAGAATGCTTTAATTCTGATTCTGGGTTGATCTTGACCATTTTATTGACTCCCAGAATTAGTAACTGCGTTTTCTTGCATATTCTGTCTTATTATGCTTTTATTCAACTTTTCAGTGGATAAATAAAGCTAGTCAACTGAGAAACTGATATCTTTTGTTGCCAACCCATCCTCCATGATTTTCTCTCCATTTTCCAAGATTAGCATGTTTTTTCATCACTCTTGGCAACTCACTCATGCTTTTGCTAATTCGTGAGGTCCTTGACTCATTTGGGAAGTGCTTTAGCTACCTATGGGGGTTTATCATATTTAGTAAGTCTACATTTCTGAGCTTGAGAGTTGTTTCCAATGCAACTCAATTTTACCTATGAGGGATGTACTATTTATGTACACTATTATTCATCATTATTCAATGGAAATATACACTCCAATATTTATCTCTTTGTTCATGTGATTCAATCTCTTTTCTTCTCTCTATTTTTCCTGTGTATGCTTGTGAGAATTATCTTAGTAGCAAGATCTATTTCCAATACTTCTTTTTAGCATCTTTGTTCTTAGCATTGGAGCTAGTATTTCTACACTCTTCCTCATACTCTATTATAACATTCACTTTATCCAAATGCCATGGACCCTCAAATACCATGGGTTAATTAACCTTTTATATAAAGTTTTATGAAAGTCACTTTTACAAAAAGAATTACAATAATTGAGTATTCTTCCGTGTGCTAAACACAAGCTAATGTAGAAGCACCTATCCTTATTACAAACTTCAACCATATGTACAAGCCAATGTAAAAGCACCTATCCTTATTACAAACTTCAAAAATATGTGTGTTAGTTACGAGGTTTTACATATTTCAAATTCAAATAAATATAACAATAAAGTAGTTACACATTAAAAAAAACATTAAACTACATATTTCAGTTTATACATAAATTTAACAAAGAGAAAAATGCAAAATGGAGCAGCTACCTACTTTACAAAATTTTAAATTATATATTAAAAAAGATTGTTATTCCCATCATGTTTTAATTGTTTGAAAAATCGAAGGGGTCACTTGAATTATGTAGTGACCTCAAACAACACCCTTGGACTTTTCAAAAATCTTTGGTTGAAATTTAAGAATTTATAAGGATGCCCTCGAAAACCTTGACTGTAAGGGTTCAAGGGATTTAAACGGTTAAAGATAAAATAAAAATAGAAAGAGATTATAAAAAGTAATATTTTATAAGCTAAGCATTAGAATTACAATTTTATGTAGATATGCATTTTATTATATGTATTATTCCTTTTACTTAGTGCGAAATATTACCATTATCATTATTACATTATATTTTTGTTAGAACATGTATATGTACAGACGCTTTTGAAGAAAACTTACATAATTACCATACAATAATCATAACAAAAGATACACGGTGGCAATACTCTCGACATTTCCAAGTGTTGTTGCAGGTTAACTTGACAGTAAACTAGCATTTTTGCACTAATGGGGATTTATTTTCAACCAATCACTTCAGTGGCAAGAATATTTCAACATTCATTTATCTGGATTTTTTCAACATTTATTTTTCTCTAATGTTGGCTCGCTATAAATATGCATTATGATTCTTTTATTGTTTTGAAAACTTCATATAATTCACAGGAAAAAAAATGTTAAAGAAACATAAAGATCAATGAGTATGCGTACACTATTAGTATTTAATAATTAAAATTGTTGAATAACTAACATGTTCTATGTTTAAAAAACTTGAGAATAAATATACGTAATTTTTTATTTTATTTTTATGTTTGAGTGCCCTGTGACTTGTTGGGCGAACCTTTGGTCTGAGAAACCACGATCCTGTTAGATAATAATGGAGAATCAGATAATATTGTTACAAGCAGATTCACGAGCGGTTCAGATCCGTTTATTTCGGAGTCTGTTAAACCTCCTCTTCTGCTATATATATGTGATGTATGATTAAGTAATAACAATTTATTGTTTTGTGTGTGTTAATCATGTGCACTCCAATTTCCAAGTTGGTATTAGAGCCTGTTCTGGCTTGATTCCCTCACGGGAAGGCCAGGAAAATGTGAGATTCCAGAAAATCAATTCTCTGTACATAGCGTGAGAGTGACGTGTTTGTTTTCTTGAGTGTTTGTGTTTTATAGAGTTGATTGATTATGTTTTTCCACCTTAATTATTATTGCACCGCTGATCGTGAGAGGGAGGGCCATCACGCAGCATTTGAAACCATGAGATCGCTGTTTAATTGAGTGAACAAACCACCTGCTGTTGCATCCATGAATTAAAGGAGGAAACGCGATAAGCTGCAAGATTGAATTAAGGGATCATTGTACTGTTCATTTTCGGCTGCCATACTGCGATCTGTTCTGATCAGCCAAAGGAAAGAGCACAGCTGGATTGTGCATGGAGCAACCCTACCGTTGATCTCTGCCCGCCAATCACTCAGTGGTTGCTGCTGTATTGAAGGAGATCCTGCCGTGTATTCATGCTGTGAGCATTAATTTCTAAGAGCCGCTGCTGTGGAGAGGAAATCAATTAATCAACAAACATGTTGTAGAAGCCGCTGCTTGTTTGTCGCTGCTCCATATCTATCTGTAGAGAAAAAGAGAGAAAGCAGATTCATTGCGTGAAGGATATCAAAGCCGTCATTGATCTGTGCAAGTGGACTACATTTTCTGTTATAAAGCCACTGTGAATCTTCGTAATGCATACAGAAGTGAAAGAGAATTGCGTTCAATCGTTTCCTTATATGCTGCAATATCTGTCAGCGTTTGGGAGAACGGATTATATCTCATTTACAGATCGGTGTCTGAAGTTTATTATTTTATGGAGTGTGTGGGTTGTTCTTATGTAGAATTTTGGATTTGTTGTTTTGTAATGTGCTATTGTTT
>LPNX010553329.1:673012-743207 GCA_001517045.1 Pseudotsuga menziesii
GTGATCCAGGGGAATCTAAGCCGTCAAAATCACCCGGGGATCGCACCTGGCCTAGACCGCACCAACCCTTAGCATGGTTGGCTTTAAATGTCGCTTCCTAGGAGCAATGGGTTTTGATCTTGGGCCGCCAAGCAAACGAAACCCCTATCGACCAAGCAAATATACATAATTCTAATCTAAGCTAAAGATCAATATATGTACATACATTCTTAGTATTTAATAATTAAAACTGATGAATAATTAACATGTTTTATGTTTTAAAAACATAAGAATAAATATACGTACAACAATTCTAATCTAGGCTAGTGACAAAATACATGTTATAATTTTAAATAAATAAATGTGAAATTTTGGTTTTGAACTTTCTCAATATTTATTTTATACATCCTGTGTAGAAATGGATGGATCCGGGTACATATTCTATGCCGAGGATTAAAATGATATACATACTCTATTAGTATTTAATTTCTATTAACATAGAGATCAATTGATATGCATGAAATATTAGTATTTATAAGTAAATTATGCATATAGATGAATGGATTTCAACATTTTATACATCCTGCGTAGAAGTGGATGGATCTGAATACCTCAGGATAAATCTATGTTGCTGATTAAAATAAGTTGTTCTCTTTATGTTTCTGATTGGATTTTAGGGTTGGATAGATGGGATTGACTTAAGAATGCGTTATACAATTACTCTAAATTCTTATGTCGGACAACAAAAATGTATTTTAAACGAGAAGTTTTTGAAACTTAATTTTTCCATTGAATTTGTTATTGAGAGTGTTGTTTTATATTTCCAAAACAAATGTAACTTTCCAAAATGATATAAACTCAACTTCTTCAGAATTTTATTGTTGCGAAATTTCATTGTTCACGATTTATTTTAGATGGAATTACAATACATGTAGCAAATTATATAGATCACTGGAGAGTTTGTCAACATCGACTCGGCTCACATGGTGCCATGGACTCACAAGCAGTTTATGGTGAGAAATTGACAGAGTAGATAGGTTGTTTACTAGGGTAAAATAGTTCAAAGTTACTCTTTGTACCAACGTCTTTCAAATCCTTGTTAAAGAGTGCAAAGACATATGTCTTAATGCTAGTTCCCCTCCTTTTGGGTGTCCCTGTAGTCGATAATACATGTTTGATAAGATTATAGTTATATGTCTAAGCATTCTCAATTGTGGCCACATCTACGCCAGCAGAAGGACATTTGTCTTCAGTATCGACGATTGGAATATTGGAATATCCCAAGCCTTCCATGGTTGATATAAAAGTATCAACCAACGCATCGAACAAGTTGTTGTAGCTGTGATCTCCGTCTTGCATCACTGTAGACGTGGACTTAAACAAAGCGTAGTACAAATAAATGTCGTTTGTGTTTCCTATGTAGCTGAAGTATGGATACACATTGGTCATGAAGGGACCCCCATTAACTGACAAAAATTTGAGTATTTGATTCATGGTGTATTTCACATCAGTTCTGAAGGCTCCATTAGATGGCGGGTAGTCGGTGGTAACACCCAAGGCGTGAGTAGTAGAGACCTTGATGCTACTTTGAAGATTGGCGTTCTAAATCGCGGTTTGAATATTCGTCATGGTAGGAACAAGATAGGATTCATCCGGTGTACTGCTGATCAAAACCTTGTTTCCCACTGCAATGTATTTGATATTGGTTGCAGGATAGAAGAGAAAAATGTTGCCATTAACCCAACCGTTTGCAGACTTTAAATTAAATAAAATTTTAAAAATATTCATTTAATTATAAAAATAATATACTTATATTCAAACCTTTATATTGAGAGGAATAAACATGAGGAGGGTATTTATGTGTGCCCATGAATAAGGGAAGGAGGACGCGACACCTGGCATAGATGAAGAGACAAGAGGTGAAGCATCGAGAAATTTAGAGCAGGATGGGACATGCCTTGCGCCTGTGAGTTAAGGTAGAATGAGTTGGACATGAAAAGAGATTTGACAAACATTATGAGTAGGGTAACTCTCATGACAATTGTCCTCATCATATTCATAGCTTCAATGGCAACTCCACTTGCACCTGAGAAGGGCGAGAGGAGAATGATGATGGAATACAAAAGTGGGAAGCATAAGGGTAGTAGAAATCATGGAAATATGTAGACTTGCCTTTCCTTTGATGAGGCCTCTGCCAAACTACACTTATTATTCTTGCGAGATGATGATGGAAGTTGTTATAAAGACATTTCTCTAATTCCAAAAGTAATTGAGTTAGAATATAGGAGGTTGGGTCTTGGCTATGTCAAGCTCTAATGAAGAGGGACAAAAATATGTAGCAAAATATGGGGTCATGGATCCCTAACGTAGGGACCTCTCAAACCCATGACAATGAATATGTTAAAATGTTTCTTTTATATTGGAAAATGAATTCATTGCTCAGGAACTCTCTGTTAGATAGTAGAGAGGAGTGCAACACGATTCTGCTTCAAATGGATGAATTTCAAAACTAGGTGAAAAGGATCAGTGGCAAGCTCAACTTGGTTGCTAAAGCTACCACTAGTGTGGAATTCAACAAAAAATCACCAACAGCTGAGGAGTGTTCTTGTTTCCATGTTCCAGATACACCCATGCTATCAATTTCTAATGATGTCCATGCTCTTCTTTATGTTAGCCCTTTCTTTGTTATCCTTTGTTATACTAGTTATATTTTCAGTTATTTAAGATATTATAGAAAAGATGCTAGATAAAGAAAGTTAAAAACAAGCTCTTTAAAGATAATGACAATAGGTTAATGTTGATTTAGAATAACATTCTAGGATTTTGTATGTAGTGTTTTTTCGGATGACACACTAGCCATCGAAATCTTTATACAAATTTTCAATAATAAATAACTATATATATATATATATAAGACTAAAGTAAAGTAAAAATATTACATAAAATTTAAATCAAATTGTTTTTTTAAAATATTTATATAAAAACAAAGTAATATATTTATTTCCAAAATATATTACATATAAGATGGCATAAAATCATGCATAGCCAACATGAAAGACAACTAAACCTTAACTTTATAAGGATCACGGGAAATACTCAATCTTAACTTTCTAAGTACAAAGTATATAATTTTGATATTCCATATTTAATGTTAGGTGATAAATATTTTTATATATTTAGAGACACAACATTCATAGGTCAAATAATTACCAAGCATATAGTTTTGATTCTCCATATTTAAGGTTAGGTCATAAATACTTTATATATGTGGGGATACAACATACCTAGATAAAAACAAAATAATAATTAGCAATTTAAATTTCAAAGATAAGATAAATTTAATATTAAATTTCAAAAATATCAGATAAATTTAATATTAAAATTTTGGAAAGGCATGATTTTTAAAAACAAAATTTAAGCTTAAAAACTGGGAGACATGATCTATAATTATTTATTTTAAAAGTAAAAAAAAAGTGTAAGCCATAATCTTCAATAATTTATTATTTTATTTGAATGATATACAAAATATTTTATTAAGAAGTAAGCTATTTACTTGACCATTTGCACCGGGACCACTTGATGCTGTCGAGTAAATAGCTTACTTCGGTAAGACCAAGACTTACTAATATTTACGACTTACCGGTATTCACACTTTCATACACTTGAAATTTCTATACCTGCGCATGGTCATCGGGCATGGCGTGTCGAAGTGGTTATCATGCATGACTAGAAATCATGTGGGCTTTGCTCGCGCAGGTTCTAATCCTACCGTCCACGGTTAAGGATCGTTATTTTCTTTTTCTTTTACATTTTCAAATTTAGATTGTATAATGGATTTGCATTTTCAGATGCGGATTGTGTACACTTAACTTGGAAACTAACCCTCACATGTTTGAATCTGGGAGCATTTTCTTTTACATTTTTCAGATTTAGATTGCTTAATGGTTTCTAATTTTCAGATTCGGATGGTGTATGTATAACTTGGAAAACTAATCCACACAAGTTCGACCCTCGTCAATGTTTTATGGTTTTCTCATTTTCAAATTCAGATTGTTTAGATTTTTGCTTACAGCATAGATGCATAGCCATATGTGTGTTCGATTCCTTTGGTTGGAATGCATTCGGCCTTCAATAGTGTGGTAGCAGAGTTCGATAGATGAGATCTTGGATAAGTACTGATTGTCATTTATACATAAAATGTAGTCACAACTTCTTCTCCAGCTTTGAGGCGGAGCGATGGAACATTATGCAATCACTGTAAAAGCAATTTAATCATGTATAGAAATTTCTAAGTGTATGAAAGTGTAAATATCGGTAAGTAAGTCGTAAATATCAGTAAGTAAGTCTCAGTCTTACAGAAGGTAGCGGAGTAAGCTATTTACTTGATGGCATTAGGTGGGCCCAAGTGCAAATGGTCGGGTAGGTAGCTTATTCATTTTATTAATTTACTTGAAAGATATAAAAGTTGCTAGTATGTGAAAATTAAAAGGAAATATTAGAAACATTAATCATTTTTTTTTTTTGAAATTGTGGAACAATAATGCTAAAGGATTATATCTGATTTTCTAATTTAAAAAATATAATAATTTATTTAAAAAGTAAAAAAAAGTGTGAGCCATAAACTTCAATAATTTACTATTTTACTTGAATGATATATGAAATATTTTATTAATTTATTTGAAAGATATAAAAGTCGTTCTTATCTGAAAATTAAAAAGAAATATTCAAAACATTAATCAAAATATTTTTTAGTTGTGGAACATCAACCCTACTCTAGAAGATCAAAAGTATCTCTCTGTTTTAATCAATACTAAGAAAAAAATTAACACAGCTAAGATAAGAACGAACTCGCATGAGCTCCATAGTGAAACTGGTCGTTAGACAGTCCCTAAAACACCATGGGTAGAAAGGATCTGCCACCTTTGTGAGAGTAAGAACTTTGAAGATGAAAATCACTTCCTCTTAGAGTGCCCTGCGTACACCCACATTAGATCCCAGTTTCATAATCTTTGCTGCAATACCGACATTCCTAGCCTTTTAGCCTATCAAAATTATAGTAAGCTCGGGACGCTTCTTTCCAAGCTCTTTGAGCATAGAAATATAACTTTAAAGCAAACTAATTAATTCTCTTCTTTAGGTCCGATAGACCAAAGTTTGGTCTCAGGGGACGTTAACCATCATCATCATCATCATCATCATGAAACGATTATAGCTAATTTTCTAATTTAAAAAATATAAAGCTTAGAATAGGATAATATATATTATTATTTAAAAGATAAAATTATTGAATGTGAGTAGTGTTTTATTAATTTAAGAGGCATGACAATATCTTATAACATATGGGTTTTAATTGAAAAGATTATGACTACAACTAAAAAAATGACCCATCTGGTAAAGTTATCCGAGCTATTATATTTAAATTTGTGAAGACCCAGCTTTGTGCATCCAATGCAAACATTGTTTTATGCTAATAAAAAAAAGCTTGTTTAAAAAAAATATTCATAATAAAAAAAGATATATCTGTATTTAAAATAAATGGCATGCAATTAGTCATTAGGGACTCCCACTGTTACCTTGATCCCAAAGCCATATAAAGCTTTGGGTGCATCTTGGTTTGGTTGGAGAATTGTACTAAACCATTGAAATGAAGGAAATCTCACCATTAAAACAAATTTGCAACAAATTATATCTCCAACCTTGCTTATGTCTATCTGCAGCAAGGTTCTGGACACCAAAGCCGGAGGTAAACGAGCAAAACAAACCAATAAAATAACAAATAAATAATTTATTTTAAATAAATTTAATATTAAAACAAAATTGCTATTTTGGCCAATGTTATTTGTATGGATTAAATTAATAGAGATGAGTGATTTAATAGCCCAATTTCTAATGATGCTCATGCTCTTCTTTATGTTAGCTCTTTTGTTTTTATCCTCTATTATACTAGTTATATTTTCAGTTATTTAAGATATTATAGAAAAGATATTAGATAAAAAATTTAAAAACAAGCTCTTTAAAGATAATGATAATAGGTTATTGTTGATTTAGAATAACATTCTTAGATTTTGTATGTAGTGTTTTTTAGGTTACACTAGCCATCTAATTTTTTATACATTTTCTTCAATAATATAATATAATTTTATTTTATATATATAATAAAATATTAAAGTAAAATAAAAATATTACATAAAATTTAAATCAAATTAATTTTTAAAAATATTATATAAAAACAAAATAATATATTTATTTCCAGAATATATTAAATATAAGATGGCACAAAATCATGCATATCCACTTTGAAAGATAACTAAACCTTATGGGAAAACCAATTCAACCTTAACTTTCTAAGTATCAAGTATATAATTTTGGTATTCCATACTTAATGCTAGGTGATAAATACTTTATATATGTGGGGATACAACATGTCTAGATAAAAACAAAATAATAATTAACTATTTAAATTAAAAAAAAAAGATAAATTTAGTATTAAATATCAAATATAAGATAAAATTAATATTAAAATTTTGGAAATGCATTATTTTTAAAAACAAAATTTAAGTTGTGAAACAATAATATTTTCTAATTTAAAAAATATAAAGCTTAGACTATGATAAAACATATTATTATTTAAAAGGTAAAATTATTGAAATTATTGAATATGAGTAGTGTTTTATTATTTTGAGAGGCATGCAAATATCTTATAACACATGGCTCTCACTCAAAAATATTATGATTGAAATTAAAAAAATGACCATTTTGGCAAATTGATCCGAGCTATTATATTTAAATTTGTGAAGACTCAGATTTGTGCATCCAATGCAAACATTGTTTAATGCTAATAAAAAAATGTACTTAAAAAAATATTCATAATAAAAAATAACAATATATGTATTTAAAATAAATGGCCTACAATTAGCCATTACTCACTCCCAGTATTAATTGACTCCCACTATTACTTCTATCCCAAAACCCGAGAAAGATTTGAGTGCATCTTGGTTTGTTTGGAAAATTGTACTAAACCAATAAAACTAACGGAATCCCACCATTAAAACCAATTTGCAATAAATTATATCTGCAACTTTGTTTAGGTCTATTTGTGGCAGGGTCGTGGGCACCAAAGCCAAGGTAAATGTAATCAAAACAAACCAATAAAATAACAAATAAATAGTTTATTTTAAATTCAATTTAATATTAAAACAAAATTGCTATGTTAAACTTTAGGTTTTTGGCAAATATTATATATATGGACCAAATTAATAGAGATGAGTAATTTATATATATATTCCCGTATACCCCAATTTCTAATGATGGACGTGCTCTTCTTTATGTTAGCTCTTTCACTTTACTAGTTATATTTTTCAGTTATTTAAGATATTATAAAAAAGATGCTAGATAAAGAAAGTTAAAAACAAGCTCTTTAAGGTAACACACTAGGCATGTAAATCTTTATATTTTTTTGCAAAATATAATATAACTTAACTTTATATATACATAAAATTTAAATCAAACTAATTTTTAAAAATATTTATATAAAAACAAAGTAATATATTTATTTCCAAAATATATTACATATAAGATGGCAAAAAATCATGCATACCCATCATGAAAGAGAACTAAACCTTAGCTTTTGTTTAAAAATGTGGTTCACCATTTGTTAGAGAGCTACTTCACGGAAAACCCCAACACCTTATATTCAAACTGAATCAAGGTATGGCCAGCTCGTCAATCACACATTTTATTACAAAGGGCTCCACAAGAGCATCATGTCACTTATAAGAGTAGAACCTGGGTGGGGAGGGTAACATTCATTCCTCCCAACCACCCAAGCTACATCCATTTTATAAGTATCATGGGAAAGATAACTCAACCTTAACTTTCTAAGTACCAAGTATTTAATTTTGATATTCCATATTTAATGCTAGGTGATAAATATTTGTATATACTTAGAGATACAACATTCATAGGCCAAATAATTACCAACCATATAATTTTGATTGTCGATATTTAAGGCTAGCTTATATTTATATATGTGGGGATACAACATGTAACGAACCCAAACCCAAACTCCTTCTTATATACTTTATCATGTAACAGTTCTAAGAGTAATAACCATATGGAGAATGCTCATTACCACTACTAACCATACAATCTTGGGCGTTCACCTTAAAAAGCATGATCAACACAACTTCCTACTTGTACATAACAAATAAATGCAAGTATATTTAGAGTAAGGTCTTGAGTCATCACACCACACCTTAATTCTAGGCATAGTGCAACATATAGCTAAAAAGTGAAGTAATGTCCCGATATAACATTATCTTGTAAAGTAAAATGAATGTACATGTGCACACTTCTTTAATACACACCATTTCATCATAGAGTATTAAATGAAGCTGAAATGAAACATACAAAGTACAAATATAAGAGGGACACCAATATACGTGGTTCACCCCTAACCAGGTGCTACGTCCACCAACTGTTAAGATTTCTATTAATTATTCAACAAAAGGTTACAAAACTGTAGTGTAAGTAATGTATTTCATCTTCCTTATCCTTAAATATCTCTCATAGAGGATAATATCAACTTACTAATTAGCCTTATTGGAAGGCCTTCCTTTAAAAGGGAATAATACCATATAAAACAATTCCAAATATTTATACTTAAACTATCCCAAGTGAATGATAAAGGACTACCTCCTATCTTACATATTATACTAAATCATTGGGCATTAGTTTAGAATAGGCCACCCCTAAGCTAGCATGAATCCACTAGGTGAAAGTTCTTCCAAAACTAACTCTTCATATGATCTGGACACTAGTCCATCTATCAAAGCTAAATTCTAGGATGTATTCTTCCATTTTAACTTCTTGAATTACAACCATTTAACTCTTCATATGATCTAGACACTAAGCCCTCTATCAAGGCTAAATTCTAGGATGCATTCTTCCATTTTAATTTCTTGAATTATAACCATTTAACTCTTCATATGATGTGGACACTAAGCCCTCTATAAGACTAAATTCTAAAATATATTCTTGCATTTTAACTTCTAAAAAGAATTTAACTCTTAAGACAATTCTCTAAAATTTCCTGTAAAATTTCAATTAAAATAAAATTTCGAGAGTTATCCAAATTTTAACCAAAAAAAGCTTATTAACTTTTATTAAAAAATAAAAAATATAATAAAAAAACTTTACTATATCTTAAGCATTTAATATATCAATAAAATATAAACCACACCCTTCCATTATTCACCTTTTAAAAAACAATGATAAATATGTATACAAACCATCAAAAATATGTATAAAGGAAAGTTAAGCTGACATCCTCTCAAAGTCAAGCCCACCCTTGCTTTATAAGACCATGTTTATAAATAGATAAAAGCTACATTAAGATTTCTCCAAGAAGCCATAGAAGCCACAAGTTTAGGATACAAGTTATTATTTTAAAGAAAGATTGTCATTCAAACAAACATAAAAAGGTGAAGACGGAGATTTAGAGTATGTCCCTTCTCTCTCAGATGGGACACACATACATATACAATTTTGTAATTGGTTGAGAGAACGGTGCGTAAATAGATGTTGTAATATGTCAAATGAACAAGGACTAATAATTAGTTAAAAAAAGCGTTAATATGTCAAAGTTTGATCTGAGTGGACGTTAATCATCATCATCATGTGAAAAATAAAAAAGAAATATTAGAAACATTAATCAAAATATTTTGTAACTGCTAAAGAATAATATGAAAGGATTATAGCTGATTTTCTAATTTAAAAAAATATAAAGCTTAGAATACCATAAAACATATTATTATTTAAAAGATAAAATTATTGAATGTGAGTAGTGTTTTATTATTTTCAAAGACATAAAAATATCTATAACATATGGGTCTCATTGACTATAATTAAAAAAATGAAGCTTTTGATAAAGTTATTTTAACTATTATATCTAAATTTCTGAAGACCCAAAACCTGTTTAAAAAAAATATTCATTATAAAAAATAATGTTTTTATAGGTGACACACTAGCCATCTAAATCCTTCTACATTTTTTTCAATAATATAATTTATATAAAAACAAAGTAATATATTTATTTCCAAAATATATTACATATAAGATGGAATAAAATCATGTATACCCATCGTGAAAGACAACTAAACCTTAACTTTATAAGTATCATGGGAAAGGCAACTCAACCTTAACTTTCTAAGTACCAAGTATATAATTTTGATATTCCATATTTAATGTTTAGGTGATAAACATTTTTATATATTTAGAGACACAACATTCACAGGTCAAATAATTACCAAGCATATAATTTTGATTGTTATTATTTAAGGCTAGGTGATAAATACTTTATATATGTAGAGATACAACATGTTTAAATAAAAACAAAATAATAATAATAATTAGCAATTTAAATTTCAAAGATAAGATATATTTAATATTAAAAAGAGAATGATCTATAATTTTTTTATGTAAAAGGCTAAAAAAAAGTGTGAGCCATAAGTTCCAATAATTTATCATTTTATTTGAATGATATATCAAAATATTTTTTTAATTGTGAAACAATAATTTGAAAGGATTATAGCTGATTTTCTAATTTAAAAAATATAATAATTTATTTAAAAAGTAAAAACAAATGTGAGTCATAAGCTTCAATAGTTTATTATTTTATTGAAAGATATAAATTAGTATGTGAAAATTAAAAGGAAACACTCTAAACATTAATCAAAATATTTTTTAATTGTGAAACAATAATCTTCAAGGATTATAGTTGATTTTGTAATTTAAAAAATATAAAGCTTAGAATAGGATAAAACATATTATTATTTAACAGATAAAATTACTGAATGTGAGTAGTTTTTTATTATTTTCATAGGCATGATTATAAAATATGGGTCTTAATAAAAAAAGATTACGACTCCAATTAAAAAAATGATGCTTAATCTATATTTAAAATAAATAGCTCGCAATTCGTCATTATGGACCCCCACTATATCTCGATCCCAAAGCCCAAGAAAGCTTTGAGTGCATCTTGTTTTATATGGAAAATTGTACTAAACCAATAAAACCAACACAATCCCATCATTAAAACTAATTTGCAACAAATTATATCTACCCAAGTAAACTTCAGCAAAACAAACCAATAAAATAGCAAATAAATAATTTATTTCAAATAAAATTTAATATTAAAACAAAATTGTTATGTTAAACTTTAAGTCTTTGGAAAATATTATTTATATAGATCGAATTAATAAAAATAAACAATTTATATATATCCTCAAGGACATAATCATATACCATCTTACTCACCATAATATAATTAATATAGATGAATATGTATATCATTCCAATTAAACTAATGAATCAATTATGATTATAAATTCTACATATTTTGTAGTAAAAACGCCAACTAGGATCCTTTCTACAAGATGACAAGGCACCTTGCAAGTTCTAAACGATGCTTTTTATACAGTTTACTCTACTCTAGTGCATTAAAAAGATTTCCCCTAAATGGTACATTTAAAAAATGAGCATTGGATAGGTGAGGACGTGACTCCCTTGCAGTAAAGCAGTAAGTTTATGGACATACAAATAGAATCATTAGTAGTTCTTCTTGGGGTGAAGAAATTATTTCCAAAGCCATTACTTTGCTTAAAAATCTTGTCTACATTTTTATCTTCATTGTCATGATGTAAAGGGTATTTGATATGAATATATGAAGCTCATAATTGAGATACAACCAAGTGCAAACTAGTTAGACCATGACCTTATAATATTTGAAACCAAAATATAAAGCTAAGGTCGAAGAAAAACTACATACATTAATTATTATTGAAGAAAAACTACATACATTAATTATTATTGGAGTATTTACCTAGTCAAATTTAGGAATTGGTATCCCTAATTGCTATAGCTAAGAAACGAAATGGAAAACTTCACTTGTGTCAATTAATAGCCAATTTAATTAAGTCCCATAGCAAGGCCCCTTCCCTACATAATTCATAGAGGAAGTTCTAGAATGTGTTATTGGTAGGGAGAATTATTACTTCTTGGATGAGTACTTGGGGTATAATAGATTATCTGTTTGGGAAAGGACAACATTTAATTTCATTGATACAAGTGGGTTATATTACAAGTGTTTGTTGTTTAGTTTAATGAATGATCTTGTGTATTTTTCTTTCCATATTATCAATATCTTTTAAGATTTTATTCACAAATATCTAGAGATATACTTAGACAATTGAGCTTTGTATGGTTGTCTTAGCTAACATTTAAAAAATATCTAGGTGGTGTTCCAATACTATTAGGAAACATAATTTCTATCAACCTAGACAATTGTCATTATTTCCAACCAATCAGGTATTCATTTGGCCACATTGTTTTAAAGGAAGGATTGCTCATTGACCCAACCAAAGTCTACAACTTAGAGATTTTTATGATGGGTAAAGACTAACACAAGTTAAATATTTTGTTGGGTACTAATCACTTTCGAGAGTTTATCAAGTGATATGCTTGAATTACTTTACCTCTAGAAAAATTACTATCTAAGGCTACTTTATTCAAATTAATTGTTTATTTCGATGGAGTACACATCGCAAAAAACCCTGTGAGAACTTCCCCAATATTCATGGATGGTAAATGAGGTAAGCCATCAAGCCTTATTATGGACCCTAACCTCGATGGGATCGAGAGAGTTGAACTTGCAAACTCCCCAACTTTGTGGGGGAGGGGGATCTCAAATTTGGATCATGACTGCTTGAGCTAACCCTTGAGGCTACCATTCAAATGAATTGTTGTGTTTGATTTTCTTAAGGAGACACTAACAAATGCTCTAGGACTAGAATTGTCCATTGGGCTATGAGATTTCATGTACATGTTGATTCTTGAGGGACTATTATTGGAGTTTCCCTAACACAATCTAGGTAGGCAACCATTGACCATCTATTGTGATATTTTTGTTGTTGTTTTATACTTTAATTCACAATAGTCCTAAGGTTGAAAATTCTAGGGCTAAGATCCGAGAAACCTTCTAGGATGAATACAAAGAAACACCATCCTGAGGTTGAGCATCAACATGGTGGTGGTGGTTGCATGAGCCATAAATGACATGTGGTAGCTTGGGTTCTTGTTCTGAGGATTACAGCCAACTCAAGGATTCCTAGGTTTTCAACAATGTTTTTTGTAGGGGGTAGTTGACTCAATCGAGTACATTGATTAGGAGGATCGATGGAGTCCATAGAGGCTCACGATGGAGTATTGTGGAATTTCCTTGCATAACTACATCACCTTGGAGTATTTATTGTGTATGATGTCACCTTGGACCATGGCACATGTACTTTATATTAGTTTTTGCAACTTGACAAGTACTTCTATGTTGGGGATGTCTAGCAACATAGAAGGACCCAAGGTGATTCCTAGACATATATTATAAAGGTGGTGATCCGGATTTATGCAGGAACACAACAGAATACACAAATAACCATAGAAGCAAATATGCAGTGAAAATAACACTTCATTTCATTAATCAAAGAACTGAGACTTGTTTACATATAGAATGGAAATAAACTAGCTAGAGTGATGGTAGCTTATCTCTGAGAAGAGATGTGGCGGCTACATGCTTCTAAAATATGTGTTACAATGAGGCTCGAAGGCCTATATATTATTGAGAAACAATGGAAACCCTACACATCCAAAAACCTAACCCTAGGAGGTGAAACGCCAGAATGTGGGCCCCGTTGGGTTACTTGGTACATCATATTCCTGGGGTCGTAACTTTGGCATACTACCTCCGTTTAACGCGCATGATACATCGTTAGAAAGATCTATTCAAGGACTACATCCATAAATGGAAAATATTAATTTTAAAATAGACTCATATTTGCCCGACCATTCGATGCCGAAAAAATGTCGTTTAGGGCCTCAAAACGGCTCCGGAAGTTTAGGACCCAAACACTGCCAAAAATAGTAAATTTTGCTACAATTAAGGAAACTGGAAAATTGAAAGAAACAATGGGGGGGGTCCAAGTGGAATAGGTGGGTGGCCACCAATATCCTCCTGGATCATTCCTCCCCCTTTAGGAAGCAATAGTCCCCATTGTGTTGAGTTCCTCCATGAGATGAGGAAACTTCTGCTGAACTTGGTCTCTGGTGAGCCACTTTCCCTGGTGAAGGAGTTGGCCTGCTTTGGCAACTCGATATAGCTAGATATTCTGCTGGCGGGTGTTCTTGATCTATGTGTCCATAATCCGATCAGTTGTGGCTTGTTCCATGCTGTCGGGGTTTAACTCTGTTGGTGTGAGTTGTTCTGCCACGTCTGATGTGTCGAGTAGAGGTGGAAAGTAGGGTCGAAGGCGGTCCACATTGAACACTGGGTACAGACCAAGGAATGGTGGAATACTACGCTCGAAGGCATTGTCCTTGATAGCCTTGGTGATGGTGTATGTCCCATATCAGAGTGGGTGAAACTTGCGGTGGGGTCCAGCGAGGCACTCCTTCTGCAAATGTAGCCACACTTTATCGCCCACCTGGAAGTTGTGTTGCACCTGATGCTGATCATGCCACTGCTTCTACTTAGCATGGATTTGTCCAATATGTCATGAACCTGTTGGCGAATGTGTTGAATGCACTCAATGAAGTTGTTCACCTTGGAAACTTCATACTGGACATGAGCTGAATTAGCCTGAGTAGCTGCAAATGGCATTGTTGCGTCAATGGGACATAGTGGCTAGAATCCCAAGCCCACCTGAAAGGGGTTGCGATCAGTTGAGCTGTGGAGGGCTCGGTTATAGCTATGTTGTACATAGGGGAGACTCTCCTCCCATGTGCGTGGATACTTTGAGTTGTACATGCGTAAAATGTGTACGATCATCCAATTGACGACCTCTGTCTGGCCATCAGTCAAGGGATGGAAAGCTGTGGACTTTGTGAGCTTGGTGTATAGCATTAACCATAGGCTAGAACAGAATGTAATAAGGAACCTGCTGTCCCGGTATGAGATTATAGACTGTGGGGTTCCAAAGTGTACCCACACTCGTTCAAAGAAGAGTTTAGCAGTGGCTTCTGCTATGATATTCTTCTTGCAGGCTTCCATTATTGCCATCTTTGAGAATCTGTCGACGACCACAAACACACAGTCATTGCCGTGCTTAGTAGAAGGAAGACTTGACATGTAATCCATGGAGATGGATTTCCAAGTTCGACTAGGGGTAGGAAACGGAGTATAGAGGCCTTACTTCTTGATGGACAGTTTGGCAATGTCGCAGGCGGTGTGGGATCAAATGTACTTCTCGACATCCTGTCGAAGGTTAGACCAATAGAAATACTTCTGCAGTATTGCCAATGTTTTCTCAACCCTGAAATGCCTAGTGACCTGACTGTAGTGCGCTTCCCAAATCATCTTGGCACGCTCGCTTGAAGGAACACAAAGGTGTCCCATGTGACATAGTAGTGCATCCAGGAGGTGAAAATTTGGAACTTGGTTTCCCTCCAATACCGTCCTGTATGTGTGGCTGAATTATGGATCGCTCTTGTAGAGAAGTGGCCAATCATAGGTCTCGTTCCCACAAGAGTTGAGCACGGTGGTTATCGCCACGATCGATGGCCGGCTGAGGCAGTCTGCAACATTATTGGTGCTTCCCTTCTTGTACTTGATATTCATAAGAAACTTTTGTAGATATGTGGACCACTTCTGATGACAATCATTCTGTAACTTTCCTTATGTCTGTATGAACTGTAGGGGTTGATGGTCTGTGTGGATGACCGTTTCCTTCCCCAAAATGTAATGCTTCCATTGTCGGCAAGCCTTTACAATGGAATATATCTCTTTGTCATAAGTGGGATATTTGCAGATTGTGTTGGACAGTGTCTCATTGTGATATGCCACTGGATTCCCTTGTTGAGTAAGGACTACCCCAATAGCATAGTCAAAGGCGTATGTCTCGATCTCAAATGGTTGTTGCAAGTATGGTAATGTGAGCATTGGGGCACAATAGAGGAGACGTTTCAATTCTGCAAACGCCTTCTGTTGATTTTTCGACCAGAAGATTTTTTTTTCTCCTCCCTTGGTGACTTGACTCAAGGGCCAAGTGATATGAGAGAATCCCAACACGAACCTATGGTAGAAATTGGTAAGACCCAGAAAGCTGCGAAGCTTTGTTAGAGTAGTTGGGGCTGGCCAATCCCGAATGACTTGGATCTTGGTTGGATCCACATATACGCCATACTCATCAATAATGTATCCCAAATATTGAACGTGGGTCATGCCAAAAGTGCACTTGTCCAAATTGGCACACAACTTGTGCTGCCGCAACATTTGGAGGACCTGTCGGATGTGGTGGAGGTGCTCTTCCCAAGTCTGGCTGAATACCAGGATGTCATCCAAGTACACTACTACAAATGAGTTGGTGAATGGCCACAAGATGCTATCCATCAGTCTCATGAAGGTTGCAGGAGCATTCGTCAGCCCGAAAGGCATGACCAACCATTCGAAAAGGCCCTCCTTGGCTTTGAAGGAAGTATTCCACACATCGGTCGGTTCGATCAGTACCTAGTGATACCCGGACTTTAAGTTGATATTCCTAAAATATTTCTCCCATTTAAGCTGGTCCAGGAGGTCATCAATCCGTGGGATCGAGTACCTATTTCGGACAGTGATCCTATTCAGCGCTTGATAGTCAATACAAAGTCTCCAAGTCCCATCCTTCTTCTATACCAACATGATCGGGCTCCCACAGGGAGATGAACTTGGCTGGATGTGACCCTTCTGCAGTAGCTCCTGAATTTGTGTCTTGATTTCATCATTCTCCAGAACAAAGCGTCGATAGATCGGTCCATTGGGTAGCAGCACACCTGGGGTCAGATCGATGGGGTGCTTGACCTAACAGTGCAGAGGCACCCATGTGGGTGCGGTGAATATGTCTCGGTACTCCTCCATGACCTTGTCCATTTTTTGTTGTCATGCGGATGGGCCTTGTCTGGGGGTCGTGGCCATGATCTTCTTCATGCCTTGAGGGTGGATCATCAAGAAAACAAATTTCTTGGTTTTGGAAATGAGCTTACTGCATTGTTTTGCAGTAACTAAAGAGATAGTGGCATGAGGTGGTACCTCTGGTATCCTGTACAACTTATTTCCCAACGTAATAATAACAGCACGAGGTCGGGACTCATACACAGCATGTCGCTTCCATAAGTATGGTTGACCTAATAATACATCACAAACATCAAGAGGAGCAATATCAAATAATACCTCATCGGTGAAGGGCTTGATGATGTAGGGAAGGCAGCACTGCTGGCTGACGTAGAGATCTCGTCCTTGGTGAAGCCACTCGATGGTGTACGACTGCGGGTGTGCTGTGGTCGGCAATCCCAACCGCTTCATGACCTCTGCTGAAATGAGGTTCTTTTGGCTCCCACTGTCTACAATGAACTGTAGTGGGTAACCCTTTACCCACATCTAGGAGTGGAAAAGACGCTCCTCCTCCTCTGAATATTCTGGTTCTTCCTTTTGGATCTTCGTGGTGGCAATGGTGGCATTGGGCTCTGCATCGATAATCTTCTTCCCTCTGTCATTCCCCTTCTTGGGTTCTCATTCAGTGTCAGAGTATGCATCTAATTCGGAAGCCTTTATCTCAGCCACTAATGACTTCTTGGCCCGACACTCACTGGTGTTGTGAGTGGGGTTCTTATGGAACTCTCATCACTTTCCCGCTTCCTTCTTCGTCTTCACAGTGTTTCTCTTTGCTTGCGGCTTTGGCAAGTTGTCTTGAGTCACCATGCCTTGGCTATATCCTTGGTTCTGCGGTTTGGGGGCACATTTTGCTTGCTTCTGATTCGCATATCCAAAGTCTCGCTATTTTTGTTTGAATTTTTGCTCAATTTTGGTAGCATACCGGTATGTCATACCAAGCGAGGAGATGTCGAGGAACTCCATTTCCTCCTGAATGTATCTGTGCAAACAACTGTGTTACTTCAGCTCCAAATGTTTCTTTGAATCTTTGATACCCAATATAGCGTCCTCGACCCTCCGACCAGCGAAGAGGACGCTACCATGGCATTAACCATCCGGGCAACCAGCCCCATGAACATGTGCATTCATAAATGCTGAAACAAAATGCATTGAAGTAGACCATACACAGATACATAATTATTTATCATACACAGCGGAAGCAACATACATTCATACAAGCATTCAACATGTTCATCACATTCATTAACAGTAAATATGATTGCAGAAGTAAAATAGACAAGATTAATTATCTTATGAAGAACTCGTCTCGCAACCAGCTACGTCGCTGCAACGTTCCACCCAACGATAGGCTAGCATGCTCCTAAATCTCTCAGCAATGCTGCCACCCCCGAGCTGGGCATGATTCCCCAAGGAATAAGGAACAAGCAGGCTTACACATAGCCAAGGATACACAAAACACAGCCAAGCCAACGCAGTTGGGTTTATCAGGCCATCATCAAGACGGCCAAGCCAACATGGTCAGGCTTATCAGGCCATCAAGGAGCTGGGAAAGGCTAAATGCTAACCTGGTGAGCCCATTACAAATCTAGGAACACCTACACCAGAACTAGCCTGACTTCTAAGACACCCACACACACCCAACACAAGGAATCAGTCCCTTCTCTGCTACACAGTCCCTCAGGCCTTGAATTCCCTTCCAGTGCTATTCAGGGGTTGTGGAGAAGAAATCCAGGCCTCTAGCTCTGTCTGTGTGGTTTCCAAACACACCAGGTTTATCAAGCAAACCAAGCCCCCATCCCTTCTCCCAACACAGTCCAAATACCAACCACTGCATGCACGCAGTCACACCAACGATTCACAGCTTGGGAAAGGTAAACAAATCTTGATTCGTTCTTGGCCCTATCGTGGCCAAAATGACTCCCAAGAAAATTACAGCAGCCCCAAACGTATCAATAATCATAGTTCACAACGTGGGGAAAACAACAGTCTGTCCTGGACAAGGAAGCCACCGGGGGAAAACTTACACAGACCACACTGGGGAAGAAAATACAGACTCCCATCCTGTGTGTGAGGGAATTTACACCAGACCCCGGAATTCGGATGGAAAACACGTTGAATACCCCTTTGTGCAAACATGAAGGACAGTCAAAACGGCTCCCCCTCCCGGCTGTGTGAGACCAAATAGAAACAAAAGGATCCCCTGCGTGAGACACAGAACATTCTTTTCCTACGTGAGGATGAACAACAATGGAGAACGACAAGTGGAAAGTGCAGGAGGGCGTGAGTGTTTCAGCACCATCTTCAAGAGAGTGGAGAGTCCCCTTCCTCTGCCCAACGTGAGGTTTGATTTGCTGGTGGAGTGTGCGTGTGGGCAAGTACTGACAGTCCTGCCACACTCCACTCCCCAACCATAACTGCCTCAACTACTCAGCAGAACATTAAAAATGGTAGTTGGATAAGATAAGGGGAGTTGATTAATTCAAACAGGGTGGTGACACATGAATTTTCCCCCATAGCCCAAGGTTTGACAATTTCCCCCTATGCTTATTTGCATAGCTTTTCTGTCTGTCATGTGCTACTTTCAGATTCCGCCTGATCTTTACAACCTCTTGCTCCATTTCCTTGAGCAAATCTGGTCCCAACACAACCCTGCTCACTGGGTTATCCCAAGTCACTGGTGTCCTACAGCTTCTTCCGTACAAAGCTTCATACGAACTCATCCCCAAGGATGCATGTTGTCCATTGTTATAAGCAAACTCTACCAAGTGCAAGTAATCTTCCCACTTGGTTGGTTTGTCCATCACGTACATGCGAAGCATATCTTCAAGCACCTGATTAACTCTCTCTGTCTGAGGATGGTATGCAGTGCTGAAGTTTAGCTTTGTACCCAAATCTGCAAACAACCCCTTCCAAAAGTTGGAAGTGAACTTGACATCTCTATCAGAGACTATTGCCTTTGGCAATCCATGCAATTTGAAAATCTCTTTCATGAATATCTTTGCAATGTCATCAGTCTTATGCATAGACTTACCGGTATAAAATGCGCTGCCTTTGTGAACTTGTCCACCACAACCATGATGGAATCATGTTGTCTCCAAGTCATCGACAATCTTGTAATAAAATCCATGGAAATAATTTCCCATTTCCATTCTGGAACTGGCAAAGGCTGCAACAAACTTGAAGGGTGTTGATGCTCAACCTCTACTTGTTGACATTTCATACACCTTGAAATGTACTCAGCCATATCCCTTTTCATTCCTGGCCAAAAGTACTGCTTTCTAGTTGTAGCAATTGTCTTCTAATATCTTGGGTGACCAGAATACGGAGCTTGATGGATTTCATCCATAACAACTCTCCTCAAACCTGCTACATTCGGAATATAAATTCTACCTTTATAAGTGAGAAGTCCATCTTCTTCCAATTTATATCCCTCATACCTCTTCTCAAGACTTTGCTGTTGCAATTTGTCTTTTACCTGCGCATACAATTCATCTCCAGCAGCATGACTAACAATCTGTTGCCTCAAATCTGATTGGCAAATACTAAGAGATTCCACGTGCATTTCCTGCACCTTCCTACTGAGTGCATCAGCTACCTTATTCTCTTTCCCTTTTCTGTGCTTGATTTCGAAATCAAACTCACATAAAAATTCCAACCATCTCGCTTGTGTAGCATTCAGAGTAGGCTGATCAAACAAATACTTCAGACCACAATGGTCTGTTCTGAGCTCAAATCTTCTACCCATCAAGTAATGTCTCCACATCTTGAGGGCATGTACTATGGCTGCAAGCTCTAGATCATGAGTGGCATAGTTCTTCTCGTGCTCCTTCAGCTTTCTTGACTCATAACATATCACGTGGTTGTCCTGCATAAGGACTCCTCCAAGCCCTTGTCCGCATGCATCGGTACACACCACAAAATCTTTCTCCGAATCTGCAACTTTCAATACGCGCGCACTGGTGAGAAGATTCTTCAATTGCTGGAAGCTTTCTTCACACCTCAATGTCCATTCAAACTTCATCCCCTTCTTTTGCAAAAGAAGTGATGGCATGTGCAACTCTGGAGAATCCTTCAATGAATCTCCTGTAGTATCCTGCAAGTCCCATAAAAGATCTTACATCTGTCACATTTCTTGCAGTAGGCCAATTCATAATGGCTTCAATCTTTTCAGGGTCCACATATATACCCTCCTCTGAGATAATGTGACCCAAATATTGAATTCTATCTCTATAGAAGTCACACTTGCTCAGTTTTGCATACAACTGATGCTCCTTGAACAATTGCAATGTCAATCTCAAATGCTCTTCATGCTATTCCTCATTCTTAGAATAAACAAGAATGTCATCAAGGACAACAAGGACAAGCTTGTCCAAATATCTGTTGAAGAAACTATTCATAAGGCACATAAATGTAGCTGGTGCATTTGTGAGACCAAATGGTACCACTACAAACTCATAATGTCCATACCTTGTCTTGAAGGTTGTCTTATGAATGTCTTCATCCTTGATTCTCACTTGATGGTAACCAGACCTCAAGTCAAACTTGGAAAATACCTTTGCTCCTCTCATTTGATCAAAGAGGTCATCAATCCTAGGCAAAGGATATTTATTCTTCACCGTAACCTTGTTCAATTGTCTGTAATCAATACTCAACCTGAGTGTACCATCTTTCTTCTTTACAAACAGAACTAGTGCTCCCCAAGGAGACACACTATGCCGGATATACTTCTTTTCCAACAACTCTTGCAGTTGCATCTTCAGCTCTAGCATCTCCGGTGTACTCATCCTATAGGGTGTCTTGGACATTGGTGCTACTCCTGGCATAAGTTCAATTGTGAAATCAATGTCCCGCTTTGGAGGAAGCCCTGGAATCTCATAGGAAACACGTCCCTGAATTCCTGTAACACCTGATAGTCCTCCAACCTAGGAGTTTCATCTCCTGATGTCTCCAAAATATGAGCTGCATACAACTGGCGACCCTTCCTACAGAACTTCTTCAATTGCATTGCTGAAATCTGACGTACTGAAATCACCTTCAAAATACCTTTCACAACTACTAGGTTCCCTTCTTCATTCATGCATTCGAAAGTCTTATTATAACAGTCAAGCTTCACCCTATGAGCTTCTAACCAATCCATTCCAATGAGAACATCATAGGAACCAAGTGGTAGAACATTCATATCTACACACATGACCAATCCATTCATGACCAATGGACATTTCTCCACCACTTCACTAACTTTTCTCTTAGTTCTAGTGGCTAGCTGAACTAACCAAGACTTCCTATGCTTTACTTTCTTAAAAGCACAAATCTCCACTACTCTAGGAGTAATGTAACTGTGCGTAGAACCAGGGTCAATCAAAATAGAAACAGATTGTTCAACAATCTTACCTGCTACTTCAACCACAGCTGACTAGTGATCTTCCTGGCGGTCCTCCAGTGCTGCATAGATCCTAGGGACTGCCCTTTCTACTTGACCTACTGTTTCTGCTTCTTGAATGTTATAAGCCGGTCTTGCACTCTCATTCTTGAGTGGACAATTTCTGCGCATGTGGGGTCCTCCACATTTCCAACATTGAAGTGGCCCTCTATTCTGTTGTGGATCTTTAGGCTTTTCTCCTGTCACTCCAACTAGTTTACTCACAGCTTGGTATGGCTGCTTCTGCTGATTCATGAAGTTAGAAGGTTTGAAACCTTTCTTTCTTTGGTCAAACTTCTCATTCTTCTTATCCTTCCATGCCTTATGGTAATTAGGTTTACCTTTGCTTTGCTCATAGCAATACTTAGCCTTTCTTATTGCTTCTTCAAGATTTCTAGGTTCATAAAACTCAATTCTATCTTTGTAAGATTGAGGCAATCCACTCAGAAAACGTTGGACCTTCACTTTTTCATCTCTGATGTACCGGACATACCTCAACAACTCCAAAAACTTATTTTCATACTCTTCCATGGTCTGCTGTCCCAATCTTAGCTCATGGAACTCTTTAATCTTGTCATCATAATACCTGTCAGAGAGGTATTTTTGCTTGAAATACTTCTTGAATTGTTTCCACTTAAGTCTCCTTTCACTGATCCTCTTTACTTGCTTGAAGTGTTCCCACCAAATGGATGCCCTTCCATTCAGATTGAATATGGAAACTCTTGCCTTCATGTTTCCTGAATAATCATGCACTTGAAAGTACTTCTTTATCCCAAGAAGCCAAGCTTCAGCCTCTTGTCTAGTCTTTACCTCACCATCAAATGAAGGAGGTTTAGCTTTCTTAAATTCGTCCCGAGAGCGATCCCTATGGTGTCTCTTTCTTTTTCTTTTATGAGAAGAAGAACTTGAATCCCCGCTGGATTCTTCAGAATCAGATGATCCACTAGAATTCCTTCTCCTTCTCCTAGTACTACTCTTACTGCCTTCTGGTCTTGCTATACCTCGTCCAGAGTCTATCTTTCTTTGCAAGTCTATCAAACTCTGCAACATAGCAGCATTCAGTTGATGCTGCTCTTCCTGGGCTTTAATCAAGCTTCTCATGGTGGCTACAACATCTGACGGTGTCTCTTGGAATCTCCTTCCATTAGACTCTATGTCATCATTTCCATTATGGACATTTTCTCCCATGGCATCTGGCGCACGCTCGTAGGAATCCCGAGCATCATATCCGTCATGGGTTCTCATAACTGAACCACCACTTACTTACCAAACTGCACTACCTGGAATACTTCCCTTGAAGGTGACAATGATTCTGCAAACGTGTTAGTAACACAACTGTTAGATGCATAACATTGATATAATTCAAATTTACTTACCTTCCTCATCTGGAAATTCATACAACAACAATTTTGCTTAAAACACAAAATTTTCCTCTCCCCCGTGTTCAGCCCTATAATCCACTGAAACTCTGCCGAAATTTGCTAAAACAATTAGAATTTGCTAAGAAAATTTCCACTTTGAAAAACCGAAAGTTTCCTTCTCTCCATCGGGTCTCTTCCGCACTAATGTTTCGGCATTTCGACGGGCAAATCGCCAAACTTTCGATCTGCATTGGCGACACAAAGGATTGTTCACCTATTTCCTTCCGCTGTATTGGATCCGCATCCAACTCTCTGAACCTAATCGGCGATGAAACCCGCCTATGCGCTGCATTGACGGTCGGGTGTCTTGTGCATCGAGTGGCTAGTCGTCTCGACTTCCGCAATGGCAGCCCATAAACCTTTTGTGTCTTTCGCGGCCACAAGCCTATCTCGGAAGGACTAACCCTCTGCACATCGGTTATCCAAGTCACTATACTTCTTGTTGTTGGGGCGATCCAAACGACAACTTACCTCCTCTGTGTCGGCGATCGGCTACGTTATTGCGTCGGACGATTAGTCTTCTAGGCAGCTGCAACGGTGGAAGGCGATCTTACTGTGGGTTCCACGGAAATTATCGGCTGTCGGACCTACTAACCATCGGGTGGATAGTGTCCTAGACTGCCGCAACGACGGATTCTCAAACCTTTAACGTACCCGATCGGTGATTTGATCCTCAATAACTTTCTGACGACCTTATACTTAAACAAAATTTTCAAATTTTCTTCTCATCGACTGTCGGAAGTACTAATCACTGTGGCATCGGCGGTTGAAGCCTCTATCCATCGGAAGGATAGTTCACTAGCTAGCCGCAATGACGGACGCACGAAGAACTAAACTTTTTCGACGTTCATCGGCAGTCCTATCTTCTAATGTCTTCCGATGACGTCCATCGACGACCTCATCAACAACTTCCGTCGTCGCCAATAGGTTTCAACACTTAGACAAATTTTTGAAATTTTCCCTTTAGTCTTCCTTTTCGCCGCTTGATCGGCTCAATTCTCTTCTTTTCATCGACGAAATAGTTCCATCAGCAGCCGCAATGACGGCCCACCATATTTGATCTTCTTCCGATCGGCGGCCCAATCTGCTGAGGCATAACCTGATCGGTGTCGGCAGTCTCTTCTCGTCGGAAGGCTAGTGCTCTAGGCTTCCGAAACGGCGAGAGCATGAACCACTTTTTGCTTCCGATGGCCGATGTTTTCGTTACTTAGAAAAATTTTGAACTTTGTTTACTGCGTTGGTGGTCGGAACCACTAAGCGCTATGTGTCGACGATTGGAGCATCAACATTTGAACTTCTAATCATCGGAGTGCTAGTTCACATGGAAGCTGCAACGACGGACTGACAAACAGCTAAATTCTTCCGCACTGTCGGTGAACCCAACAACTATTTTCCATCGACGGCCAACGAACACTTAGAAAATTTTCCACAATTTTTCTCCCAATTGTCCTCCGTCAGGTGTGCTTTTGCCTAGCTCTCCGCTGCATCGGAAGTCCTTCCCACTAAGTTTTTCGATGAACCGACAATTCAAACACTTAGACAAATTTTGTGAATTTCCCAGTCATTCACCGATTTCTCTTGGGCAGAAGGCAACATGCCTATGCTAACTGGTTCTTCATGGCCCAGAGAGGCCCATGCTGCAACCTGCAAGCTCTGATACCACACTGTAGCGTCCCCGACCCTCCGACCGGTGAAGAGGACCTTACCATGGCATTAACCATCCGGGCAACCAGCCCCATGAACATGTGCATTCATAAATGCTGAAACAAAATGCATTGAAGTAGAACATACACAGATACATAATTATTTATCATACACAATAGAAGCAACATACATTCATACAAGCATTCAACATGTTCATCACATTCATTAATAGTAAATATGATTGCAGAAGTAAAATAGACAAGATTACTTATCTTATGAAGAACTCATCCCGCAACCAGCTACGTCGCTGCAATGTTCCACCCAACCATAGGCTAGCATGCTCCTAAATCTCTCAGCAATGCTGCCACCCCCGAGCTGGGCATGATTCCCCAAGGAATAAGGAACAAGCAGGCTTACACATAGCCAAGGATACAAAAAACACAGCCAAGCCAACGCAGTTGGGTTTATCAGGCCATCAACAAGACAACCAATCCAACATGGTTAGCTTTATCAGGCCATCAAGGAGCTGGGAAAGGCTAAATGCTAAGTTGGTGAGCCCGTTACAGAGCTAGGAACACCTACACAAAAGCTAGCCTGACTTCTAAGACACCCACACACACCCAACACAAGGAATCAATCCCTTCTCTGCTACAGAGTCCCTCAGGCCCTGACTTCCCTTCCAGTACTATTCAGGGGTTGTGGAGAAGAAAGCCAGCCCTCTAGCTCTGTCTGTGTGGTTTCCAAACACACCAGGTTTATCAAGCAAACCAAGCCCCCATCCCTTCTCCCAACACAGTCCAAATAACAACCACTGCATGCATGCAGTCACACCAGCGATTCATAGCTTGGGCAAGGTAAACAACTCCTGAGTTGTTCTTGGCCCTATCATGGCCAAAACGACTCCCAAGCAACTTATAGCAGCCCCAAATGTATCAGCAAACACAGTTCACAACGTGGGGAAAACAACAGTCTGTCCTGGACAACGAAGCCACCAGGGGAAAACTTACATAGACCACACTGGGGAAGAAAATATAGACTCCCATCCTGTGCGTGAGGGAAATTTACACCAGCCCCCGAAATTCGGATGGAAAACACGTCGGATACCCCTCTGTGCAAACATGAAGGATAGTCGAAACGACTCCCCCTCCTAGCTGTGTGAGACCAAACAGAAACAAAAGGATCCCCTGCGTGAGACACAGAACGTTTCTTTTCCTGCGTGAGGATGAACAACAATGGAGAACGGTGAGTGGAAAGTGCAGGAGGGCGTGAGTGTTTCAGCACCGTCGTCGAGAGAGTGGAGAGTCCCCTTCCTCTGCCCAACGTGAGGTTTGATTTGCTGGTGGAGTGTGCGTGTGGGCAAGGACTTACAGTCTTGCCACACTCCACTCCCCGGCCATAACTACCTAAACTACTCAGTAAAACATTAAAAATGGTAGTTGGATAAGATAAGGGGAGTTGAGCAATTCAAACAGGGTGGTGACACATGGATTTTCCCCCATAGCCCAAGGTTTGACAATTTCCCGCCCTTATCCTTGTGAGAATCATGCCCTTTTCATTATGGTTGCAGTGAGCATAGCTGGTTGGGTTCATTTAATTAAAGATGTATATTTACATGATGACAACAATTAATATGTATGCTGCATGCCCCGATATACCATCGGTGACAATTTCAATCCGAAACATAGCATAACCAATCGATGGTAGGGCCTTGGCCTTTAGCTCCGCACCATGATTATTTACAATATATAAATCATATACATCTAATGCAACGGGGTCAAAACCGGGGTGTTACACCCAACTTGGTGCGCAGGGTACGGAACAGATTCGTCAGCTCATGCACATCTTGATCTCTTTGTCGCCACAGTGTAGTCCATTGTATGTACTTTGTCCTCATAGCTCCCCACGAGATAATATTGTCCCATTATGGAATATCAGAATGAATTCCAAGTGGGTATGACCAAGAACAGAGAGGGTTCCTCCTCTTCCTTTCTCTCACAGTAGGTTTCCCACCAGTCCTTGACATGGGGGGCGGCTTTGAGTAGTGAAAAAGTAATCTTTTCCCGGTCGAAAAGGTACTGAACTGAGAAATATCCTTCTAATAGATTCAACCATCTATCTACGGAGTCTGCATCTATTCAGCCATCAAATATGGGAATGTCAAAGTTTACTTGTACCTTAAAAGGGGTTGCGCCTCTAGAGTGGCTGCTAGATGCAGATGCACCGCCAGTGGGAAGTCGTTGAAGGATCTGGGAAAAATTATCCATCATCGCGTTCCTTTGTTTTTCAAGGGCCTCCTCGAGCAACATTTTGATAGGATCTTCTATGCCCTCGTCTTTCTTTTCGTCCCCCATGGGATGAAATTGGGATTTGTGAGGCTGATCTTGCAAAGGTTCAACCAGATCGAGCCCTAACTCTTTATACCCTGCCCTCGTTGGGGACATGCAAAGAAGGATTGAGAAAGAGCAGATTTCTCTGATACCACTGATTCGGATTTATGCAGGAACGCAACAAAATACACAAATAACCATAGAAACAAATATGCAGCGGAAATAAAACTTCATTTCATTAATCAAAGAACTGAAACTTGTTTACATACAGAATGGAAATAAACTAGCTAGAGTTCTGGTAGGCTTATCTTTGAGAAGAGATGTGGCAGCTACATGCTTCTGAACTCTGTGTTACAATGAGGTTCGAAGGCCTGTATATTATTGAGAAACAATGGAAACCCTACACATCCAAAAACCTAACCCTAGGAGGTGAAACGCCAAAATGTGGGCCCTGTTGGGTAACTTGGTACATCAATTTCTCGGGGTCGTAACTTTGGCATACTACCTCCGTTTGACGTGCATGATACATCGTTAGAAATATCTATTCAAGGACTACATCCATAAACAACAAATATTGAGTGCGAAACGAACTCATATTTTCCTGACCATTCGATGCCGAAAAAATGTCGTTTAGGGCCTCAAAACGGCTCTGGAAGTTTAGGACCCAAAAACTGCCAAAAATAGTAAATTTTGCTACAATTAAGGAAACTAAAAAACTGAAAGAAACAATCGTGGGGGTCCAAATGGAATAGGTGGGTGGCCACCAATATCCTCCTGGATCAGGTGGGTTTATAACAACTCATGTGAATGGTATTAGAATATCCATGGTATTATGTGTCCCATGGTATTGGGTCCATGGCATTTGCATGAGTGATATTATAAAAGAAGCCTTAGAGTATGTGTTCGTTATCACAGTTGCAAGAGACATGTTTTCTCTTGTAGTGAGCAGTTGAGATCTAAGTTTGATATCACATTTTTTCTAGGGGAGAGTTACTTCTCGGTTGTCTATTTATCCAGGGTGGATCTAGAGTTTGTCTATCTAGTTTGCAAAGAGGATTTGGGGCATCTTCATTGTGGTTTGGTCTAAAAAATCCATAGGTTGTGGCTAGAGGTATTTTTGAGGAGTTTTGTCCAAAGCTGGAGGGTTTATCTGGAGGACTATTGTATTGGCTTTGTAAACAAATTATGCAATAAAAATAAGACAAGCATTTGTTGGTTTTCCCCAAAGGACTAAGGTTTCCATGGTAAATCCTTATGTATATTGTGTGGATGCTATTTGTCCTTATTGTGAATTTATATGGTTGTTTAGACAGTGTATTTTTAGTTTTAATGTCCAGTTTTGCAATATAGTTATTTGCTAAGTTGTAACTGAAGAAAACATTAAAGAAGCTATAAATCAAGGGTTTAAACATAAAATTTCACACTTTAGAGTGGACATCTCACACAAGGTATCATGTAGGTTTCTTGTAAGGGTCTGTATCCACACAGTATTGTTGACCTCCCTTTGATCTGGATTATTTGGAGAACAAAATGAAGGGCACAATATAAAATGGAAACACACATGAATATTTTGCAAAGAGCATATTAGTGCAATAAAACCCAAATTATATTAATGAATGGAATGGAGAAAACATTGTGAATTACAAAGCAATGCACACTAGCTTAGATGGTGGTAGCTATCTATGAAGAGAGAATTGTTGGCTACACTTATTCACAAGATCTAATAACAAAGAGATTGAAAATGGCCTTTTATCATAGGAATAATGCCATAGAGGAAAAAACCCTATACATCCAAAAAACTTAACCCTAGTAGATAAAGTGCTAAAAAGGATTTGTGGGTCCTAAGGTGGCTAGCTAACAAGTCAACTTCCCGGGGCCACAACTTCCACATACAAACTCTATTTGGGGTGTACGATAGCCCGTTGGAAGATATCGAAGATAAGAACAACCTTCAAAAGGTTCAAGATGTTTTTCAAGCTTTTAGGATCGTTTAGGACCTTAAAACAACCCTGGAAGTTTTAGACCCAAAAATCCATAGAAAATTTCCAAGGAGATAGAGAAATGTTGAGAGTCGGTTGAATAGGTGGGTGGCCACTGATACTTGTTAAAGTTACAATATCACGAGTCATTCTCCAATCCAATATTGTGAGCCATGATTGGGGCTCATGTGTTGAGGTAGTGCCTTAGGGAGCCTGAGTTGGACAAAAGAAACTTGGAGTAGATTCTTGAGTTGGAGTCAAGAACGACTAAGCCTTATGTGTAAAGGTTAAAGCTCATGTGTTATGGTGAATGCTTTGATATGTCAAAGTGATGATGTTGTACAATCTTGTTCGACAAGGTTAAGAACTTGTGTGTCAAGTCGGATCCTTAGGTGTTGAGGTGGACCTCATGTGTAGAGGTAATGCTTTGCATGTTGAAGCATGAATGTTATGTGATGTATTACTAACCATGGTCACTCGAGATGGATGAGCTATTGAGCCTACTCTAGAGACTGCCCACCTCTAGAGTGAATTACTTTATCATATGACCACTTGGAACGATAGTAATATAATATGATCACTTCATTGGAAAATCTCCTTAGTATAATTGATATGATAGATAAAATAAAGTTGGCACATGTGGACTATGACGATAATATAAGAGATAAAGATAAAGATGCATTAAGAATGGAGAGAATTTGAATTGCTTAAGATAAAGAATTCAGTGAATTAAGGAGAACTCAAAATGTTAAGCTCCAAGTAAATATTAACAAAGGAATACTTGAGTTAATTAAGGAGAACTCAAGTTCATCACTTTAGTGATCTAATTAAGAAGGAGTTTAGTTAAAAGAAGTTAACTAAACGTCAATAAAGAAGAATGAGTTAACTAAAGTGATTTGCATGATGACACTTTAGTTAAACTAAAAGACAACACTTAAGTTGCAACACTCGAGTTAAACTAAAAGATGACACTTAAGTTGAACACTTGAGTTATGACACTTGCATGACAACACTTGAGTTAGCATCCTAACTAAGTGGTTTATTTCCCAGTTGTATAGCGACTTCATCCTGAGGCCAAAAGTTAAATAGATGAGCCATGTTACAGTCAAAATCAATTTGGTTATCCAGTGTTTGATGAGACTAAGGAAAAAGTGTGAATTGGTGTGAGGACTTTGTGAATAAGTGCAGAAACTACGAATTGGCTTGTACACTAGGTGCATTGGTGTAGAAACTATGAATTGAATTGTGTGTTGGGCATACGGTTGGTATCTTCTATTCTCTCTTGTTTAATGATTGCACCTAGAGTGTTTGGTACTTTTCACTTATATTGCACTTGGGGTGTTGAATGTAATCTGCAATTGTAAAATACATTCTCTACTATCTATCATTGTGCTAAGGAGATTTGCTGGGGGTTTTCACCATCAAACCAAAAAAGTCAAAAAATGTCTTAGGAAGCCAAGGGAGGTGTTCTATCAAGGTGAGAAGGTGTTCCTAAGTGGCAAGAAGGACCTGAAACCTTACAAAAGACTGGAAGAAAGACAAAGAAACCCCAAATAGACAAGGTTATCCCTATCGGAGTCGCCAATTTTGTTGTAGATGAAAGTTTCCTATGGCTAGGGTTTAAGATGCCATCAACGTACTGGGGTTGAAAGGTGGATGCATATAGTTATGCAAGTAAATATAAACAAGGTCAGAGATGGAATGGTTCATACCATATCCAAACTAAGGTTGATCCAAGCAACCCTTCAATCCTCCTCTTGCTCCAAGAGACCTGCAAAATGAATTATACCTTCCTCAAACCAATATGACCACATGTAAAACAATGATAATCAAAGTAATACGAAATCCTAATTTGATTAACTTAAACATATGATCATAAACAAAGATTCAATCACACATTGAACAATGATTTGGGAAGAATAAGGACATCACATCTTCATTAATCATGAAAAGACGTACACATATACCTTCTCTTCAAGTTGGCCACTTAATGAAACCTTGATCTGGTTCTGTTGCTTCTCTTCTCCAAGGAACTCATCCTCCAAGATCTGCAACACAAGGAGAAAGCTTCTAGGGCAAAGGTGGGGAGGACGAGAGTCCCAGTTCCTCTAGGATAATAATGCAAAGGTTCAAGTCCCTTCTCATGGACCTCTCTACCTCTATTTATATGTTTCTGAAGAGATAGGGTCGACGAAAAATTAGTTACAATTGAAGGAGTTAGTTGCATAACCATCCAAACTACCCAAAATTTGAGAAAGATCTATTTTTGACGTGTATAGGAGAGGGATTGCAATTAAGGGATAAATGATACTGTGTTGAAGGTTTCGAACTCAGGTTAGAAGCTTATTAATTTAATTTGATTAGATGTATAGTAAATAAGAACTAGATGAACAAAAATAATGCATTGTTTACATATCAAAGGTTAAACTAATCTATGACGGTAAATGATTGAAGTTAAGACAATTCGAATAATGAACTCAGAAAATTGATTATAACATCATAGGAAAGTAACTACAGATTTTCTTTTACAGAGTAGATACATTATGGTAGAGTTACCATTAAACCTTGCAGAGACTAAATCATACTTTATAAACAATTTACATACCTATGATCTTTTTAACTAGTTTTAATCTAAAAACAATTACTAGTTATAGAATCCATCATCATTCATAAATCTTCAAAATACAGATATATAATTAAATCACAGACAATAAACAAAACAACCTAGAACCTGGATAATTTGCAGAAGGGGGACAAACACCCAAAGGAGACTGTTCCTCCCAGTTGTCTCTTGAAAGCATCCAAGATCATTTGCTTTAGGACCCTCGAGCTTGTTCACTTAACCAATAGGATGAAGAATGTTGTGTAACAACCGACACAAAAAAATCTCTGCAACTTAGCACTCACTAGCAGACTTAACTCTAAGGAATTTCACTTTAGCTATCCCCTCATCGAATTTCCTTGTGTGTCTAACTTTTCAGTTTGCAGCAAGTCACAAGGCTCTATCACTTGGAATAGAATGTAATGAGTCTCCTAATCAATTCGATGGTATTTATAAGATTGCCTAGGTATTTGGGTCAGTTTTTCAATTAAACGAGCCACCTGCTCAGTTCCTCCTCTCGGGGAACATGACCACAATTTTAGGGATTTTGCTTTCTGCAACAACTAGAAAGTGAAATGCTAGTGCTGCCACTTGTCATTTAACCTTCTACAACTGCACATTCCTCCTAGTGGGTCAATGAACACTCTTTCAACAGTCTCCTTTGAATAAGTGTCTCTCCATTTAATTATTTAAATAGATAAATATCAATTACAGTCATCATTGACCAACTTGGTCATAAAAACTTTACAATAACTTTTAGCATAATGTTTTTCTCTTGAATAAATAAAAATATTTATTTTTCAGTTCTAGGTGGTTACATGAACTACACAATGTTTTTTTAGTTAGAATTCAACATTTCATTCTATATTCTATATTATATTCAAAATTATTTTTAAGTTAAATAGCGTACTTATTATAAATAAGAAAATAAAAATGTGGAGGTTTTATTCATATAAATGTGGGAGTTTTATTTGTGTGTTTTTTTTCCATAATTTGAACTCATTTATTTTAATTTGTAACTACTCATCTCAATTACTCATTACCAATTGCTTTAATATGACTTATTTTACAAATACATTTGTTGTTAAAATATATATATATATATATATATATATATATATATATTGAAATGTATGGGTAGGTTACTATCTTTATCAACNTGTATGGGTAGGTTACTATCTTTATCAACAAAACGAAATTTAAAGAAGATTCAAAACCATTTTGATTTCAAGTTGGTATACTTAGTCACAAAACCAAATTTGAAGAATATTAAAAACCATTTTGATTTCAATTTACCAATTGGTTTTACTCTTAGTGAGTAATGATCACATTTGATTTGAATTGTTCTTGTGGTTTCAATTCTAATGGGATGGGAAGCTTCCAAGTATATATTAGAGTGTAGATCTATGAAGCTATGATCAAACAATGACAATTGCCCATTATGGTAAATTTATTATGAATATTAAGCAAGTGCATATATATTATATATTAGTTTTTATATATTATTTTTATATTTGTTATATATTAAAGGTTATTATATTATGTCTAAAATAATAAGTTAGAGAGTAAATTTTGGAGCAGGGGTAAGAGGTAAACTTGGAACTCATTATAAGATTGGAGATTTATATTAGGTTTGAAATAATAAGTTAAAAAATAAATTTTGGACCAAAGTTAAGAGGTAAACTTGCAACTCAGTATAAGATTTCATATTTATATATTATGTTTATAGTAGTAAGGTAAAACTAATTTTTTTTTGGAGAGGGATTGCAATTAAGTTATTTTTTTGGATATTTATATTATATGTTTATGTTTAATCAAAGTGTAATATTAATTTTAAAATAAGATTTACTTTTTTTTATTGGTTATCTATTTATTTTCTTTTCCTGCAAGGGAATAAGTTATTCATCTAATTAACAAATTAAAGGTAAATTTGAAAATGGATTTGATTTTTGTTGTTTGATGTAGGGTTAAGTTTTTTAAGGTGTATTTTTTTCTTGCTTTATATATGTTTAAGTAAAATATGTGCTTAGTTTTCAATAATTATTATTTAAATTATTTGTAAGAATGGTGTAAAATAATGTTAAAAATTAAGAAGAAGAAAAAAAATAAAAAATAAAATACATAAAGTGTTGTATGTGAAATGAAATAAATTAATTCAATAATAAATTGAAATGAAAAGTGGTAAAATTTTAATTTATCAAAGATCAAAGAGTTTTTTTTTTTAATGAAGGAAGTGTATAGAAAAAGTAGGAATGAGTAAACCTATGAATAAGATGGAAGTACACATTGGAGAATATATGGAGGATTAAGGAGGAAATAAGGTTTTAATTTGTTAAAAATGTATAATATAGCCAATGGTGGCTTAGCTTAGTGGGTAGATATTATTAGTCTTTATCATTATTAGGCTCTTGTTATAAGAGGGAACTAATATAAAAAAAATGTGAGTCAAAGATATAAGTTTATACTTTAAAGGTGGATAGAATAGAATTAAAGGGAACAAATGTGAATAAAACAATTAGACCTCAAATGTGTGGGAATAGCTTTGTTGATGGTTTGTCAAATTTCTCTTAGTTTTCATCTTTATAGTTCTAGTTATTTAACAGCTTCTATAATGAGTATCATAGTGGACTAGTTCATCAACGTGTAATGTCCCTAAAAAAAATACAAAAAAAAACTAATAAGGGTCTTTGTGTAGTTGTAAACATATATAGATTGATCCCCCTTTTTTTTGATATCGTACTTGGTAAATTAACTTCAACACCGAGATTAAAATGTGATATTTTCCATATTTATAATGCTTGCAACTTTGAGTTTATTTATGTGGTTGATATAGGAGTCGTATTGTCGTTATGACTTTGTCTGACTTGTGATTTTACCTAACATGAACTATCTTAGTTCGTAAGCTTGAAAATTGTTCAGCCTAGCATTCTTTATGTAATTGTATGACGGGTGATAATTGTTATTTCCTATCTGGTTTATGCACTGATTGGGAACTTTGACTTAATTACTCGTTCATGTTCGTTTGTCTTCTTTGAGAAATATACTCTTCTATGTGACATGTGTGGATGTTGGCCCATATATGGCTTAAGCTTTACATAGCATGTTTTCTAACGTATTATATCATTATGCCCTTGCAGTGACATATATTCCTTGGTATGGGTGGAGTTCTATTACTTGTGAAACTTTTAACCCTAAATACCTAAGCTTCCTAATGGTGACTTCATAATATAATATTTGTGAAAGTTTGTTATCACTATGACCTTGAAGATCTATGGTTTTTATAGGGATTATTAATACTTATATTAGACATAACTTGTAAGGTAGTTGATGGACTTGATACGCCATTGCTTACGTTTAACTACATGATTGAAAGCATTTTTATAACTTAGGACAAATGTTTTCCTTTCAAGGGTGTCGTTTTATGTATTTGTAACTTTCGTCGATCACACTCTTAAAGCATACATTCATGTGTTGTTAAATGGTTTTTGTGATCTTTAATATAGCCCACGTGAAAGGGCATATTTTTTGTGATTAATTGGCCTCCATCTTGACAAGCCATTTAATGTGAATAACTATGTCCTTTGGTAACTTTCCCCAAGCCATCACATGCCTTTGTCATTTGGCCTTTTCAATATGGAGCAAAGAGAGAGTGTCATTTAGTTAAGTTACATTTCAAACAGATTATAAAAAAAAAAAAAATCGATATTTTAGTAGTGAGGACCACCTTAGACAAAATTTTGAAGAGGGGAAAAGGTAAAACAAAAATAAAATAAAAAAACTAAATTGAGAGAAGGGATATCAAACTCTTTTCTTATAGAGAAACAACTAGCTTTAAGGGTCTAGGAGTGGATTTTTCACAAGGAGGAAGAAGAATGGGAGTTGACATTGACAATGACTTGGCTTAGAGTAGGTCATAGGAATATTAAAAACTTTCATAAAGAAGCCATCAAAAGTGAAACAACCAGTCATTTCAATAGCTTACTATTAATGAAATACCCTTTCAATGTGGGTAGAGAAAGGACCTTTCTATAGCATTAACTACATTGTTGAAACAGTCACGAAAGGGCCCACCATCTGTAGCATTAGTTTTTTTTAAGGTGGATCTGATAGGAGGCAAGGGACCACCTTGTCACCAAGCTCACCCAGTTTGAATAACTATAGAATTTCATAATTCTTTTGGTGTGATAATTTGTTGAGCATAAAGATATAGTTTTTTGTTATGCTTACATAAGTGTATGAACTATTGCCATTGCATTGAAATGTTCATATGATTGAATTTCATGATCATGCAATGTTGTTAACAATTTGACTGAATTTGACTTGTAGGGAAATACCATATGCTATGATCTACAAGAGAAGAATGTAAATTTATTTTGGTTATTCAGTATTCGTAGGAGAGCATGATGCTCTGAAGTGGAAGCTTTTAAATAAGGTAGAAAGATGGCTTCCATAATAGAGGGAGCAACTAAAATAAATTCATTATTGAATATGCAAAAGCTATGATGTGTGATCAAGATCTGCCTATGTCCTTATGGGTAGAAGCCTCTAAAACCACTGTTTATATTCATAATAGAAGTCCGCATGTTGTCCTAGGAGAAGACTCCAGAAGAATTTTTCACTGGTGAAAAACCAAATGTTGACACTTGAAGATTTTATGTTGTCATGTCTACATTCATGTGCCAAAAGAGAAGACGACAAAGATTGAACCATACAGAAGGAAAGGAAAGTTTGTTGGATATAGTGAATCCTTCAAAGATTACAGAATCTATGTACCAATGTAAAGGCACATAGAAGTTAACAAATATATAACATATCATGAAGAGGCTTCCCTCAAGCACTCTAAATAACTTCAGTGTGATTCGGATATGGAGGAGCATGAGACTCCCATGATGGAGGATCTAGGTTATAGTTCTCCTCTTTCAAGTGTTGAGAGGGAGAAGCCATAAGATTCCTTTGATTCACTTGATCCTAAAGAGCCAATAGAATTGGTTGAAATATCTCTTGATGAACCTCCTTCTAAGAGGAGATCTGCATGGTGTTGAGACATTCTACAAGAAGCAGAAAAGCATGGGGTACCATCAGGCACATTTAGAGAGCGAAAGAGACCTGAAAGGTATTTAGGATATGTTGCACAAATGAGTCACATCAGTGATTTAGAACCTTCCCCTATGAAGAAGCTGCTCAGCAGCGAGTATGGAAAGATGTGGTAGAATACAAATCTATTATGAAGAATGGTGTTTGGGAAGTGGTTCCTAAACTTGAAGGGAAGTCCATAGTAACTTTTGGGTGGATTTATAAAATCAAACATGTACCTGATGCTAGTATTGAAAAGTATAAAGCAAGATTTGTGGCCCATGGTTTCTCATAGAAGGAAGGCATAAAGACATTCGCTCTTGTGGCCAGGTTCACCATTATTCAAGTCATGATTTCACTTGCTTCAGTTCTTGGATGGAAGCTTCACCATATGGTTGTGAAGATTGCCTTCCTCAATGGTGAAGTTGAGGAAGAAGTATACATACATCAACCCAAGGGGTTTGTATTTCATGGAAGGGAGTCCCATGTATGCAAATCAAAGGAATCATTGTATGGGATTAAGCAAGCCCAAGGGCTTGGTATGCAAGGATTGATAACTATCTTCAAAGCTTGGGTTTCTCCAAAAGCGAAGCTAAAGAACCAAACTCTGATCTTGGTTCTCTATGTTGATGACTTATTCCTTACCGTAGTGGAACAACATATAGTTTGGCGCAAAAGGGAGCTCTCTTCCAAGTCTCTCACTCAATTTCTCTTTTAAATTTGACGACCTCTACTTTTTTATTAAAAAATGATTTATATTAAATTTATGCAAATGTGAAAAAAATAGGTACAATTACTTTATCCAAATTTATAAAAAATAGTGTTTTGAAGAGAATTAAAATAAAATAGTTTGTTATATCAAATGATTCCTAAACATTTGAGAAACCTGTTAATGTTGAAATTGTCTGCAGAAGTCTAGACACATTATTGGGAATAACATCCAATGTTTTTTATACAATTATTAAGCAAAGATATCATTTTACTGAAATGGAAATATCTTAAGGGCCATTAGATGCCCTTTGTCTGATGCAAGAATCACTTTCACTGTAATGAAAATATAGCTTCCTTTTGCTATTATGGATTAGGTCGCTTGCTACCAAGGTTATCAATGTCGTTAGATATGATTGTATCACAAGTGCTGTAATTTTCTCCTCGAAGCAAACTGCTCCTTGTTCTTGGGTTTGGCCTTTCTCATTCACAAAGCAATTGACAGACCAGCCATTCAAAACTAAGAACCAACAACTTGTCTTGTAATTTTATCCTTTATCAAGACTTCCACATTGGAGCAGTGAGATCTGATTGCCTTGTTTCCACTGTAACCTACTACATCCACCGAGTCTCTAACCTCGCCCACCCCAAGCCTGGAAATAACGTGGAAGGTAGAATTTTAAACTAGTATGCTATCCAGATAGGTAATCATGAAAACATGAAAAGCACGAAGGGTGAAAATAGAGACATGTACATATTGTTGGAGTATCAGTACAATTGTATGGTATAGGGCGACACCTATGGGAATCTCTTAACAATAGGGTATTGTGTTTGGTTTCAAATGTTCATCAACATCTCTGCAGGTTTTGGTGTAAGACAAACCTTACATGGTATCAAAGCATAGGTCTTAGGTTCAATTCCCCTAAACTACCCTGGAGGGGGCGTGTTGGAGTATCGGTACAACGGCATGGTATAACCGCCACACCACTGGGAATTTCCTGGTGATAGAGCCTCATGCTGAGTTTCAAAACAAGATTTGGTATAACAGCAAACCTTACACATCACTAACGAATTATTCGGGACAACCCACCATCAATCTAAACCTACATAATTTGTCACATCCACACAGCTACAATGAATATGAATCAAACCTGGCCTACAAAGTCCCCTTACAATTTGTGAGCAATGCAATTGAGGTATACAAGCCAGAGCCATCTAGAACAATATGCTTTCTTGAAATTAAGGTCGTGAAGGCGTAGCTCCGAAACCAGCAGAGAAGGTTTGGAGGTGCAATTGGAACACAAGCCCAAATTCAAGCCAAAGAATCTCCTTACTCACAATAGAAAGAAAAATTGCAGCTTTTGAAGCATCCATTTGATTACAGGGAGAATAAGATTCTGAGTGTGAAGGCATATAACCAATCAATCTTTCATTGTCGCCCAAACTCCCTTGAGAGGGTGAACAGTGCCCATAATATATACCATTAACAGCCTTACTAGTTGCAGGAGAGTGCCCTCATCAAGACCCCAAGACCCCGAGTCCCCAAGTCCCCTTATCACATCAAAAGATTATCGGGGAAAATGGGGAATCGGAAACCTAGCTGTACCCACTCGAAGGAATACATGGAACCCAGTAACAATAAAGCTTTTCATACCCGAAACCAAGTTTCAATATAGCTTCCATACCTAGTACAGTGCTAATGGAAGCAGAATATCCAAGCAGCAAACCTAATGCATAATAAATCTCTAGTCTAGTGGGAAGAACCATCCGTTACAGATAGCCGGACAACCATAAGCTTTATTACACACTAGAAGAGGAATTTCCTCTTCATGGATGATCAATCCAAAGGTTTGAACATAGGAAAAATGAAAATAGAGGATTATGAGGATCATCAGATGGAGAACTCTTTTACTGCACCCAACCCACCTACAGTTCGAAGTGGTGTAATCTCTCCTCCCAGGGACTATAATTCTTCTAACTGTAATCTCTCATCCCCGGTACTATAACTCCGAAGTAAAAGACAGCTACAATACGGACTGGATCTTAGAACTTGGACCAACATACAAATCTGGCAGCATGGAATATGGAACAACAAGAGGAGATCCTCTAAAACCATGGGAACAAAATCGATACAACGCTGAGATGGTTAAAAGAATTCACTTTGGATAGATTTTTAACAACAAAAAACAGAAAAAAAAAAGAAAAGAAAAAGAAGGTAAAATCGATACAATGCTGAGATGGTTAAAAGAATTCACTTTGGATAGATTTTCTAACAAAAAATTCTGGTCCTAATGCATCTTCACATGCCAAAGATTCTGAGAAAAATGATAGATTCCACCCTCAACCATCTCCAACTTGCAAGGTTACATAAACAGTGGGTGCCACCGGAATTGGCTGAAGAATCCGATACTGGTGCTCCATTCATTCAAAGATTAGGAATCGGGGATTGAGAACCCTAACCCTGATTATCCTATGTAAACAACTTCTAGATGTGTCAAAATAAGGTGGAAGAATCCTATGAAGAATCAGAGAATCCAATTCGGGTGCGGTTAGGTCAGAGTATCCAATTCGGGTGCGGTTAGGCCCAGGGCCGAATCCAGTAACTTAGTCTCCAAGCCATTCAACAAGAAATCATGTGGTTCAATTAGTCTCCAAGCCATTCAACAAGAAATCATGTGTGGTCCAAGCACCTGCAATTTCTAATATATCGAACACGAGTGACCTTATTTCGAACATGTTTTGCACGATTCAAGGTTCTGGTATCAGTTTCACAGCCAGACATAAAATCCTTGGCATCACAGGATTGGTCAATCTTCACAGACCAGCCTGGGTATGAACAAAGAAAAGTATTACATTCCATAACATCCAAGAGCAGAAGGCCCTTGTGGAGAGTCTACAGGAAGTACAGATCACTTGCAGGGGTCCAATTCAGTTCTGAAGCAAACCCTCTCAAACTTGAATAACAAATGTGGAGCAAGCCAGAGCAGTAACCAGCACCACAGGAAGGTAGTACTCAATTATGATCCTTCATTATGAATAGGAGTTTCACTAATACAAAAGCAAGGAAATTGTTGACACACATAATATTAAATAATAAAACAATTAACCATGACCAAATGTGAAGATTACATTTTTAACTTCAACATAATCAGTTAAAGATTTGGCATACAGATGAAGTCCTCAGATATCGAACAAATTTTGTTCATCCAAAATAAGAAAGAAAAGGGTAATCTCCAGGTGAATCTCCATTCACAGGCAGGCCTTGTAGGTTACGCATCACTCGGTATCAACACCAAGAAACAACCTAAGCATGTATACCACACATTTCAATTTCACATGCACGATGGAAATGCAGAACCATGCTATTAAAATATATAACAAACATGTATAGCATACATTGATCCACAAGGTAGATTCTCGGCAGATTCCTTGTCATTGAAAGAGCCACTTTCTACCTTCCAGAAAAAAATGTGTATCTTTATAAAGTTAATGGTATTAAATAAAAATTATCATTAAAAAATATTTAAATAACAATTTTCTTAATATGGTATTAAATAAAAATTATCATTACAAAATATTTAAATAACAATATTTTCTTAAAATGATATTAAATAAAAATTACCATTAAAAAATATTTAAATAACAATATTTTCTTAAAAAGTAAATATTACTTAGTGGAAGAGGTGCATTTTACAGCTTAATAGAAAGAGATATGTAACTCCTTATGTGCTAGTTTTAGAGCTGACATATATCTTTTATAAAATAATAAAATATTATAAAAAATAATAAGTGGATCAAAGATATGTAATTCTTTATGTGCTCTTTCTTTTTAGAGATATCTTTTAGGTCAGATCCTTCTCTCCAAGTTTTTTGAGCATAGGAATACAATTTTAAAGCAAACTAAATAATTTGTTTCTTTAGGTCCTATAAACCAAAGTTTGGTGTCACTGGATGTTAACCATCATCATCATCATAAAAAACTACACAAATTAGATAAATTAAAATCATAAATATTACGTTACACATTTTTTCAATATTTTCACTTTAAAAAGGATTTTATATTTTGAAAAATCTGATTAGAATTTATGTTAATTTATATGTCAAGTTAAATTAAATATAAATAATAATACTTATATAAAAATAAATCTTATAAATTATCACTTTAAAAATACTCTCATAAAACAGATTCTAGATAATGAGATTTATGTGGAAAGTAATTATTGCGAATGAAGTTATTAATAGCATATCTTTTGAGATTCTGGATAAGGAAATAAAATCTTGGGGCTTTGAACTGGTGATCTTCATTTACAACATTTTCTTTATATCAAGCTAATCACGGGTTAAGCCACAATTCTGCTGGCTACATGATAGTAATATAATAATAATAATATCATGAAGAAAAAAAATCCATGTATTATAAATATATTGTAGTTATTCTAGATCCATTTAAACCTTGAATTTATCAAACATCAAAATGATATAATTTGGAAATTTTTTGTCCATGTCTTGGATTCCAAAAAAATAAATTTACACCTTAAAAGATTTTAATCTCTATTAACTTTTGAATGATATATAAATGGATCTATACTGGTTCCTATCTATATGGGATCTAAGAACAAAGTCAAAATCTGATTGTGACTGTATTATGTGGTGGAAATATAAGTTTACATCTCAAGGATTTGATCTTTATCAGCTTTTGATATATTAATGGATTTATACTAGTTCCATATAAGATGGATCCAAAAACAAAGTTAAAAATATGCTTGTGACTGTTTTATGTTGGTGGAAATACAGGTGCTTTGTTTTCATCTATTGGTAAAACAAGTTTAAAAATTCCAAAGGGGTGACTCACACAACAAAGTCCAGTTGATATCTATTGTCTTTACACATGAACAACTATAAAGGGGGTAAAATATGGCTAATGTCAGAGAGATATAATGTCTGCAGGTCATGAGGCCTTGAACTCGCTTTCTCACATATCACAGGCATTGATATTACAAGGAGAATGACGATTTAGCTTGAAAGAAAATAGCTATGAACAGTAATCTACTGAAATTTATCACAAGGAGAAACATAGGTTTCAGCATGTTGAATGATGGTAAAAGGAGCAGATCCATACCCAAATGCCAATGCATATACAATGTTTGAAAGAACGGTATAACACAATGGATATCAAATCTGATATGCAAGGTCATAATGAGAACTTGAATGCCTAATCAACATGGAGATATATTCGGCACGGAGTTTCATTTGAATCTGAAGCAGCTCAAATTATAAACATTAATCTCAATGAAACTATTGGCACTCTTTGCTTCTCTCCATGTAACACAGTCGCCTTTTAAGTTAAATTACACAATAATCTCAATGAAACTATTGGCACTCTTTGCTTCTCTCCATATGACACAGTTGCCTAAGTTTTGTGGGGACATACCATATCTTAAGCTTTTCGTTCCTATTAAAAATGCCCTCAATGTCCCAATTATTCTCTCTGGCTATGGCTACCAAGGGATAGTAACAGGCCTGGCGCCAGGCCCCAACATTTTCCCCCCTCTCCTTGTATATTCTTCTGAGGTGATTGGATTGCTCACTGTCCAAGCAGTGCAGAGCATAGCAATGGACATAATGTCGCATTTTAGGTTTGTTTATGTAGACAGCACCATTGTGCTTGGCATGACGAAACACTTGATTTGTAACCTGCATCCAAAATAATCAGTCAAGCATATCATGATTAGAACCATGGATCCACAGCAAGAACTGTAACAGCTCACAACTTTTCTAAGGAATCACCCATGACTTTCATAAAACAAGTATTGTTCATATATTGATGATATAGTCGATGTAAAACTGAACAGGGTAAAAGGGTAAAAGTTTAAGAGTTAAAATATTCATGCAGATCATGATTAAAGTTTATTCAAGACAAAACATAAGATGGCTTGAACATTTTCTGGATCCCCTCTAGTCGAAACAAGGTATCAAACGGCTCAGAATTAGAATCAGATTTTGCAGCTCTGTAGAGCAAATGTAAAACCCATCAATGAAGGGTGTGTGGAGTCTTCAACTTGAATCCTATCAAGGAGAAAAATTGGCAGCAATTACAAAGACATTTCTGCAGTGATAATGAGTGGAATCCTAAACTTTTCTAGTAGCTTTTCTGATGTTGATAATGTTAAGCATGGTTTTTTTCCCTCAAAATGTGCAACGAGAATGAAGCTTGTGATTATCCAGACTAATATACCATCGGTTCTTGTGTCTGGTTACCCACTATTAGCTATGTTCTCACCTACCCTGCATACTGTACTTTATTAACGCGCCTAATGGTGCCATGTACTCGAGCTACTGGAACAGACCAAGTGGCTCCATGAGATAAACAATTATCCCAAACCCATCTAAGCCTGAATCTACACCTTATATATCTCAAATCCAGCTACATCCATTTGTGTGTAAACTCCACAAATCTATCCTATTCATCCTTGAACTTTGTAATCTGGTGCATATCAGATTACATGTTTAGATGGATATGGATTGGTGTTCAATGCACCATCACATCACACAAAAAGTAGATGGATCTCCCCCACCTCTACCAAGGTGGGGTTAATGCACCTGTTGATGAAAATATTAACTTCAATTTAAAACAAAATGAAGCTTTTTTTTTCATTAAAAGAATCTACGGTGTTCTTAAAATTTCAAAAACATAGCACAACGGTCTTAAAATAAGGAAACAAGAACAATACTATAGGTTGCCTTGAAGAATTGTTTTAAGGAGACCAAGTACCTTTGTTGGGCATTTTTCTCCCTTTTCCTTTGCAATCCTTTGAACTTCTAATAAAAATTTCCCACACTGCTCATAGAGATCAAAGAGATAATCCAGACCATTTTTCTTCCCTCTTGCCAGTTCTCCTGGTTCAGTGACAATGAAAGGATGCTCCCTAGGCCTGTCCTCCCCATCCTCTCCAGGCTCCTTGGACCGCCTTCTTTTCTGCTTATTTGTATCAGCTTTCCTTTCATCGCTCTCGCTGCTGTGCTCAGGCATTCCAATCAATCCCGAGCTACAAAACTGCGCTTGATTACTGTTCTGGAGAATGAGAGTACTGTCTTTGCAGCTGGCTATGTTCATTGGGGCATGGTCTGCACTTGTGCTTTCTGGGAAAATCAGTGGATCATTTCCTCTCAGTTCCTTGGATGTTCCTACAAAACAATAAAACAAAATACTAGACCTTAGGATACGATTTCAAGTATAATATTCTGCTGTTGGACTGAATGGTTGCATTGTATTATAACTTAAGGATACAATAAAACAAAAAACTGGACCTTAGGATACGATTTGAAGTATAATATTCTGTTGTTGGACTGAATGGTTGCATTGTATTATAAGTCAAGGATATTCATAGTATACCATCATTAATCAGAATGGGCAGTAAAGATGTTCATTGGTGGAAAGAAAATAAAAAACATATGTGAGAGGGTGGTTCTCATGATAATATTTCATATGTAGTATTCTGCTGTTGGATTGAATGGTTGCATTGTATTATAATTAAAGGGTAGAATATTGGGGTAGATTAAATGAATGCTTTAATCATTCATATTAGCTATGTATGGAAAGGTATATATAAACAGTGTTTCTTGTGCTGTAATAATTTGATGACATTTAAAACTTATGTTATTTTAAGTGATGATATTTAAAACTGAAAGTCAGGTTTTTTTTTAAATATAAAATAATAATTATAATAATTAATAATTTAATCATTCAATAATAACTTTAAAATAATTAATAACATGAAACCTAAAAATGTTGATAAAGATTAATTAAAATAAATAAATAAACAAATGTTAAAGTTTTATTTTTTTAATATACATGTTACAATAATAACTTTTCAAAATAATTAAATAAAATAAAATAATATGTTTTTTATATTTTTTTGGTTTAACATGGTATTTTTGTATTTTCCTTTTACAATGGAATGAAAAGTGTTCAGAAAAGTGTTCACAGAATCACAACACTTCCTTTTGAGTAGCTAACCTTTTTTATAAATAAAAAATAAAGTCAGAACATGAACAATGGAATGAAAAGTGTTCACGACACTTTCTTTTGAGTAGCTAATTTTTTATTTAAGACCATGAAAACTCAAAGATATAGATAAAGAACAATAATAATAAATATAAAACAAAATTAAATATTAAGCATCAACTCTACTATCTATATATATAATCCATAACTCTATTATAATCCATAGTACTAGTACATAATCAAACTAAATGAAATCTGGTGCGACCTTGATGCTCTCCTGAAATATACAATATTTAAACTTTACTCTCCTACCTTTCCTCTAAAATGCAACAGTCCAATGTTGGCTTTAGACATCAAACCTCAATTCTCACAAAATACAGTGTAATGACCAGAGACTTGATATAATCACACACATGAATTTCAAATGCTCTCGAATTTCCAAGCCAATTTCTTGTAATCTTTTGCAAAATGTTATTTTTATGGCTTTAATCACTATTTTAGATTTCATATTTAACATGTGTACCAGGTACCTGTCATATATTGTCCTATTTCATACTGGTTCCATGTACTCGAGATGCCATTATAAAAAAAGTTAAATAGTACAGCATACTAGGTGTTTGGGTACTTCGAGGTTATGAGTGACTCTACAAAAGTAAAATCCACTGGTGTTGACGGAGAAAAATTACTAGTTTAATGAAATAATTTAATAAAAAAAAGTTAAAAATGGGCCTTCATAAAGCTAAATGTAATTCTTCACAATTAAATGTTATCATAAACCTAAAAGCTATCCTTCACCTAAACGCTCCTTCACTAGTAACCTTAGTGATGTTGATGACATTGATCCTCCATAACATTGCTTGAGGAAGCCAAATCATCTATTTTGTTCATTGTTTATTGTTATGAACTTTCTATTTTATGTCTGGAAATGCCATTAGTCAAATTTTGAATATATTATGACAATGAATTCATGGACATATAATATTATTAATTATATAACTTCCAGTCTTCCATTTGATATCTACTATAATTTATTAAATCTTATGTTTTAAATTTTCAATAAGAATCTTCATTGTTGAATAAATTATTGAATTATGATTCATGATTCATAATTTATGAAGAAACCTAAAATATATATGTAACTGTGACATGTTTTATTTTATATATATGTCTGCAGTATCTTCAACTTAACCAAGTACCTTGTTTGAAAATGTGACATCCCCATCCCCATACCCAAGTTTCCTGATAACTTAGGATTTAGTCATACAAACTTACAATAATATTTCAATTTTTGTAAGTTTGTAAGACTAAATCCTAAGTTTGTAAGTTTGTAAGACTAAATCCTAAGACTTCTCGTGTCCTCGTGTCATGTGACTTAGAAAAATTGAAATATAATATGTTCAGTTTTCAATTGAAATATAATTGTTATATTTCAATTTTTCTAAGTCACATGACACGAGGACACGAGACACAAAGAACACGAAAATACGAGTATTCGACACGAGACACGACGACCCCAGAAATAGGACACGGGGGACACGTTTTATATATATATTAAAATATATATATATTAAAATATATATATATTAAAAAAATACATAAAGATCTACATTTTTTAAAAACTAGAAGTATATACAATGTACATCAATCATAATATCATTCAATTGAAACATGACAATGATGAATCAATAATAAAATTATCAATGAATCATGAACTTTGAACCATAAACTACATATTCGATATTTCTGATTAAACTACAAAATTCAAAATGTATTACATAGATATCGAGAGAATACCATCGACAGATACAAAATAGAGTAGATACTACTTAGTACTAAGTCTAGTATCTACAATACTACTAGATACAAAATGAAAATACTAAATAGCCACATGGAAAAATATCATAGCTCATCAATGGTACTAGCCACTGTCAATTGTCCTCTTGCAGCTCCATGTTAAAATTAGCATTACTATTGTAGCTCTTTCCTCTATCCTCCTCCTCTTCTATACCCTTTTTGACAAGACACATGTCTAGAAATCAGGACACCTTTTTGGCAAGTGTCCGACACGTGTAATTTCAGGACACAAAAATTTTGGTGTCGGACACGTATTGAGGCAAGTGTTGTGTCCGACACGTAGAATACAGTTTCCACGACACGGGCCCTATTTGGAAGTGTCGTGTTACTTAGCAATTTTTCATACCCAAGTTTCCTGTGAACTTAGGATTTAGTCATACAAACTTACAATAATATTTCTCTATTTTTGAACGTATTATATTTCAATTTTTCGTAATGTTGATTTTGTGACATGACCTATGTTTCTTAATAGAAACCAACAGTTTTATAAATAAAGGGGCAGGTTTTGCGAAAACTGTTGGTTTTTTCAAAGAAAATTATTACTCGAAAAAGAATAGAAAACTGGAATCTGGTTTTTTTTTCTGTTTTGTTTCAATTCTAGGAATCCAAAGTATAGTAAACTTAGTTTGGGGTCAGATTTAATGTTGGACAGAAGAACAACCCACCTCATAGGGAAGCTATCACCAAATTTATACAATAAGGGGTTTTTTTCTTAAGAAACATTAAAAATAGATAAAAAATACTACTTAAATTTAGATTTTTTTGTTTTTTTTTTCAGTTTTAGGAATTCTTATTGAAACACAATAAATCTAGGTTGAGATCAACTGTAATGTTGGATAAATGAACAACCTGCCCAACAAAATAGCTACATCTATTTTGCATGAGTTATCTAAGTTCAAACCTGAACTTGTTTTAGGAAAGCAATGAGGACCCACCATTGACTATTTGCTCACACACTCAGTCCCTCTGTTTCTTACAAGTTTATTAAGAATGAATCATTTATTCTAAATACAAAGCCTCGGTTACTGGCAATGTACTCTAAACAGTGAATGTTTCTTACAAGTTTATTAAGAATGAATCATTTATTCTAAATACAAAGCCTCGGTTACAGGCAATGTATTCTAAACAGTGAATATGTTTTCCTGGTAGCAATATTTTAACCTATATTGTTATGGAATGAAACCAAAATCACCAATTATTATACATACTACCTTAAAACTTATTGATTATGCCAATGAAGACAGAGCTAATGCCTTGGGTTAAAGCAATAGGAGAAGGAAACCAAAATCAACCGTAGTATTTGCAAACCTAGCTTCAACCAAGTCAATTTATACTCTTCAACCAGGTCAATTTATACTCTTGTGTGTGTGAAAATGAAGACAGAGCTAATGCCTTAGGTTAAAGCAATAGGAGAAGGAAACCAAAATCAACCGTAGTATTTGCAATATTTGCAAACCTATCTTCAACCAAGTAAATTTATACTCTTGTGTGTGTGAAAACAAAGTATCTTGTGATGAAAATCGAACAGGCCATGAATCAAACCCAGGGCTTCGGGATGCTCTACTATTGAGCAACATGCCTATTTTATGACTGGGTATCTTACTAGTTCCAAGTCAAGGTGTATTGTTGTCAAATCACGTTTTTCTCTGGTCTCCTAGCCACTGCCAAACGGCATCAACACTTAGCTATGATACCATACGAATATTGGATAGGCTAAGGAAAAACCTCAGCTGGCGAGCTGCTCTACCATGTAGCTACATACCCCTTTCATCACAGGCACCAGTCCATGGAGCTACATGCCCCTTTCATCACAGGCACCAGTCATTATAGGAACTTTCACTAGTTTCATCTCAAGGTGTTGATTGTTGTTTCTAACACCCATTGTTGAGTTACATTTTGACTCAGGCCTCTTGGACACACCGATTAATCACTGCCAATCAACCTCAATATCTGCCAATGACACCATGTTGAAAACTGGATAAGCTAAGAATATACCTGGTTGGTACGCTGCTCTACTATGGACGGAGCCACATGCGCCTCGCTTTCATTGGAGGGATTATTATCAGTTGGACATGAAGGTGCAGATTACTACTTCCAACATTACATATTTTGTGAGAATAACTTGGGAGCATACTTTCCCATTATAACCCAAAATAAGATTACAGCAGGTGCTATGCAACGGAGTTGAAAGCTGAAACTGAACAATACCTACAGACCAATGAATTGATAATGGTGGATAATATATCACAGCAAACTCTATGCAACCCATTGTAAAACTGCCATGTTTCAGAAACTATACTATTTAGTCACCATTTTTTTTCCAAAAATAGCCGTGTAGGAAGTCACTTCCTAGATTCACTAATGCTCAGCCATATTATAATGTTGGTTTTTCTCAAACACACAAAACATTGTCCAAATCAGCTGACAAAAGGTTTTTATTCCTTAATATTTTATTGTGAGCATCACAAACCACAAGTATTTCAACCATGAAGCTAACTATCAAGCGCTTATTCTATTGTCTACAGAATATATATAAAAGATTCATTAGTGAACACAGACTACAACACATATTGACTACAGGCCACCAATGTAGACATTCGCAAAACCAGAAAATAGAATTACCTTCAGATGCCAAGGCAGCTGCAAATGTATTCTGATCATCATGCAATATCCTCTTTCTCTCTGCTTCAGACAAGATTTCCAACCTTTGCATCTCCAAGCTATCCTGCAATCTTTTCTTCTCTGCTCTTATTGCAGATTTTATTCCATATCTCTCCCCTATAAGAAGATCCATATGATAGATTTCTATCAAGGTCTTCATCAAATCTTCAATCTCTTCCTCTGTCATATTGACAAGGGTGTTGGCAGTGAAGCCCATCTCTGTCATCTTGGCAAGAGTTGAGTACCTAACTCCATACTCTCTAAACAGATCTTCAAGGGACTTCAATTCCTTTCTGCCATTCATAGGAAGAATGATTTCCAACGGTCGTCCATGGTCCTTGTTAAAAACAGTTGTTGTTGCTGCTGCCACTGTTGCTGCTGGTCTCTGATCCCACCTAAAGAAACCTACAGGAAAGTTCTCTGCATCCATATTTGTTTCCGAAGTAGAATGCAGTGCGCTCCTACACCAAACAAAAACCACTCATAGATTTAGCACATGGGTGACGAATTCTGAGATGCCCTTCATTGATTATCTGTTGAATTGCAAGATTTGAAGGTGATGGGTAACAACTTCCTTCAGGTATCTAACAACACCAAGCGGATTCCCAACAGTACTCGAAGAAGCAGAATGTGTACCTCCAAAACACTTCTTGGCCCAGGGATCTCTCTACCATCCAGTGACTTCTAATTAGGAAATGTAAGACTGCTCTATATTTAAAGCTGTCTTGTACGCTTAATCCTTCTTAATCTTGTTTTTCTTCTAATCACATCAGAGTAGTAGCTATCGTTCAAACTTATCCGGAACTCCGAAACCATTCGAAAGCTAAGGATTTGACTATACTTTGAGTTAGTGTTGTCCTCAAATAATTAATTGCAAGACCATCCTTGCAACATAAACAACGATCAAACAAAAATCTCTACAGTCTGATTGCTATGTTTTATCAAATGATTTCTCAAATAATAACTCAGTGTACTCACTTTTTTATTTTCATAAATTTCGCTAATGTCCTAGAGAGCAAAGGCTATGTGGCCAAAGAGACCTTATCCAAGTACTGTACGCTATAAAAACAGTAATAGCTGCTTTTACTGTGTCCTATAGATTACAGCAAGACCTGCTGGTCATGTGATTTTTCAAAAAAAAAACCATGTCAGGAATATATTTTTAACCAAAGGCAGTTGAAAATCGTTTCAAAAATTGTCTTTTCAATGTCTTATGAGAAGTATAGGACATGGCTTCCTCTCAGTCCATTAAAACCAAATAAAACAAAGTGAGATTGTGATTAATTTAATTTAATCAAATACATATATATAGGCTAGAATCCACTTCACCTCGTAGCAAATTGTGTTGACAGCACAACAACATGGAGCCGTATAAGCGTTAATCAAAACGCTCCTGGCTGGCCGGAATTAGTCAGAGCAATTCGTTTTGAAATAACAATTTACTCAAATCACTATTTAGGTTATTTGGGTTGTTTTAAAACGGGTCAAGAACAACTAAATCTGATCACAGCTGATCACAGAAATAAAGAAACTGAGAAAATAATTGTTTTCATGCATAATTTTAACTAATTTATATCCAAAATTAACCAAAAAAGCTGGGCGTTTAAGTTGTGTTTTATCCTACTCCCAACAACATACCTAATAAACTCATTAATCAAAATTTATATTAATAAAAAATAATAAACCTTACCAGATAACAAGTTAACACCACAACAACTTAATAAACTTATTAATCATATTATTAAATAATAAAAAATTAATGAAAAGTTTATAATATCCAACCAATTATATTTTGCCCATAATTGAAATACATTTCTATTTAATATTTCTAACATTTTACTTATCACCAACACACTTTACCATTAAAAAAACTTGGTTTTCAACCAAAATCTTAAAATACAAACCATTCAAAACAATTTATTAAATTCCAACAAAAATAAAAATTCATTTACCTAAATAAAATGTCTTATATAAAAAATTAAAAAATCAATTTTATCATACTTTTCTTTAAAGTTCTTCACTAGAAGACAAATTCATTTACCTAAATAAGAAGGTACTTCATTAAAAGACAAATTCATTTACCTAAATAAATGTAAAATCATTGAGAATATGCTTATTATTTTAAGGAATTTTTTCCATGTAGGGTATTCTTTTTAAAGCATCTATGAGTGGTGTTTATAGAATAAGAAAATGTTGAATTTAGTGAAATAAATTTTCAAAATCATGATTTTGAGTGATGAGTTAAAATTTGAAATTGTATTTTGATATTTTACTTGTCAGGTATTTTTTTTCAAAGCCAAATTGTTCATAAAATAAATAAAAAAATTGTTTTTTCAAATTTAATAAAATAATTTTTTATAATTTTAAGTAATAAGCTAAAATTGGGTGAAATAATTTTTCGTGATTTGATAATTAAATGAACTTTTAATTTTGATTAATTTAATAAATATTATAATATCAATAAACCCATAACTTATTTTAAAATTTTAACTAAATTATTTAAAAATTTATAAAAACATTGTATTTTAAATCAATTTATTATCTATAGAAATAGCTTTTTATTAAATCAATTCAATAATATTTTTAAAGTTTATTCAATTTAATAACTATCATAATGCTAAATAAAACTTAACTTTTTTCAAAAATTTTAATAAAAATTAGACAAAAAAAAAACTTAAAAACATTACATCTTATATGGGCTAAACGTTTTTCAAATTTCTAATAAAAATTAGATAAAAAGAAAAAACTTAAAAACATGACATCTTATATGAGTTTAGCCTAGGCTAACTAATTATACTCTTTTTCATTGAATTAGGATTGGATATACTTTCTGTCAAAGCTTTATTTAGACAAGTTTTGAAACTTAATCAATAGTGTTTCTCTTTTTCTCTTTCGTTAAATAACAATTCATCAACAAAATTTGTTGGTATATGAATTTTGATCAAATTTCAAGTTGTATATCAATTAAAATTTCTTAATTATGCTAAATTAAAAGATTAGAAATATCAATTTTCAATATTTCACTTACAAAGAATTGAATATGGGTAGGAGGTAACATTCATTCCTCCCAACCACCCAAGCTACATCCAATAGACTTCTCTTTAAAATCATGTAAAACAAATTGAACTTTTTATAATGATGCTAAATTCCAAGCATCCAAGCCTGATTAGTGTTCTACAATTATTCAAGTTTTGTATGTGACATATTAGCACAATGTCTTTGAAAGTTTTTCTCAATTTTGAATCAACCCAAATCAATGCAAACTCTAACTCCCTATGTAGCCCAATTGCAGAAACCATACAAAAGTTCATCACTTAGATAGAAGTTTTTATTTGAGATTTGGGGTGGACTACGGCCTATGCTTTTTCATCTATTGATGAGGATGAAACAAGTGAGACAAGTGTACTGTCCAGATTGATTCTATGACAGTAGTTCAAAATTCCAAATAAACAATTATAACAAAAGAAAGAATATAATTGATGAATAGATAAACTGGTAGCGATGCATTATAACTCAGAGCTGATGAATGGATAACCAACCGTTCATAGCAGACAACTAATAAAACTACGATATATATAAATATATATATATAAAACAAGAAGGTAGGTTTCATCGTTATCTCTCAACCTTTCAATCTTTATTAATCTTTATCGACACTATTCAGCCACAGACTATATAAGTATAGTAGTTATATATAATCCCATAATACTAAAAAATAAAAACTAAAAACTTTTTAAACTCTGTAGTTAACTTCACAAGCGGCTGAAGTTCCTTTCAATTCAAATTCCGATTGAATTTTCAACAACCCAAATCCATTCAGAATGAAACAAAACCATTTAAACATGGTGGAGAGACATTCTTCCAGCGAAACTCTGACCACGTCTGAAATTTCCATTAAGATCACAAAATCATCTGAATTTTCTCATTTTGCTATGCAGATTCCTGTGGAAAAAAGTGAGATTTGATCCCCCACTTTGGTGCACCTCGTAACTGTCGTCAGCTAAAGTCAAGAAGCAGAATAATGATGATAATGGAGGCCATGGGGATCACTCCGCATATTAAATAGTTTGAATTATGCAGGACAGTGCGTTGGTTGGCTTGGCAGGTGCATTAAAATGCGTGCATGGCAGATGGGATGTAGGAGAGCCAGAGGGCACAACCTCTCTTGCATATCTTCTGCAAGCAATCAACAAAGCTGCTGCTCCAAGATATTAAAATGGATGATAGAAATCCTCGCTGGAATGGATTGGATTGTTCATCGCTCATCATGGTCCCTGTGTGGTCTCGGGATCATGTTTATGTTTTTGCATATGCAGCGAGACAGGTGGTCGGCTCTGCAGTGTGAACGCTTCTCCCTAAGCAGAAACGTTAGATCTCGTTTTGCAGAGACAAGACATATCGAGCGTTCAATGAATTGCTGGCAGTGGGTGGTGGGTATGGAGAAACGAGACAGCCAGAGCATGTGAAGAGTTATGGGTAAGGTTAGTTGAAAGCGATCTGGTTTGGACAGATCTAGACATGATCGTCATCTCATCTTATGCCATGGCATGACATGTGATAGCATAGGACCCACTTGCCCACCCTGCTCTCACTTAAAGGCTGTGGATCCCTCCAGGAGGAGGCCCAGTAGCAGGCATTGGTGGCAGCCTGGCAGGGGGCATATCTTTCTAGAATGTGTTAGATACAGCCCATCAGTGGTACTTACCATGATCAATACTTGTCAAAGTGGACTGGGTCAATAAGCTCACTGCCACTGCCCTTCCTTTGCCATTACCCTCTGCCCGCTATCATCTCATTAGGTAGGTGTGATCTCATTAGGTATTAGGTAGGTGTGATGAAGGTTTTGTAATATCGATTTTAATTTGGTTTTGATGGGTAGTTCAGTTGGTTGGATCTTTTGTTGTTAAGTTGTGGCTTTTTATCATGAGGTAGTGGATTCGAATCTCTAGGTTCGTTGGTGTCAAGCTCCTTAGTGTAGGGTCCGCAAAGGGTGGCCCCTTCGAGTGGGCCTGCCTATGTTGTCTGAACAAAAAAAGATATATAGATTGCAATCTCTAATGAGTGTATATGTCTGATGTGTTATAAATGTTAATTACAACTGAGTAAGAGGGAGTTGTGTAACCAACACATTGTAAAAGTCACGGTCGGTGAAGGTAAATATAGAGTTATGTGGTGCGCTCGTTTTAAGGCATCATTGGCTCCCACATCTTCATGTCGGTCATTCAAATCTCTCTATGGCTCTACAACCCAAACCTTAGTTTGAAAACTTCCATGTGGATATCAAAGAATGAATACAAAAAACAACAGTAGCAACAACATGATTTGGATTTCGGTTGAAAATGGAGATTGCAATCTCTAATGGGTGTATATGTCTGTTGTGTTATAAATGTTAATTACTCTTGAGTAAGAGGGAGATGTGTAATCAACACATTGTATAAGTCGCGGTGGGTGAAGGTAAATAGAGAGTTATGTGGTGGGCTCGTTTTAAGGCATCATTTGCTCCCACATCTTCATGCGAGTCATTCAAATCTCTCTGTCGCTCTGCAACCCAAACCTTAGCTTGAAAACTTCCATGTGGTTGTCAAAGAATGAATACAAAAAACAACAGTAGCAACAACATGATGTGTTATAAATGTTAATCACAATTGAGTAAGAGGGAGATGTGTAACCAACACATTGTATAAGTCGCAGTCGGTGAAAGTAAATAGAGAGTTATGTGGTGCGCTCGTTTTAAGGCATCATTTGCTCCCACATCTTCATGTGAGTCATTTAAATCTCTCTATCGCTCTACAACCCAAACCTTAGTTTGAAAACTTCCATGTGGATGTCAAAGAATGAATACAAAAAACAACACTAACAACAACATAATTTGGATTCCGGTCGGAAATGGTCTACGAACAAGAGTAGAAGAACAAAGATGAAGAGGGAAAAGAAAACAACAAAGAGCAGTGACAAGTACAACAGTGATACAAACTCCAACTCCATATTCGTGCAAAGACGTGTGAGAGGGGGCACATGTTGCAAAATCCAATTTTGTTTGAACAAATTTCTCCTCATCCCACAAGTTATGGAGTGCACACCCATGGAGAGACGTGCAATAAAAAACCACAGTGAAATCTTGTACCTGGAGTAAAAACTAGCACACCCACATAGTTTGTGGTTGGATCAAGTCAACAGGGATCAAATGGTTGAGAGATAGCGATGGAATGGAAGAAAATTTAGATTTTTTTTTAATTCTTCATATTCTTCTAGTTAAACAGGTTCAACTCTGAGTTATCCATGCCTAGGTACATGTTATCACCAACATTCTTCATGTTATCCATTTATCAACTACCAATTATTTTTTATATTCTTTTCTTTTTATCTCACATTCTTTTAGTTATCTACCATGAACTCTTGGTTATCCATTTATCAGTTATGAGTTATCCATGCATCGCTACCAGTTATCCATTCATTAGCCACCAGTTATTTTTTATATTCTTTTTTTTATATAATTGTTTATTTAGAATTTTGAATGACTGCCATAGAATAAATCTCGACAGTACAATTGTATCATCATTGTCTATAGATGAAACAACATAGGACATAGTCCACCCCAAATCTCAAATAAAAATGCCTATCAACGTAACGAGGACACATAATCTACTAGAATTTAGGATTTTTGGAGATCTATGTGCTTAACATGGAGTTGACTTTCAATATTCATTTTAAAGTATTGTTAAAGTGTAAGAATATATATATGGAGTGAGCTAGCTATGGAGCAATCCTCCCTCCATCGGACGGAGGNTGTGATGTACTTTGAGGAGATATGTAATTCCTTCCTTGGTCAACATGGAATTAACTTGTGCTAAAGGTGGGGTGAATTATATTATGTATTGAGATGAAACATATAGAATAAAATGCAAATAGATATATACAAGAAACATAATGACATAAACCCATCTTAATTCTATATCCATCAAAGAGGGATCGAATCTCTTGAGCTTTTTTTAAAGTGCCAATAAGGTTTGCACTTTAAGGGATTTAATCCCTCCCTTGATCCCTCTCGACGCATCATAGATCCAACGTTAAGATAGATTTAGTCTATTTAAATAGTTTCATTTTTACTGAAATATGGTGATTCAAAATAATACAATTTTAGAGGGACTCATTGTTCAAATTGTTCTTTCGATGATGTGAATCAATTCAATAACCCCAAAATTTCGACATTAAATTCCAATGAATTCTACCATAAATCATGGTTCTACTTGGATCATGGTTTGGCCTATGATTCCACCTTGCCTTGGGTGTTTGGGGTTTTTGAGATAACACAAATCCTCTAAAAACCATGAATATTTGTTTCGCTACATTTTGACAAGCACTACTAGAAAATGGGCACTTTATGTGTTGCTTAGACATTACCCCTTTTTAAGATTTGATTTCACCCTTATTTAGTGATTTTTTATTTTTTTTTACCTTCTAACACTTTTCAATGAAATTGTGTGAGATTATAGTTCCAATACAAAACTATTATTTTTAACAATTTTAAAGTACACTAAAGATTTTAAGAGGCATTAAATCAACTATTATTTTTACCAGCTTTAGAGTGCACTAAGGATTTTAAGAGTCATTAAATCACTTTGTGAGATCCCAAAAAAAACTTGAAAATGCACTATGTCAATCAATCATTCGTAAAAAAAGTAAAAATTTATTAAAAAAATAAATAAATTATGTTTTAGACATCAAGCTATGTACTTTATCTCTTATGCCACAATCAAAACACCTAAAATTGTGTTTAACTTCATCATATTTTATATAATAAAAAAAGTTAGTTTTCATGAAATAGTTATATTAGATGCTATCAAACTTCGACTCTCTTATTCCTCTATTTTATGTATTTTAAATTTCACTATATAATTATAATAATTTCTAATATAAATTATTATAGAAATGAACTAAATCCTTGAATCTTCCATCCATTTCTTTATATTAAAAATCCTTTCCATTACACTACTTTAAAGTATAAATAAACTTGTCACTTAGTATGTGATAAAAGGTATAACATTGATATAATAGTGGAAGCAAGTTGTTATTAGAAGGACAAGTGTCACAACTATGTAGTTTTCTATCTAATTTGTGTTTATTTTTTTTTTAAAATGTGGTTCACTATTTGTTAGAGCGCTACTCCACGGAAAATTCCAACATCTGATATTCAAACTGAATCAAGGTATGGCCAGCTCATCGTTCACACATTTATTACAAAGGGCTCCACAAGAACATCATGTCACTTACAAGAGTAGAACTTGGGTGGGGACAATAACATTCATTCCTCCCAACCACCCAAGCTACATCCATTTGACGAATTTGTGTTCACTTTATGCACTGTAGAGTGCACAACACTATCCTAAAGTGTTTAAAATGGACAAAAAACAACCTCTACCATTATCACATCATATATATGCCAAAATTAATGATGAAGTTGGAGAATCTATTCATGTTTGAAGATAAAAAGTATTAAAGAATCTAAGGAGGATAAATAGTTTATTTTTATTGAAATTTGGTTATTCAAAATAATACAATTCTAAAGAGGCTTGTTCTTCCAATCAAATCAATTAAAAAAAGCCATTTTTTTATATGGTAGTTACTTAATGAAATTATAACTTTTGTTTAATAATTTGTAGATTTTCAATCAGAGATATGTGAAGAAAATTGTTTGAAAATGCAAAAAAACATCGACATTAAGGGGATGATTTACTTAGTGTTTAGTCTATAATTTATATGTTTGGTCATATATAGTTGGACATGTAAGTACTATAAATCCAATAGTGTATATTTTAGCATACATATCCATTAATTATTGCAGTGTTGCATGATGTGTATTGTGCGTGTTTAAAGTGAAGTTTATGTATCTAGCACCACAATATTAATAGGTGTATATGTCGAAATATACATATGATTGGATACATAGGTGTTGTACATCCAAACATATATATATCGATGTATGCACCATCGAATCTTGCATCATGTGGTGCATGTTGCTAGCCTAATAGGTGTGGGCAGAATTGGATACACATCCAATGGTGTATATCTCAATGTAGACACCGTTGAACACAACATTGTGTTAAGCCTATTGCTAGCATACGTGTAGGTTGAATTGAGTATAAATTGTCATCCTTTTCGACAATAGATTCCAATGAGATTTTACCATAAATAATGGTTCTACTTGGATCATGGTTTTTCTTATGGTTCTACCATGCCCTAAGGGGTTTGGGGTTTTCAAAACAATACAAATACTCTTAAAAAAATGAATGTCATGGGATTACTCATGAAGTTTTATTTTGTTAAATTTTGATGAGCACTGCTAAGGAATGAGAATTTTATGTGTTGCTTAGACATTGGCCCTTATTAGAGTTTGACTCCACCCTTATTTACTGAGGCTTTTATAACTTTTTGACAATTTGTAGAGGAAATGTGAGAGAATATAGTTATGGCGTAAACTATTATCTTTTACAGTTTTGAAAGTGCTCTAAGGATTTTAAGGGTCATTGAATCACTTCGTAGAATCCAAAAAATTGAAAATGCAGGCTAGATCAATCATTAGTAAAAAGGTAAGAATTTGTAAAAAAAAAGTGTTTTAGATAGCGCATGTCAAGCTTTGTGATTTATCTCTTGGGCCAAAATCAAAACACCTAAATTTATGTTTAACTTCTTCTTCTTCTTTTTTAGCTAGGGGAATCGACAACTGGACACTGGGCTAGTACTCGCATGACACGGAGTCCAAAGATCCAATCCCGCTACCACTATACCATATTTAACTTCACTATTATTTTATATAAAAAAATTGTTTTTTATAAAATAGTTATATTAAATGTTGTAAAACTCCAACTTACTTTTACTTTATATATTTTAAAATTTATTATCTATAATTATAATAATTTATAAATATTAATAAATTTATCATATCTTATTTTATCTCTATCTTAGAAAATAAATCCATGAATCTTCCATCCACTTATCTATGTTAAAAGTCCTTTCCAGTACAATCCTTTAAAGTAACAATAAACTTGTCACCTAGTGTATGCTAAAAGTTGGAAAGGTATAACATTGATATAATAGTGGAACCAAGTTATTATTAGAAGGACAAGTGTCACGACCATGGAACTTTCTACCTAATTTTTTCACTTTATACACTTTATTTATAGTGCGCAACATTATCATAAAATGTTTAAAATAATAAAAAACAACCTCTACCATTATCATACAATATATATCCCAAAATGATTGATGAAGTTGGATAATCTATTCATTTTTAAGGAATGATAAAAAGTATTAAATAATCTAAGGAGGTTAGCCACATCTTCTCCTCCTCACACTTGTGGTTTTCAAAACTGCTTCCACCATTACACCAAGCCCATTCTTTTGAAGATCTATGATGATAATGGCATGTCCCATTGAAAAGAAAGATATGCATATGAACTGATATATATTCAACTAAAATCTTATTTTTTATATGGTTAGTGACCTATAAGCAAACTATATGAGATCATCTATGGGAAATGGGAAATAGGTAACTTGGCCATTTGCAATGTTCAATGTATAGGTGTAAGTCGAAAACTTTTGATAATCTTTCTTTTCATGTTATTTGTGGGGTTTTCATGCCTCCTATCTTTGTGGTTGGGTTTTTTCTACTATATGAAGTCACTATCTAAGTTACATATCCTAGATAGTGATAATTAATATCTTTATTTCTAACGGTTTTAATATACATTTACCTCAATAATTATGGTGTGTTTATAGAATATTATTCTTGGCTTTGTTACCTAGCATATATGGTTGCAACTTAATAATTGTATTTTTTTATGAGAAAACTAGTATAGTTTCTTGCATTCAACAAAAAAGTTACTATGAACTATAAAGGAAACAATTTCATCTTGGACCTCAAGGAAGGACAAGTTATTAGGTATCTCTTAAGGTCTGGGTAAGTTAGCTTTGTAGGATATTGTTGCTTTTGATTTCTAGCCTCTCTACGTGGGGACTTTGCTTTTTGGGTCTCTTCTCGTTGTTGGGTTATCTTTGTGCCCTTCTTTCCATGAACATAAATTCGATGGTGTTGTTAAGGGTAAACCTAACCTTGATAAGATTCTAGGCATTTTGAGGGATGCAATAGGGTAACTATCTATGTGTTTCAAGTAATATTGGAATAGCAAATAATAATTTTATAGAAATCATGGTTTGTTTGCAAGGGCTCACATGGGACCATGATTCTTTAATTCTATGTGTGGTGATAGAGGTTGATTCCTAGGTCATTTCTAAGAAGCTACAACAAACACATTAGGGAATGAGATCAATTTAGTTGCTTATTGGTTGACAATTGCGCATGCCTTTGTGCTCTATTATGACCATGTTACCCTCCTTCTTATTTGTCCATTCCTGTCATATTCAAATTGTTAGCAATGTCGTGGAAAATAACTTAGCAAATAAAGGTATATATATATATATATATATATATATATATATATATATATATATATCATAGGGATGATGACAATTGANTGAGGTTTTAGGGTTGTCTAAGGGGTATACATAATGTTTATCCATGATTTTTCTTAATTTGACATACTAAGATCAAAGTATTTCTCCTTCTAACACATGTTGCATCCAATTTAGCATATTGTTAACATGTTCATCCCTCTCAAAGATGAGATTATTTTTAAATCTCGTTATCATAACAAGACTAGGGAGTGTGATGCTTATGAGTGTTATGGCTCAAATCGGCACTTCTCCATCTATGACGACAGTTCAAAAGACGGCACTTCAAATGTCATTGTTCATTCACAAAAAAGGACATTTGTGGATGGAAGAGCCTTGATTTGACCTCTCTTGATGTGGCCTTGAACATTTGAGCAAACCTCAATTATCCCCAAGCACCTTGAAAAGTTGCAATACCCCATAAGAGCATATTTGTGTCCAATGGTCATGAAGGGTGCGAGTCATTCACCCCTTACCTTTGATTTTCCAATGAATGCAAGAAAAAGTTGCATTTGCATGTTGCGTATGGTTTGTTAGCAAACCATTAACTTATTGCTCTTGGTTTAGGCGCGAATTCCCTAAAAAATTATGAATTTTTTTATAAAAACTTGGAAATTGGGGGAGTTAGGGTGGTTTTGTGAACCACTTGCTCGGTTACAACTTCCCCCAATCACATGGTACCTGTCTTCATTAACTATAAAAGGAAGTGAGATAGACCACTTTGGGAGGCCCTTAATTTTGATAGTATTGTTATGTTGGAGGATCTGCTAAGTTATTATCCCCTTTCCCTTTCATTTGTGTATCTTATATCCATTTATGCTGAGATTATATCCCTCAAATAGTTTATACCCTTGTGCATGTGGATATTTGGTGGGATTTATGGAGAACTTGAGCAGGAGAGACCTCGAGATTCAATTTCAATGAGGTGCCAAGCAGAACATGGTATGGATTGTACTATTTACTTCTATTTAATATAGATTTGACTTATTTTCCTTCCCCATATTCTATATCTATAATTGTTATCAAATTTGTCTTAGATGTTGTTATATAGTTGATTAAATAGTTGTCATTTCTATGTTATCTTTTGATTTCAATAATCTTTTTGTAGCCAAGTTTGTTTGAGGAAGGTATTGTGGTTTTTGTTGCGGGTTCTTAGACTAAGTTCAAGGAACATATCTAAAGGAGCAAACAAAGCCATGATCGATAGCCTTCATAAATAATGTGCATTAATTTATTTCCTTCAAATCCTTAATTTTAGATTTGTTTGATCTTGTTTCATAATTACTTGCTTTTAAACCCTTAGGTGTATGTCTATTTAAACCCTAGTATATTGGTGATAAAGCCCCAATCATTTGGAAGTTTTCCTTAACAACAATGAGAGGTGATCTTCCTATGACATGTCTCTCATCCTCCTCTAACAAGTGTCATCAAATCTTAAATTCTCCCTTGGTTTGAGTAATTTTATTTAATTTCGATATGAATTGTTGGTACTCTATAGAGATAATAATTTACCTTGACTTCATTTTGTACAGTGATTAACTTATACCCAAGCTACACCCCATTCTATAACTATTAATTACCTTCCACACAAGGTTTTACAAAGACTATATAGGGGGAGTTTTGTGGTATCAGTTGTCTGGATTCTCTATGTGCTAGTATATTTATTTAATCACGGGGTTACTATGGGACCATTACCAAAAACATTTCCAACAACTCAAGTGATCGGTCATACATTGACAATCCGAGAGAATATATGTCTCTACACTCTTCTTTCCTTTTGTATGGATTTATTTTCTTGCCTAGTATGTCATGATTTGCATCTCATGCATGACTTTTTTATAAATTTTTATTCTTACAAAGAGTGTTAGTCTCTTGGACTGCAAGTGAGGTTTTTTTATAAGCTAGTGATGTGACTTGATGTTTTTAAAAGGCACACTTTTGTTGCTTATGTATTCTCTTTGATATTTTAAAGGGTATCATATTCTTTCCTACCTACTTATTCATGTTCCGTTATTGGATAGTGAGTGGTTCCTTTTCTTTATGCCTTGGCAATTGGATTTGGGTAAATCATGTTGTTTCTCTCTTCAAGATTACTCTCTTTGATTGGTTTTGTTGGTTGGTAGAGCAAATCCTATGCATTTATATTTCAATTCAAATGGTTAAATGCGATGATTCATACTTAGGATGGACTTACTTGTATCATGCCTCTCTTGTCTTTATCTTTAAACATTGCGTCCATGTCCAGTATGGTTGATATTCTTATGTATCATTCTTTGAGTCCTGCTTCCATATACATGAATTCCATAGCCCATGAATCCCCTTCCTCTCAACTTGTCTCATAGCTTATTGTCCAATGATTGTAGCTTATTTAGATGGGTTTATATCCACTTCAAGCTCACTAGTTAACTCTTGATAATACAAGATTTAATACACACAATCAAAATTTGATACCATTGTTACTTCTCCATTCATTGAATATAATTTCACAAACAAATAAAATTTGACACCATTGTCATTTCTCGATTATTCTATGATCAACATGCAACACATTTGTTTAGACTTGCATTTTTTTTTTAAATTATCTTTCTCAACCAAGGTCCATTTTTTTCTTCTCGGTTTTAATAATTCTTGTTATCATCAAGATCTCACCATGCTCTACTTCACTATAAATATTCCTTCTCTAAGTTTGTCTTCTCTTCTCCCATGCTACTTGTGTTTTGCATATTGTCTTCTACCTTCATTCCTATGTTATGGACATCCATATACTCCATGCCAAATTCTCCACATTTAAAACACATGCTTGTAAAACCTCTACGCATCCTCTTCCATTATGCCCATCACCACTTTGTAGATAATTCCCTTCACCAACACCCTATTGACAGGCCTTGGTCTCTCCTTTTTGCTTTCCAAAAGTTTGTTTTCTTCCATTAATTAATTGTCCTCTTCCTATGTTTGATTGTTGTTTCCTTAGTATGAGCATGTATTTTTATCTCTGGCTAATTGATATGCCTCCTGAATTGAGGGAAATGCATCCAATTGATTTCATCTTGAGAAATTACCATTAAGCCATTAATGTATTGGTTCATATTTTCTTTGTTTTCATCCATGCCATAGAATCTTTCGTCAATTCATAAAATTCTTTGATGTATTCATCACACTCATATATTCCTATGTTATATTTTGCAGCATCTTCATCAAACTTAACTTATAATCGTGGGTTAGAAATTCCCCCTTCAACATGGTTACCATCCTATCCCAAGCCTTAGTTTTCTATTTTCCTCTTTAACTTATGTCATTATCAACCACTTTCCACCATAATGTTGCACGCCCTTTCAATTTTGTACAATGTAATGACTCCAAAAATCATACATAACTTTTTTCATCCATCTTAAAACGACGTTTAGCCTTTAATTATTTATTATGCTAACATGCCTTACAATGTTATGTTATTCTATTGTTGCTTATTTCATTGAATGAATACTTAACCTTTACTAACACATACTTGTGTTGATGATTGCGTCAACATTATCTCAATACTTAGTTTAATTCTTAAACTTGATTAACTTAATCGTGGATCACTTGATTATTCTAAAGTTATTAAGTTCATAAACTTATTCGTCTTTGTACATATTCAATCTATGCATTTTTTGTTTAACACATAATCTATTGCAGGTTTAACTTAACCACTTTTAAATATATACATATTTATTAATTATAATTTCAATCCATATAATATTCACCTCTAATTAAACATTAATATAACAATATGTTTATAATACAGCATGAGTGGGCCTAATGGTTAAGAGCATGTGTTTCCTCTTAGGAGGTCACGGGTTCAAATCCAGAGGGGCGTAGTGTATGTACACCTCTGTAGACTTTAGCAGTTAAATCGCTGCGCAGAGGGGGGTCCCTTGTCCCACAAACAAGGGGGTCTCATACACCAATTTGGTGTCTCGCTTGGCGGTGACCTTAAAAATAGATTATTATTATTATTATTATTATTATTATACAACATCTATGTCCCATGAAAAGAAAGACATGCATATGAAGTGATATTTATTTAAACTAAAACCTTATTTTTTATATGGTTAGTAATCTCTAAGCAAAATATATGGGAGATATGTAACGTGGCCATTATAAATGTTTAATGTGTAGGTGTAACTCCAAACCTTTTGATCATCTCTCGTTTCATGTTATCTTTGAGATTTGTATGCCTCAGATCTTTGGGGTTGGTTTTTTTTACTTCATGAAGTCATATTTCGAGAATTTAATATCTTCAATTTTAACATTTTTACATATATCTATCTCAATAATTATGGTGCTTTTATAGAACAATATTTTTGGCTTTGTTACTTTGCATAAATGGTTGCAACTTAATTGTTGTATTTTTTTTTAATCATTGTTGTTGTATAGGATTTTGCAAAAAATATTATGAAATGTAAATTAAGAAATAATTTTATAAAGTAAATTAGTTTGAATAATAACTTTAATTCTAATTACGAAATGTGTTAGTCTTCATATTGTTGGCTAGTAACAACAGCACTTACAATAACAAAATAAATTATTTCAAGACCGTCTATGACTAACAATAACAACAAGAATTAGTTCAAAACTAAAGCTTAATATAAGACTCAACTTAAAAACAAGTTTATTAACTTGCATAACTTACTTTAAACTTAATAAACCAAACTAATTTCAACTCGTTGCAAATTATGGCTTAAACTTAGAAAATAACAACATGAGAATTTCTCATTAATAACATGGCTTAAGTGAACCACACTTTCAACCATTCCTATAAATTTCGTATTCCTGAAAAACTTAAATTTAGTAAATATTTTCCCATAAGTGAATTTCAATCATTAAAAATAGAAAAGAACAACATTTCACATTAACATATTCTTCCATTAAATTAGCTACCAAAGCGCATTCATATTTAACCAAATTATAATAGTAATTTTACTCAACAAACCAGATCATGGTTTTTATAAGCCACATAACCAATTTATTAATATTTTAGGGATTATTTATTTCTAGGTAAGCATGATATAGTTATAAATTATGGATTTAGAAATCACATTGTATTATTCACTCTTTACTCAACACATTTATTACAAAGGGCTTCACAAGAGTATATCAAGCATTAATTCAACTCAAGTTTAATTTTTAATTACCTATTTGTTATACTTTTACTTGAAAATAAATCACTTGTTACAAGCTTATTTTATGCATGTTGAGTAGATGAACAAAGTTGGTAAAATTATGTTTTCTAGGTTGAAATAACTAATTCCCTCTTCTAATTCATTTATTGATAAATTAGTTTAATTCCCAAAATGAACTAAATTGAGATATTAATTCCTATAGCTAAGGAAATTCTAGAAATAGATGTCAATTTCCTATTTTATATTTATCTTGAAAACATTTGAATTCCTCTTAGGGAATTCCTTGTTTTTAATTTACTATTTATTTTGACATTAGAAGACATTAGAAGCTTAATGCATGGTTGTAAATATAACAACATACTAATTTATAATTATGTAATTTCACCGTTAAATTTCTTCCAACTATCATTTAACAGAGAATTAGAATTCTCCAATACTTATCTGATAATTTCATTTTGAAAGCAAACAACTGGTTGCGTGTGAGCCACACTCCTCCAAACCATAGGACTCGTCCAACCTATAGTATTTCAGCTCTTGAGTTCACCCCCGAGTCAAGATCCAGACATTAACCATAAGTAACTCATCAACCCTCGTTAGCTCACTCACACGGATAAAACATGGATAAGCTAAACAATATGGGCAAATCTAAAACCAGGCATAGGCAAAACAACAATTTTTAAACCAATTTCATGACAGTTTCACAATTAACCCACCAGAGCTCCTTCACAGACACATAGTGATACACTTCACTGCAAGCATCATAATTCCACTCGGGGTTTCTTGCACAAATTGCTTGATCCAGATGGATATCAGTGGCCACCCACCTATTCCACTGGCTCAAAACAATTGTCCATTGTGGCAGTTTCCTAGTTATTTTTCTACGGTTTTTCAGGTCCCAAAATTATGGGGCCGTTTTGAGGCCCTAAACGATGTTTTTTGGCAATTTGGGGGCCAAATGATTGCCATCAACATGTATTTTTTCAACCTAAAGTTGTAAATCTTAGATAGACCTTTCCAACGAGCTATCGAACACCCAAATCAGAGATCGTATGCAAAAGTTATGACCACGGGAAGTTGACTGTTCAACTTACCACCTTGGGGCCGCAAACTTTATGACGGTTCATCTTCTAGGGTTACGTTTTGGACTTTTGGGGTTCTCACCCTCATTCTTATTATAAATAGGCCCCTTTGGCCTCATTTTGTATTCAGATTTGCACGGATGAACGTAGCAGTCACATCTCTTCTCAGAGATAGCTACCGCCATTCTAGCTATTGTATTACAGTCTATTCTATTTCCGCCATTTAATAGAATATTTGTTTATTGTATCTTTGTTATATTTGCAAAATGTTTGTGATTATGATTATGTATATGTTCTTTCATTTCGTTCACGCATAAATCCGGATCAGTGGTATCAGAGCAATTTGCTCTTTGATTGTTTCTCGATGCATGTCCTCGACAAGGTCAGGATATAGAGAGTTCAGTCTCGAACTAGTTTCACTTGATCATTTTCGCTGTCCCAAACAACCTCCCATGGCGGAAGAAAAGAAAGACAATGGAGTAGGAGATCCTATCAAGTCGCTGCTCGAGGAAGCCCTCGAACGACAGACGAACGAGATGATGGATGGTTTCACCCAAATCCTTATACAAATTCCGGCAGCGGCAAGTGCATCTTCAACGAGTAGCCAGTTCAGGGATGCAACTCCCTTTAAGGTACAAGTTAACTTTGATATTCCTTTATTTGAAGGGAATATCGATGCGGATGCCTTAGATAATTGGTTGAATGTTCTAGAAGGGTATTTCTCTGTCCACAATTTTTTCGACAAGGAAAAGATCACCTTTGCGCTCCTTAAGGCAATCCCCCATGTCCAAAATTGGTGGGGTACTTATTGTGAGCAAAACTCAATAGACAAGTCTGGAATGTTTGAAACAAATCCCACTTGGGCCTCTTTCATAGATGTCGTCAAGGAACAGTGTTACCCTGTGGGAAACTATGATGACCATTACACAAAATGGACCATTCTGCATCAAGAAAGGGACCAAACGGTGTCAGAGTACACCAATAACTTTCATACCCTGCATACAAAGCTGAGTATCAAGGACTCCGAGTGGCACCTGATTCTGAAATACCGCAGCGGTCTACATCGGTACATCCGAACTGAGATGGACTTCCTCGACATATCTTCACTTGGATCTGCCTATTGGTATGCTGTCAAAATCGAGGAGAAATTTCGACAAAAGAACAAACGAAACTCTGGACCTGAGCACCCACTGCAAAAGCAAGGCAAGGGAAACCCTGGCCTGTGAAACACAGGATAAGGAAAGGACAACCAATCTCCGCCACAAGAAAAGAGGGGGGATGTAAATACAAAGAAGGACAGCAAGAAATTGTGTGAATTTCATAAAATCCCTTGGCACAACACTGATGAATGTCGCTCAAAACAGTCATTAGTGGCCGAGATCAAAGCTTCAGAATCAGATCTTGATTCTGATTCCGAACCCAATGCCACAACCGCAGAAAATGGGAGTCATATCATTGATGCAGACCCCACTTCCACTATTGCTACCGCATAGATTCAATTAGAGGATCCTGAAGAGTCAAAGGCAGAGGAACGCCTCTTCCACTCACAGATGTGGGTGAAGGGAATACCTCTACATTTCGTTGTTGACAACAGCAGCCAAAAGAACCTGATCTCAGCAGAATTCGTCAAGAGATTGGAGCTTTTGACAACACCACACCCGCAACCCTACAACATCGGTTGGCTAAGCCAAGGACGAGGTATCCATATTACTCAACAATGCCTCCTACCATATGGCATCAAGCCTTTCAAAGATGAGGTACTGTGTGATGTGGCCCCACTTGAAGTCTGTGATGTTCTTTTAGGA